>BSBN01001080.1:8340000-8698475 GCA_027924645.1 Cunninghamia lanceolata | reverse complement strand
TTGTGCCTAATTTAGCGTCGACTTGTTCTGTTTGGTGCAAAAAATGCCAAAAATAGTGCCATCCTGATAAATAGCACCAACGTTTTCAAAAAAATGGAGAAAAATACATTGCAACAATGGGTGGAAGCAAAAAATAGAGCAAAAAAGGGAGCTAATCACAGGGATTTGTTGTAGTGAAACATCTCAACAAGTTTCCCAAACTCTGATTTACTACCTCTGTCTATCCATCAGTCTATGGATGAAATGCTAAACTGAACTTCAAATCTGTCTTCATCTTTTTCCAAAGTGTCCTACAAAAGTATCCAATGAATTTTGTATCCTATCTAAAATTATGCTCTTAGATAATTCATCCATTCTCACAATCTCCTTGAAAAATAGGTTAGCGACATGCACTGCATCAGTTGTTTTCTTACAAGGTATGAAATGTGCCATCTTTGAAAATATGTCCACCACTACAAATATAGAATCATGTCCTCTCTGTGTCTTTGGCAATCCCAATATGAAATCCATGCTTATGTCTTCCCAAGGTCTCTCCGGTATTGTCAAAGATTTGTATAATCTAGTATTCTAACTACTTCCTTTTTCAACTTGACATACTCTACAACTCTGCACAAATTTCCTAACATCCTTATATATCTGAGGCCAAAAGTAGTTTTCACTTACCAAAGACACTATCTTATCAATGTCAAAATGTCCTGCCAATCCACCACTATGCTTCTCTTTGGTCAAATTATCTCTCATTGAACTCCTAGGTATACACAATTGATTTTTTTTGAACAACATATCTTCTTGAATAAAATAATCCAACCACTTACTCATATCTGTCACAACAAGATCCTTACGTGCTTTCCAAGGTTCTGCAAAATCAAGATCTTCATACATGTTCTTCAATTCTTCAAATCCTGACACTTCAACTCTCATCTCTATCAGTAAGTTCCTCCTACTCAATGCATCTACAACCTTGTTTGATTTCCCACTTCTTTGCTTTAGTACAAAAGTATAACTCTACATGAACTCTACCCATCTCATATGTCTTTGATTCAACTTCTCTTGACTATTCAAATATTGCAAAGCTTGATGATCTATATACAACACAAACTCCTTAGGCAACAAGCAATGTCTCCACTTCTTCAAGGCTTGAATTATGGTAGAGAATTCCTAATCATAAACTGAATATCTTCTCCTTGCATCATTCAACTTCTCACTAAAATATGCTACAAGTCTACCTTCTTGACTTAACACTTCTCTTATTGCATTTCCACTTGCATCACAATCCACTTGAAATACCTTATTGAAATTTGGTAATGCCAATACTGGTTTCTTTGTCACTTTCTACTTTAACAATTCAAAAACTTTATCTACTCTAGATGTCCACTTAAAGTCTTTTCTGTCACCTCTCATTTTCTCTGTCATAGGGTTACATACTAAACTGAAATTTCTAATGAACTTTCGGTAGAAACTATCTAATCCATGAAATGATCTGACTTCTCTAATGCTCTCAGGTGTAGGCCACTAAACAATTTCTCTTTCTTAAGGTCCATCTTCAAACCTTCCATAGAAATTACAAATCCCAAGTATACCAATTATTCCTTCATGAACCTACACTTCTTGATGTTTATCAACAATTTCTCTTCTCTCAGTCTCTGCAATACTTGTCTTAGGTGCCACAAATGTTCTTCCTTTGTCTTACTAAAAGTCAGAATGTCATCAAATTATACAATAACAAAATTACCCAAGAATTTCTTTAGAACTTCATTCATCAACCTCATGAAAGTACTCGATGCATTTGTCAATCCAAAAGGCATCACCAACCATTCATACAATCCTTCTTTTGTCTTAAAAGTAGTCTTCCATTCATCTCCTTCTCTTATTTTGATCTGATGGTATCCACTCTCCAAGTTTATCTTTGTAAAATATTTTGCTCCACTCAAATAATCCATAATGTCATCCATCCTAGGCAATCGAAATCTATACTTAACTATGATCTTGTTTATTTCTCTAGAGTCAGTACACATTCTCCATTCTCCATCCTTCTTTGGTGCTAACACTACAGGTACTGCACAAGGACTCAATCTTTCTCTTATCAAACCTTTCCTCAACAACTCATGTATCTATCTATTCAATTCTTCATTCTCCACTGGTATCATTATGTGTGTTGCTTTATTAGGCAAACTAGCTCCACGTATAAGATCCATGTGATGACTGATACTCCTAATTGCTGGCAATCCTTTAGGTACATTATCTGATATGATGTCTTTATCTCCTTCGGTTGTGATTCTTCAATCTCTGTCTTTAGGTTTCTAGGCATCTTAGGGATCAAAGCATAACACATATTCTCATGTCTCAAACCATCCAGAAATTTCCTTCCATCAACCAAACAGATTCTAGCACTCCCACATACTTCACTCTTAGGTTCATCTTCCAAAGGAATCAAGGTAATTCTCTTTCCATTTGATGTTATAGTATAGGTATTCTTTCTTCCATCATGTATAGATTTTCTATCATACTGTCATGGTCTACCCAACAACATATGACATACATCCATAGTCATAATATCACACAATACTTCACCATGATAAGATCCAATATGAAATTTTACTAAACATTGTTCACTCACCAGTACCTTATGATCATCCTGAATCCATCCTATCTGATATGTCTTAGGGTGTTTCAATCTTTCCAACTTCAGCTTAGTCACCATCTACTCTGAAACCAAATTATCTAAACTACCACTATCAATTACAACCTTACAACATTTACCTCCTAATTTAGATCTAGTCTAGAACAAACTTTTCCTCTGTGGTGGTTCCTCATTTGTATCTTCTTGAAATAGTGCTCTCCTCATGACAAGCGATTCTCCTTTCTTAGGTTTACCAACTAAACTAGGTGATCCAACAGGTTCCTCTCCCACATAAGCTATTCTTCCACTGTTCTCTATTTTATTGCTTGTACTTCCTTGATGACATTCAAATGCTCTATGTCCTTCACCTCCACACTTAAAATGGGTTCCTTTGAATGTTCTCCTATCAGGTCCTCTTCCATCTCTTCTATACCCTTCACTCTAGTATGAATTAGGGCTTCCTCTACAGTAGAAAGTTTTGTCATCTCTCCAGTATGAACTGTTATCTCTGTCTTCCTTCTTGAATGTGTTATCTTGTCTACTCTACTCCACAAATGATCTTTCTCCTCCAAAAAATGTTCTACCTCTTTGAAATTTACCAGAGGTCTCTACTCATGCTTCTTGTTCAACTTTTCTTCAACTTTTAGGGCAAACTGATATGCTTCTTCCAATGTTGTCATCCTCACTAAACTCAGTTCTTCTTGAATGTTCAATTTCAGTCCATTAATATATCTTTCCACTTTCTCCTTGCTTACTTCACTATATCCTGTGCTTATGATCATCTTATGAAATTCTTCAGTGTACTCCTTCACAAATTTCTCCTTTTTTCTCAAGTTCTGCAATCTTTTTGACAGTTCCAACTCATAGTGAACAGGTATAAACTAATTCTTCAACTTTGTCACCATTCTATCCCATTTTATGATCTTATCTTTTTCTCTTCTATTTTTTGTCCAACTGAACATCTTTCCACCAAATAGAAGCATGTCCTTTCAACTTAGTCTTTGAAAATTTCACCTTCTCCAGATCTTCAATTTATTCATACTCAAAGTATTCTTCTAGGTCATTTATCCAATCAATCAGCTCCTTAGGATTCAAATTGCTTGTATAGTTTAGTACATCCACTCTAGGTCTTTTACCAATCTTTGAAATAGCTCGCAACAACTTTACTTGATCTGTTTCTTTTTTCTTCTTCTAGGATTTCTTTGTTTTGATTAGCAGATTACAATTCTTCACCATCACTTTCATCATTAGGTCGAGGTTTAAGTCTTCTTCCTTGATCTTCTTCAACAGCATCCAAGCAAACTCGTGTTGTTTTCATCATTTACATCATCTCATCCATTCTTCTAGCCATAGTAGCAATAGCAAGTATTCTCCTCGGCGGCATCTCTTCCTAGAATAAAGTTTAACTGCCTCAAATTCAATGATCGGGCTACAAGGTGACAACTACATCACAGTCGGTGATCACTTGACAACACAGATAACCTACCTTAGGTTTGGTGATCTATTCATAAAAAGATCTTATGGAATGCCTTCACAAATTTCACTTACTTCACTGCCAAAGGATTCAAACGTCACTCTGATACCACTTGGTGCAGTCATGGTTAGTAGGGTCCACAAAGTGAATAGTCCAGGCCATGTAGTAAGAGTAAACACAATGGAAGCAACCCAATTATAGAATGCAAATGCAGATTTAGTCATTCAATATAGCATAGATTTAGAATATAAACATGTTGGCAACATGCGAGCTTACAGATTAGGGCTCACAAGCATGATTCTCTAGTTACAACACATGCAGAAGATATAGCTTTAAAGCACCTTGTACAAAAGAATTCAAACTATCTAACTTGTGAATTATGCTAACTACTTCCCTAGGCATCTATTACATGATTATATATCATCTCTGGATCACAAGAATCCTTCACGTCAGCTAAGAGTGATTACAAACTACAATGAAAGAGATGTAATGTGTGTACATGGATAGGTCATCCCAAAACATATGGAAATCCTCTGCGAGTGAATGAATCAAGGTGCGGATCTAAGCAAAGGTTGGCCAAGTTCCAAACTATCTTGAATTATGTGTCATTTAGCTCTGCGACCTATGGAAGTGCTCCACAAGTCTTCTCCTTTAGTTGAATGTCTAAGATTCTCTGAATGCTTTGTTATAAGAAAATAGTTGATCTTCTGATAGCGATATCTTTCTGAAAACTGATCCAAATGATCTAAAAATTAGATATGATGTGCATGAAGATGTCTAGATGCTATGTCTAGCTCCACAAGGTCTGAATTGATACTGCGGTAGAATATGGACCAATCTACTGAGATTGCTACTAACTAAACTAACTGGAATGAACTAGAAAATGAAAGAAAACAAAATAAAATGCAAATATTTTTGGTTGATGCAAGATTGCTTTTGAACCAGGGATGCTCCTGCATCAAAAGATCATCCTGTCATAGGGGTAATTGCATCTTTGATTCCCCCAAAATCATCCATAAATTTCTCATCTTTATTCCTTCCAAAAATATTTAGGGCTCATTTTGATGAGCCCAGACACTCAGTGAGCAAATCCTGCTCAAAACTTATTTTTTCTGATGAGCCAACCATTTTACTTCATACAAGATTTTACTACATGCTAGGGTTTATTTTAAATGAAGCCAACTCAACAATTTTCCCTACTATACTTATGAATTAAACCTCTATGACCAATTTCAGGATAAAATAGATAAGATTTGCAAGCAAATGGATTGAAATACCAGTAAATCCATACTTACTTGTTGGTTGCAAGATAAAACCCCACTTTTTCAATTATTGCCTATAACGTCAGAAAATGTCCCCTTGGGGACTTTTCCCTCACAAAGTTTAGCTCCCGGATCTTTATGCATTTAGGACATCTTAGTTCATATTTTGGCATCTCGATGGAATGAAACCTAGCTTCCATGGCAAATTGGACCTAGGTGGACCCCTTGAGCTGTACCCTACTCAAAATAGGGGGGAGGACTTGGGTGTCTGCGCCCTAGTCCTGCCCTATCTTGGGGTAGCCCTAATTTCTAGGAGTCAGTTTATGACCATTATTTGGTCCTTTTGCAGACACGATATCTTTTGATTTTCAAAATCTTGGCGGGAGTGCTTGTAGATGCCTATATAAGCATGTTTAGGTATTCATTTGTAAACTAGATGATTACTAGAAAGCTATGGTGTTTTCAAGGTGATTCAAGGCTTTCATTGTGTTGAAAGAGTAGACTTGTGTGTTTTGTGTTGGTATTTGCATATTTGAGCATCAATTTCCTCATGGCATAAAAAGTATCTTCCTCCCATGAGAACTTCACTACAAGGTGACATAATATTGTGTTTTCATCATTGATTCCTTTGGTTTTTGCCTCTGCCTCACAAGGTCATGCACTCTTTATCTGGCAACGGTGTTCAAAGACTTAAGTGTCCTCCAGGGCTTGATTGAGGCAAGCCTCTAAACACCACAATGTCCAAACCAAGTTTTGTATTTATAGGTTACAGGTGTTGCATTTAGAAAAGGTGGAGTTGCAAGAAGGATTAGAAGGCATCAACGATTCAGGATCTGAAGAAAAGCAGGACACACAAGCAATTCCAAGACTTAGGCACTCATTCTAGTGTCCTCCGCATCTGATATTTAGAAAACAAAAGTTACAGGGCTGATCAATGTTGGAAGGAGGTTTGGATCCCACGAAGAAACTAGAACCTTGGACTTGGGTGCCCACTCCAGGGTACTTTGTGATTTGGTATTTTACTCTATGCAAGAGTTTTTTCCGTCATTCATCAATTTGTTGTCATTTTTGCATAATTAGGGTTTCAATGGTTAATTGGGCATAATAAAAGGAAAATTAATAATTAAATTCCCTAATCCAAGTTTCCCTACATCTGCAAGTGACCCAGGGTATGATAGTGCTCACCACTCAACCCTAGATCATTTAATGTATAGTTGAGAGGTAGATTTAAATATCTAAACACTAGAACATTGACAAATCCAATTTTCCACTAAACATTTTGGTGAACCCGTATTTTTGGAATTAAATTACAACTTTTTGATTTTTTTTCTTCATATTTGGATTGATTTCATTCATTCACTTGGTCATTCATTTTATTACATTGAGAAAAATTCAAAAAAATTGAAAAATTAGGAAAATACAAAAAAAAATTGCATTGTTTGGCTTACTAAATTGCATCAATTCTTTCTAAATTTCCCTAATTCATGATTTTCGCATCAGATCTGATATAAATTACAAAAAAATTCAAAAAATCAAAATCTTGCATTACATTTTCATCATTTAATTGCTAGGGTTTTGTAGAAATTTTGACAATTTTATATAACCTAGTAATTCCAAAATCTAGAGTTAGTAGGCAAAATCTTTTATCAAATTTTTCTACGAATTTTAGAGGCTCATTCAAATTTTCATTTGGCTTGAGTCTTCCATTTTAGTGTAAATTTTCTTTTAGGTTTAAAATTTTTGTATTTTTGCATAGAAAATTTCAACAAAAACTAGCAATTTTGATGCATTTTCATTAAATTTGCGTGGGCATTTTGCAAGATTAAGCTTGAAAATAATTTTCAAATCTGAGATTAAGTCAATTTCATCATAAATTAGACTTCAAAGCATTCACATAGCACTTTGTCTCAAGATCTCAAACCTAGGGCTTCAAAAACAATGATTTTCACTAAATTTGGCCTTATCGACTTTATAAACTTACACCATAGGTGTGTTGTGAAAGGTATTATGGTATTATTTTTATGTTATTAGGGTAATAATTTTTTTCTCATAAAAATCTTCACAACGCCCTTTTAACGAGCTCTTGTAGTGAAAATTCAATGAAAAACTATACATTTTGACCATTTTTGCCCTAGGGTTTGACCTAGTTTGCACCCAAGTGTGTTGTGATTAATTTTATGGATTGAGGTGACTGATATTATTGATATTATTTTTTGTACCTTGTAAAATTTCTTACAACGCCTCTTTTTCTAGGTCTTGGAATTGAAAAACCGTGGAAAATAGCCTATTTTTGCTATATTTTCACCAGGGTTTTACCTTAAGTGACACTAAAAGCATGTTGTTCTAGGAATTTTGACACAAAGTGGCTGTTATTACTGATATTATTTTCTTTCCATCATCATTTTCCTCACAACACCCTTTGTTATGCTCTCTTGCATTGAATTTTGGTGAAAAAAGTGTCTATTTTGACATATCTTTGCTATATTCCAACTTGGCACTAACTTAAAATCACTTCAAGAGTGTGTTGAGAAGGATACTTTTGCTTTTTTGGACTGATATTGGACATATAACTTTCTTCCCTTGACAGAATTCCTTACAGCACCCTTTGGTTCATTCATTTGCATTAAAAAAGTACAAAAAATCAAGCATTTAAGATCATTATTGCATACAGTTTGCACTTGTCTTTTGCATACTCTTGGAAATTGTTAAAATCTAATTTTTCATTTCATTATGGCATCTTCATGTTATTCATCTTTGAAATCTTTGCATGAGTATATCCTAGATTTTGAAAATTTCTCTAATTTCACTAATGAGAATCCTCATATTCTAGAACATATAGCTTATATCAGTGGTATTGACACTTCTATATGTTCTACATATGAGTTGAAATTACTTTGTTACACACATGATTTTAGTATCTTCACTTTTCTCATAGGAGCATATCCTTTGATATTAGAAGATTTAACCAAATTCATCTCTAGGAATACTCATGAGAAAAATGAGAGGGAAAAGCCCTTTTCTGCCACAGAGTATGATGATGATGATGATGTATCTTCCTCTCATCCCACTGCTCTCCCTATCCAAGATGTAGCATTAGTGGATGATAAAAGGTCTCTCACATTAAATCCTTTGGGGATGGATATTGGGTCCAATCAAGAGGAAAATAATGTTAATTCAATAATCATTAATGGACGTCATAGCAATAGTCCTAAAATGATTGTTCGAGGAGAACTTAGTGCACCCTCTTGCTTAAAATCGGTGATTATGGTTCAAGGTGTTCAAAATGCATTACAACAACCACACCATAATGTGATTGCTCATGCATACAACACTCATAATAACAAGCAAAGTAACCAAGCACCTCATGTTCCTGTCTCTCTTCCATGTTCTCAACCTATGCTCCCTCAACCACCTCTTCTTACTCATAAAAGTGGTCAAGAGTATGATCTTGTCAAACAACTTCACGCTACTCTAGCTAAGATCTCTCTTTGGGATTTAATACAAACATCACCTACATACCATGGAATGCTCCAAGAAGCTTTGCAAAAGGTGATTGTCCCACCTACTTCTAAGCCTAATGATGTAGCAGCCATATTGGATAGTATGCGTGCGACAAAAATAAATATTCTCTTTCAACCACAGGAATTACCGTTAATTGAAATTCAAAACCAATATGATCTACTTATGATCTCTTTCATACTAGATAAAACATTAATAAAATGAGTTATAATTGACAATGGATCAGCTCTTAATGTTTGTAGAATTGACCTACTACACAAAATCAAGGTTGACACATCACAAATACAACCGAATGGAATTAACATTTGTGGCTTTGATAATGTTGTACGACACTCCATGGGCACTATAACTCTACCTATACAAGTAGGATTTGTGCTTGTGCCTACCTTGATTCATGTCATGCCTTGTTCTTTATCTTACAACATGATTCTTGGTAGACCTTGGATTCATGCATTGGGGGTAGTTCCTTCCACCTTGCATCATTCAATCAAATTTATATTCAAAGGTAAACTTCATACTATTCATGCTAATCCTAAACCAGATAACTGTTTAAATATTGAAATGCAAAAACTAATTTACAATCATACAAGTTTAAATAGTTCACGAGATGATTCATCAATAGATAATGTTATACAAGACTCTAGAACATTGAATGCACTCTTTGGTGATGATTGGGGCCCATTAGATTTTAATCCTTGCAGTATGGGGGAATATAAAATTAACAGCCTTGACAAGTCAAAAGTGGCATCAATACCACCTAAGCAATCTTTTCAAGCACCTAAAAAACCTAAAGTCTCCTTGGTAGAAAATAAAGACAATACTCTAACCTATACTACAAATTATAATACCCATGAGGCTTCACCTTCTTCTAAGGAAATGACATCCCTTTATGATCGAGGATTTAAATCCTTTATAACAATTGTGAATATGAAGGTAAGGGATGTGATGTAAATCAACAAGGGATCCAAGTACTTATAGAATCCACTTCAACACATTACTCAAGCAGCATTGGTAATCCTTTTACAGAAAAGAAAGCCTCCCATTGTCCTACACTTAATGTCAATTCAAAAAGACCAAAACAACATGACAGATATCCTAGATATGTAGGTTCTGAATGATGGATATGCCCCCACCTTAAGGTGGTGGGGGCTAAATGTAATGTTAAAAAATTTCCCCTTGGGGGCTTTTCCCTCATAAGGTTTAGCTTCCGGGTCTTTAGTATGCATTTAGGACATCTTAGTTCATATTTTGGCATCCTGATGGAATGAGACCTAGCTTCCATGGCAAATTGGGCCTAGGTGGACCCCTTGAGATGTACCCTACCAAAAATAGGGGGGAGGACTTGGGCACCCACGCCCTCGTCCTGCCCTATTTTGGGGCAGCCCTAATTTCTAAGTGTCAGTTTATAACTGTTATTTGGTCCTTTTGCTGACACGGTAAGTTTTGATTTTTAAAATCTTGGAGGGAGTGCTTGTAGATGCATATATAAGCATGTTTAGGCATTCATTTGTAAACTAGATGATTACTAGCAAGCTATGGTGTTCTCAAGGTGATTCAAGGATTTCATTGTGTTGCAAGAGCAGACTTGTGTGCTTTGTGTGTTGGTATTTGCATATTTGAGCATCAATTTCCTCATGGCATGAAGAGTATCTTTCTCCCATGAGAACTTCACTACAAGGTGACATAATATTATGTTTTCATCATTGATTCATTTCATTTTTGCCTCTGCCTCACAAGGGCACACACTCTTTATCTGACAATGGTGTTCAGAGACTTAAGTGTCCTCCAGGGCTTGACTGAGGCAAGCCTCTAAACACCACAATCCCCAAACCAAGTTTTGTGATTGTAGGTTACACGTGTCGCATTTGGGAAAGGTGGAGTTGCAGGAAGGATTAGCAGGCATCAAGGATTCAGGATCTAAAGAAAAGCAGGACACAGGAGCACTTCCAAGACTTGGGTGCTCGCTCTAGTGTCCTCCGCATCTAAGTTTCAGAAAATAGAAGTTATAGGGCTGATCAGTGTCGAAAGGAGGTCCAGATGCCATGAAGAAACTAGCACCTTGGACTTGGGTGACCACTCCAGTGTCCCTGATTGTTCCACCTCAGAACCCCAAAAATAGGTACTCTATGATTTGGTATTTTACTCCTGTCTGCAAGAGTTTTTTCTGTCATTCATCAATTTGTTGTCGTATTTGCATAATTAGGGTTTTAATGGTTAATTGGGTATAAGAGAAGGAAAATTAAAAATTAAATTCCCTAATCCAAGTTTCCCTACATCTGCAAGTGACCTAGGGTATGATAGTGCTCGCCACTTGACCCTAGATCCTTCAATGTATAGTGGAGAGGCAAATTTAAACATCTAAACACTAGAACATTGACAAATCCAATTTTCCACTAAACATTGCCTTGAGCTGCTCAATTATCATTAGAATTCTAGTTACTAATGGTGACAATCCATTTTATGCCTTTACTTCACCAATTGAGCAAGATTCTAGCTGATTTTCTATTAGAAATCATCATTAATGCAATCTTGCACCATCGTGCAGGCTAAGACTAATTGTTCTCTATGTTTGAATATGCACTGTTGATCTTGATCAATCTGCGGGGAACTCTATGGCTCTAATTTGAAAATTCCATCAATGAATGTCATTTGACATACTCAAAATGGCGCGGGCCAATCAGAATTAACTAGCTTAGCAAAAACTTTCCATTCGAGACCCATATGGTGGCTCATTGTAGCACTACAGGCCCAGGAGGGACCCACAATATTGCCCTCACACTAGCGTGTTGAGCACTAACTTCAGTGTACTAGGACTGGATAGAACCCATGTGACATGTGTTACTCTATCGTAGCATCGCAAAGCATATTATTTGGCATCTTCTTGATGCACGTTCATGCAATCCAATGAGGAGTGAGCATAGCTTAGGCTTCTTACTAATAAGGCTTTGGACCCACCTTCCTGGAAATCTATGGTCAATGCATCAATGCGCCTCTAACAGATCTGACAGACCTGGAGCCAACAATTCTGTGATAACCATTAATTTGTTCTTAGGAACCTTTGACCCAGACTTGGGAAATATTAAGATATACAGGACTAGCAAATGCTTAGGCTTAAGGGGCCAGTTGTGGATGGGAAACATGACATGAAATTATAACTTAAACTCTGGGCGACTGCCAAAAACATGCCAACTCAAAAATAGAACACAGGCTTAGGGAAAAGGACTAAGGGTTTAGGGTTTAAGCAATTATACTTAGACTTAGCCAATTTCAAAGGTTTTATGCCAGAGGACAAGGAAATGTATAGGGGTTCCACTACATAATGTGGAATTTCATTGTGTGATTTGCTTGACTGATCTTCATTTTCTTTTCTCCTTTCCAATATCTCAAGGTTGGTAGTATTTAGAAATACCTAGAAAGGGTTGTTATTGTGTTTCTAAGGGACACATTCTCTTAGGTCAACTTGTATAAATGTGTATACAAGAACAAAACAACACTTTGTAGACATGCATATGCTTCTAGAATGCTCGTGTAGAATCTAAATCCATTTTATTACACTAATTGAAGTATTTCCTTCCCTAAATGTGAATGATATGCCTTGGAATGCTCAAGGGAGATAGGATCTATAAATAACAACATTGAATGCCTTGAAATACAAGGAGATAACATTAAATCATGCAAATTTGTGTATAGTCAACCCTTGGAGAGAAAATAAATTGGTAGGAGTTGGATGAATTTTGAATTTTAGGTCAATTTTAGGGGTTCGAGGTCGACTCCATGACTGTAGACTTGACTTGGGACCTAAGAAGGGGAAGATTAATTTACAAAGAATTTAGTGACTATCATCTATTTTAGAAAAAAAAATGTATTAATTTTAAGTTTAATCCCCCAAAAATATGATTACCATCTAAATCGATTCTTTTCAACAAATAATTTGAATTTAAATTTTGATTTCAAGAATAATTATATAGAAATTTTAACATTAAATCTTGAAAAGTACAGAATTGAAAGAGATCACTTACA
Source organism: Cunninghamia lanceolata (assembly GCA_027924645.1). NCBI lineage: Eukaryota > Viridiplantae > Streptophyta > Pinopsida > Cupressales > Cupressaceae > Cunninghamia > Cunninghamia lanceolata. The sequence continues at coordinate 8,685,580 of BSBN01001080.1, read as the reverse complement.
ACAACAAAAAACAAATAATTTAAGATATAAACACTCTTAAAATAATAAAATCCAAAATAAATAAAAAATTAATTACATTATTTATAAGTTATAATGTTCTCTTCATTCTTTGTGACAGTAAATTTGTAATGCTGTAAAATAGTACTTTAAAAACTATTAAAACTTAAAATAAATAAAAGATAAAAAAGAAGAAATAGAATTAGATAAAGAAAAAAGAATTAGACAATTTACCATGGGTGTTTGTAAAGTAACAGATAAAAAAATATTGTGTAATTTAGACCTACACTTGCAGTTTTGAGAGTAGAACAGAGTGGACAAACATCAAATTTGCCGTCACAGTGTTTACATAGACATAGATAATGGCAGGAAAACAGCATGATGCTTACCTCTTTACTCCTACAAAGCCTGCAGTTCCTCTGCATATTCAGCTATCATTATAAACCTGATATTAATCATTCATTAACATAAATTAAAGTACAAAAACAATCTGAGACAGTTAAATTCAGTGCCTGCAGCTCCAATTTTTCAGTCTTTATCCTAGTCATTGCAGCCCTATTTCTAGAGCATAGTCACAAGGAAACTCCAGTAGAGGTAGAAGAACCTATCACGATGTACACAATTTACATGAAATAATGGCCTGATGTTGAGAGCATGTTAAAGACTACACGTGATCAATTAGTTCTGAAGAATGTGTGCATTTCAATTTGTAATGTAAGCTGTTTGTCATTTAAAAAACAAATGAAATAAATAATACGGTTGAATGGGGCACCTGGCAGCAGATGGCCGCATATCAGCAAGCTCCGTGTAGAAAAATAGCATCTATAATATAAGAGGATGCAAAGGAAAAGGATGGAAGGGTTTAGAATAGTGGTGTAGCTTTTCTCGAGAACCAGTGAAGCCAGTAATTTGATATAACAAATCAATAATAGACATTAGATTTCCACAGTCTATAATATTGTAAATGAGTGTTTCAGGATTTAATTGTGTGAAAGTTTTTCTTTCAATGTTTCAGATCACATTCCATGATCCATCATAGGAGATTAGAGAGCAAAAGATGTTTCCTATTGCTCTTCCTCTCTAATCTTCTGATGATGGATCATGGAGTGTGATCCGAAACGTTGAGAGAAAAACTTTCACACAGTTAAATCTTGAAGTACTCATTTACAATAACAAATCAAATCAAACAATCAAACATTCATTCTCAAGTTAAATTGTTGAGGAGCATCACTCTAACGTTGATGGTCCACAGCAATTTATCTTGAGAGCGAATGATTTTGAAGGCCTCTCTCACATTCCAAAGGCTCCCACTACCTTTAAACTTTTTTCTTTTCTATCCTGAAAATCTAATTTCTCTCGTCTCTTTACTGAAAATGATCTTTGATGAAGAAGCAACGAAAGAGAAAACAAAATTATCAATCTCTCAGAGGCATAGTATTTACATGTCTACTAATCGTAAGAAACAATGAAGATTTTGATATTGTATATTAAATTTATAAATGCAATCAGTTCTTCAACGAACATTTTGTTTGATTCAAAATTCTAGGCGTTCTTCCCGTTCAGACCTGCCGGAGCCCATTAAAGTGATTACAGACACTTTCAAAGTCAATATATAAGTTAAAAGATTAAAAGATTAAATTTTAATATTGGTCGGAGAGTTGACCACGGATTAAATTGGTAATCTATTTGTAACCCATCTGACCGGGTTTAGAGGTATTAACAAAAACGTAGAAATATTGGAGATAATGTAGGAGTAATACTCTTATCTTCCTCTTGTCTTCTAAGCCTTTCAAAAATGAATACCTCTTATAAAAGTAACTTCGGGGAAATTATCTCCACAATAGTCAGAAAACAGGTATTGGTCATTCAGAAAATAGAAATCATATGGTGAATATAAATTTGCACCTTGCATAAATGTGATCATTGTTGGTAGGCATTTTCAGGCTTAAATGTTTTGATCTCCCTATCTGATGATTTGACGTCGACCTCATCGGCATAAGATTTCAACTTTATATGTTTTGATCTCCTTGATGATTCACAGCTCGCTGGCATGAATTTCTCCCATCGGTGACTTTGATCATTTCACGCGTCTCTATTTTGCATGGATTTCTCCCATCGGTGACGTTGATCATTTCAACATTTCATAGTTAAAATATTGATTATGAACAACGATTATTCCACTTCATTTTTGGTGAGCTTTGGCTTTCATTACATTGAATTTTCAGGTTAATAATACATGCAAGCTAAGTTTCCAAATGGGGTCGCTCACACATCTTCTCACACTTTCCTCCCATTTTTAATGCTTTCTTCCTTTTCTGTGTGGAAATGGATGAGATCAAGATTGACCGCAAGTTTAAATTGATTTAATTTAAATATCGGTGCACTCTATAAATGAAGATAAGTTGCACATCTTTTTAACTGTTCTTTTGCGTGCGAGAACACTTGGTCATTGAAGTCTACGACTGACCAACGTAGACTTTGTTATGTTTTCAGGTTAATAATACATGCAAGCTAAGTTTCCACATGGGGTTACTCACACATCTTCTCACACTTTCCTCCCAATTTTAATGTTTTCTTCCTTTTCTGTCTGGAAATGGATGAGATCAAGATTGACCACAAGTTTAAATTGATTTAATTTAAATATCGATGCACTCTATAAATGAAGGTAAGTTGCACATCTTTTTTACTGTTCTTTTGCATGCAAGAACACTTGGTCAATGAGGTCTACGACTGACCAACGTAGACTTTGTTATGGAAGTGACCAACAAAAACAAGAGACTGTTGGCCATTGCACACGGTTTTGCAGATTTTTAATAAGACATCGGAGACCTTATAGATAGTACACAGGCATGGAACACTCTATATTTTATATTTCTTAGTTACTTAGTTACTTTTTTATCTAGTCAATGTAGATGTAAATGAAGATTAGGTTGTTCCCTCTCTTTGAGCTTAAGGGTGATTTAGGTAGTTTGACATCGAAAGGGCGATCTAGTTTTCTATACTTTTATTAGGTCCAATCTGAGTTATACTTTTCATTCCTCTTTGGCACTTGAGTTCATGGCATCTTTCTCCTCATCTTACCAACAAAATATGGAACATGCTCATTTCCCTGAATTTGTAAGGGAAACGTTCCTGGGTAAATGCACAAAGATGAGGGACTAAAAGAGGGTCTTAAGATGCCATTTTTTTCTAAAATTAGAAAAGACTAATGTTGGATGAGAAATTGAAGATATTTACACTCAAAATTTGAAGATACAACAAAAACAAGAGTCGTAGTACTCTGAATATAGTTTCTAAACTACTAATTTTTTTCAAAAATGGTTGAGATTAAGGGGTTCAAAAAGTGGGAGCACACAAATTGGTCCTATTTTTTTCAAAAAAACATAACATAGCATCTGGTGTGCTCCCCCTAAAATGTTAACTTTTTTTAGTATTTCAAAAATCACTTCGATGATAAATTAGTTAAGACCATCTAGTTTAACTGAAGAGAACTAGTGTCTCAAATTACTGCTTGGAACCTCATTTTTTAATCATTGGTTTTGTTCATATAAATCACATGTTCAAGAGTTCATTGAACCGTTCAAGAGTTCATCGGGTTCAATAGTTCAAGAGTTCATTGAACCGTTCAGGAGTTCATAGGGTTCAATGGTTCAAGAGTTTATTGAACCGTTCAAGAGTTCATCAGGTTCAATGGTTCAAGAGTTTATTGAACCGTTCAAGAGTTCATTGAGTTCAATGGTTCAACGTGAAGAGCTTTAGGCATCGCTGGGACAAGGAACCATCAATGTAGGAAATGAAGCGGTCTCTGATGGCTTAGGTGTTCCGGATGAGGTATAGAGTAGCATCGTTGGCAACAAAATTGTCGACGATAGTCTTACTGATTGTTTGTGGATATAAACTAGAACGTCAAACGTGAACTGGTGAATGTGGGACTAAACGTCTCACATGAATATGAACAGTTGCGACGGTTGGAAGGCAGCGATGCTGGATCAGTTCAAACGATCAATTAGAGAAGAAGTTAAAGAAAAATGGTTTTGCTCTTGAAGACTGAAAATAAATACAGGTCTAGTGATGTCGTTGATGAGAGATGAAGAGTTTTGATTATATTGTTCATTCTATAAATGTGCAGAAAGTATGAACTACGTATAATTTGAGAATTGATACTTGAGCAAGATAGCTGAGATCTTTATTGTAACTATTAAGTTTACTATAATAAAGATTGTCTCTCTTGTGGTGGTGGCTTGTTTACCCGAAAGGGTTTTCCCACATACCTCTGGTGTTATTCTTTGTTGTCTTGAATGTTTATTCTGCATTGTCTGATGTATTTATCTTTGTATTTAAATTAAACGTTACATGTCTGCATTATCCCCTTTGAATTGACATTAGGGAAGCTATATTCCGCACCTATGCTTTCCTTACAAGTGGTATCAGAGCCTGGCCAGTTGTGTTATCCTTGTTGGTAGGTTGGGTTTTTTGTGTTAGTTCTGTAAGTGGGAGTTCTGTAGTGGTCTATTTTGTTAAATAAGATGGCAAGTACATCAGGAAAAATAGACATTGATAAGTTCAATGATACAAACTTTGAGTTGTGGAAGCTTAAAGTTGAAGATATGTTGGTCGACAGAGATCTTTGGGTTGCTATGTCTGGAACTAAACCTTTAGCCATGAAGCAAGAAGATTGAGACCTGGCAGATAGGAAAGCCAGAGGAATGATAAGATTGAGTTTAGCAGATTATGTTCTATTGAACGTCCATGAGGAGAAGTCAGCCAAAGATTTGTGGAAGAAGTTGGGAGATATTTACCAGGGCAAGTCCTTGGTGAATAAATTTTTCCTCAGAAAGAAGTTGTACTCTCTGAAGATGGATGAAGGAGCATCTGTAGCAGACCATCTGAACACATTTAATACAATTGTTGCACAGTTGACTTCTATAGGTGTAAAAATAGAAGAAGAGGACCGATGTATGCTTCTGTTATGTTCCTTACCTAACTCATGGGATCATCTTGTGATGGCTATTGGAAGTACAACAACCACATTTACAACTAAAGCAGTTGTTGCCTTGCTGTTATATGAAGAGATGTGGAGGAAATCTTCTGAGACGGCCAAAGAGGCCCTATCCATTCGAGGTAGATCAAAGGAGAGAGACAAGAAGAAGGACAAGAAGTCTAAGTCCAAATCAGAGGGGAGATCGAAATCTCCTAGCAAAAAGTCCAAGGTGAAGTGCTAAAATTGTGGGCAAAAAGGACACATCAGAAAAGACTGTAAAGAGGAGAAAAAGAAGAAGAATAAGAGCTTCTCTGACACTGATTCTTCTCAGAGTGATGTTGATGCCTTCATTGCTACCTTGACAATGCCTGCATCTAAAGATGTATGGCTGGTGGATTCAGGAGCGTCTTTTCATATGACATCTCACAGAGAATGGTTCACTAAGTATGAACCGTATGCTAGTGGGAAGGTGTTCCTAGCAAGTGATTCGACACTGAAAATTGTTGGCCAAGGAAGAGTCAGAATCCAGTTCCCGGATTGCAGAATAAAGGAAATGAATGGAGTATTACACATACCAGGTCTGGCTTGAAATTTACTTTCTGTTAGTAAGCTTAATGATGTTGGAGTGCAAGTTACTTTTGTGAATGGTGGCTGTAAGATGACTAGAGGTTCTATTGTATTGGCAAAGGGTGAACGCATTGGAACTTTGTATAGGTTAGATGCTAAACCAGTGTGCTATAATAATGTCTCTGAAAAAGCTACTATTGTAACACATGATGCAAACTCTATGGAAGTTAAATTGCCTGTAGAGAAAATAATGCTCTGGCATCATAGACTTTTTTTTTTAAATAATGCGCCTGGTAAACTTTTTAACGTGACCAGCGACGCTGGTGCGACACACCCTCCGGCTCCACATGAATGCTTTTGCCTGGAGCAATGAACTGGTGAGGCCACAACATGGGGGACCTCATCCCCTAGTAAGAACACTTCAAACCCATGAGCTCGTTGGCCCAGCGAAGGCATAAAGCCTTGCGAGCTCGTTGGCCTAGCGGGGGTTTGAACTCTGGTGGCCACCACTACAACTGAGTGACTTAACCACCGAACCACGCCGTCATCGGCATCTGACATTATAGACTTGGTCACATAAGTGAAAAAGGTTTTAAAACTTTGAAGAAAAAAAACTTGGTAGATGGGCTAATTGATTGTAATTTGGAATTTGATTTCTACGAACGTTGCATATATGGAAAACAGAACTGTGTTTCATTTTACTCTAGTTCTCATAAATCTTCTGGTGTTTTAGACTATGTACATTCTGATGTTTTTTTGTCTAAATCAAGATACTATGTGTCATTTATTGATGATTATTCAAGGAGGGTATTTGTATATTTTTTGAAAAATAAATCAGAAGTGTTCGGTCAGTTTAAAGAATTTAAAAATCTTATGGAAAATCAGACTGGTAGAAAAATAAAATGTTTGAGAATGGATAACAGTGGTAAATATTGCAATGCAGATTTTGATAAATTTTGTCTTCATCATGGAATAAAAAGGCATAAGACTACACCTTATACTCCATAGTAAAATGGAGTTGCTGAAAGGTTGAATCTATCATTGATGGAGAAAGCAAGAAGTATGTTGAGTTATGCTAGTCTTGAACGAAGGTTCTAGGCTGAGGTAGTTGCTATAGCTTGTTACTTGCTGAATCGTTCTCCCACTTCGGCATTGGTTGATAAGATGCCTATGGAAGCATGGTCTGGAAGGAAGCCCTCTCTAAGACATATTCACGTGTCTTTGACTGTGAGGCATATGTTCATATTCCTGAGGTAAAAAGATCTAAGCTGGATTACAAAGCAGTCAAATGTATCTTTATTGGCTATGCAGTAGGTGTTAAGGGGTACAAGCTTTAGAATCTTGAAACTAAAAAGGTAATTTACAGCAGGAATGTAATTTTTAGAGAGCTAAAACCTTTGGTTATTGATCCTCAGCCAGAGAAGACAGAAGAGAAGAAATAAAAGAGTGTTGTTACTATTCCTCTGACCCCTGTAAAAGTGGAACAACAAGCACCAAGTGTAGATGATTCAGATGTGAGTTCGGGTAGCTCCAAAAATTTAGATCCAAAGCAAGACCCTGAACCAGTACCACAGCCATTGAGGCGATCTACACATGAAAGAAAACAACCAGATAGGTATGGATTTTTAGTACTTGATTCAAGTTGTGCCTATGCTTTGCTTACTGATACTGACGAACTTAGGACTGTGAAAGAAGCTATTAGTTTACCTAATTCAAATTCTTGGTTAGAAGCCATGGATAGCGAAATGTCATCATTGGAGAAAAATGGAACCTGGGATTTGGTGCCCTTGCCTAAAGATAGAAAACTTGTGGGCTGTAAGTGGGTATTTAAAAAGAAATATGGTCCAGATGGTCGTATTGGAAAGTACAAGGCAAGACTGGTTTCTAAGGGGTATTCCCAAAAGGAAGGTATAGATTATGGAGAAATCTTTTCTCATGTAGCTAAGCTGACATCCATTAGATTTCTGTTGTCACTTGCAGCAGCGTATGACTTTGAAATTGAGCAGATGGATGTGACAACAGCATTTCTTCATGGGGATCTTGAAGAGGAAATTTATATATCCCAGCCAGAGCATTTTGTGGAAAAAGGTAAATAACATCTAGTATGTAAACTTAAAAATTCTCTTTATGGTTTGAAGCAATCTCCCAGAATGTGGTATCAGAAATGTGATACATATGTTTTATCTTTGGGATATGTGAGATCTAAATCTAATCATTGTGTCTATTATAAAATTGATGGTGATCGGATTCTTATAATTGCACTATATGTGGATGACATGTTATTCATTGGCAATGGTAAGGGGATGATCTTAGAATTAAAATCTCAATTGTCCTTGAAATTTGAAATGAAGAATCTGGGGGTAGCGAAGTACATTCTGGGAATGGAAATCAAAAGGGACACATCTAAGAGAAAGATTTGGCTCAGCCAGAGCAGGTATATTACCAATGTTCTCAATAAATTTAATGTGTCTGATTGCAAACAATTAGTTGTTCCAGTTTTGCAGGGAACGAAACTATCTATTGAAGATTGTCCAGAATCTTCAAGTGAAATTGATGACATGAAAAAACTGTCTTATGCAAGTGTTGTTGGCAGTTTAATGTATGCAATGGTCTTTACCAGACCAGACATTTCCCAAGCAGTGGGAGTTTTAAGTTGCTTTATGGCAAATCCAGGCAGATCACATTGGGATGCTGTGAAGAGAGTCATGAGATATTTGAAGGGAACTTCTGATTATGCTATTTGCTATCATGGAAAGTCAGTTGGATCTCAGAAATCTATCAGTATTTAGGGATATGTTGATTCTGATTGGGTAATGGACATTGACAGTAGAAGTTCCACCAGTGGATATGTATTCACGTTAAATGGTGGTGCTATCAGTTGGATGAGCAAGTGGCAGGCTGTAGTCGCTTTGTCCACAACAGAGGCAAAGTACATGGCAGTTACTCGTGCATGCCAAGAAGCTGTTTGGTTGAAGAGGTTGTGTTCTGATGTCAGTTTTGATGCAAGACAAAAAAAAATACATTGTGACAGTCAAAGTGCTATCTGTCTAGCAAAAAATCCTACTTTTCACACTAGGACAAAACATATTGATGTCCAATATCACTTTGTTCATGATATGGTGGAAGACAGGAAGGTGAAGCTGGAAAAGATTGACACTTTGGAAAATGTCGCTGACACCTTAACTAAACCAGTGAGTACGGCCAAGTTCAAATAGTGTTCAGATGAAATGGGTCTCCGGGCCCATAGTTCTCAGTAATCGAATAAGGATTAAGAGGTAGCAGTAATCTCTTTGACAAGTGGGAGATTGAAGAGAACTAGTGTCTCAAATTACTACTTGGAATCTCATTTTTTAATCATTGGTTTTGTTCATATAAATCACATGTTCAAGAGTTCATTGAACCGTTTAGGAGTTCATCGGGTTCAATGGTTCAAGAGTTCATTGAACCGTTCAGGAGTTCATCTGGTTCAATGGTTCAAGAGTTTATTGAACCATTCAAGAGTTCACCAGGTTCAATGGTTAAAGAGTTTATTGAACCATTCAAGAGTTCATCGGGTTCAATGGTTCAAGAGTTTATTGAGTCGTTCAAGAGTTCATCGGGTTCAATAGTTCAATGGTTTAATGTGAAGAGCTTTGGGCATCGCTGGGACAAGGAACCATCAGTGTAGGAAATGAAGCGGTCTCCAATGGCTTAGGTGTTCCCGATGAGGTATAGATTGGCATCATCGGCAACAAAATTACCTACAATAGTCTTACTGATTGTTTGTGGATATAAACTGGAATGTCAAATGTGAACTGGTGAATGTGGGACTAAACGTCTCACATGAATATGAACAGTTGCGACAATTGGAAGGCAACGACACTGGATCAATTGAAACGATCAGTTAGAGCAGAAGTTAAAAAAATGGTTTTGCTCTTGAAGACTAAAAATAAATACAGGTCTGGTGATGTCATTGATGAGAGATGAAGAGTTTTGATTATATTATTCATTCTGTAAATGTGCAGAAAGTATGAACTGTGTATAATTCGAGAATCGATACTTGAGCAAGATAGCTAAGATCTTTATTGTAACTATTAAGTTTACTATAATAAATATTGTCTCTCTTGTGGTGGTCAGTTTTTTACCCGAAAGGTTTTTCCCACGTACATCTGGCATTATTCTTTATTGTCTTAAATGTTTATTCTACATTGTCTGATGTATTTATTTTTGTATTTAAATTAAACGTTACCTATCTGCATTATCCCCTTTGAATTGACATTAGGGAAGCCGTATTTTGCACCTTTGCTTTCCTTACATTAACCCTAATTTTTCTGATAATTGTTTGATGAATAATTGATTTTCTACTAATTTTCAAAGTGGACACATCCTGAGAAATAGAAAATTGAGTGTGCTTCCCCCTAAATTTTTTGAAAACTAATCAAAAATCAAGAAAAAAAATTTTGAATACGTGTAGAATGGACTCTAGTTTCTAAAAATATAATTAATTTGAAATTTTGATGAATTGTTAAAAAAAACTCAAAAATACCACATTGGTTTTTGAGAAAAAAATGGATACACTAACAAAAGAAATTAAAAATGAAATCCTTAACATATTCAAAATGTGAAAAAAAATTATATGGTTAGAAAACTAAGAGAGAGCTTATGATTATGGTGGTATATTTTTTACTTGTCATTGAAAAAAGTGCAAACCTGATGGGGAGCACGCTTTAGATAATTTGATATTTGTTACAATCTCAAAAAGCACATCTTTGGACATCCTAAACATAGTCCAAGCCTTTAGGTTGGAATTCCAAGGCAAATCCAAGACTAAGCCTTGGAAATTACCAAGGTAAAGCATTATACGAGCGCATTATAATGTGCTCGCATTATATGCATTCACATAATGTGAGCGTGTTATAATGTGCTCGCATTATGGTGAAATAAAACATTTCACTCCCTCCCTCCTTACCCCTCTCTATTATTCTCTCTCTCCCTCCCCTCTACATCTCTCCCTCCCCTCCTCTCTCTTTCTCACCTCTACTTCTCTCCTCTCTCTCTCACTATCTACTTCCTTCCTCTCTCTACCTACTACTCTCTCTCTCACTCTCTACTTCCATCCCCTCTCTACCTTCTACCCTCTCTCACTCTCTTCTTCTTCTTCTCTTTCTCTGACCTATCTAAGGTTCCTAGTTTTCCTTTTCCTAGCTTTCCTAGTTTTCCTTTTCCTTTCCAATTTCCCTTTAGATCCCACCAATTTTTCCCTATTTTACTATTTTCCAACTCTCCTCATCATTCTTCCCATCCAATGAACTTTTTTTTATCTTGTTTCCATTTCATGCTCCCAATTTGTATCTGCATCCCTCTTTGCATGTCCTAGTTTTCTTCTTTCCATGTTCTTTGTCGATAAGGGAGAGGGGGATGGAGGGAGAGGGAGAGAGGGTGGAGATGGAGGGAGGAGAGAGGGGAGAGAGAGGGAGAGATATAAAGAGAGTCTTAGTTTTCTTGTTTTCATTTCCCTCATCAATAAGGGTGGGGGAGAGATAAAGGGGAGAAATAGGGAGATAGAAGAATGATAGGGGAGAGAGAGAGGCAAGAGATAGGGAGATAGGGAGAGATAGATAGGTAGAGAGAGAGGAGATGGATAGGGAGAGATAGAGGAGATAGAGGGGAGAGATAGGGGATAGAGTGTAATGCCCCTCCATGCAACCCTAAAGATAAGTTTAACTAAGCAATAAAAATGGTGAAATATTTTTTTTCATAAACTAAATTTACATAGGGAGATTTATATATTTATTTATCTAGAAAAAATGCTTCATAACTAATTATTTTATTTTAAGGCAACAATAACCAAAACAATACCAACAAAATAACCAAACTGTCAAACCATACTTGACTACTATGCAAGATCAAAAAGCAAGACCACCACAACACTAACTGACTATCATGACCAAACTGACAACACTGACAGGGTACATAACCGGATACTCATCCTCTTCAAGGATGATGTTTAGGCTAGGGGACCATATGTTATCTCCATTCAACAACTTCCATTGGTATGAAGGCATGCTCAAACATGCCATTTCAGGTGGAGTCGATGCCTAGTACTTGCAACCTACACCAAACAAAAGTGTCGAATACATACATATAATCATCCAAGCAGGCATATAGTGACAAGGAATCGCAGTGTAGCAGGGTACTCAATATGAGTAATACTACAAATTCCCTTCACAAAACACATCACAAGTATCCACATTAAACAAATTCATTAGTAAATAAACAACTAGATAACACAGACAAATAATGGCATTAATCACGTAGTAAAACTAATCTACTTAATTAATTAACTTCTAACTGATCACAACATAAGCATAATGTATTAATCATAAAGTATCAACAGTGTCATCATAATCAACATCAATGAGTGTCATCAACATCATAACATTAAGCTTACCATCAACATGTCTATCATACCCTACGTATTCCAAGTATTTTACATTCTTCTTCATGCTCCTTAGCCCGACCACCTACTCATCCAAGGTGAGAATGGAGGGGCACTACATAGAGAGTGAGCGAGACATGTCTAGAGAGATAGGGAGAAAGATTGAGAGGTAGAAGGATGATAGAGATATAGGGAGATAATGGAGAGATAGGGAGATAGAGGTTTAGGTTTGCTAGAGTTTAGGGGTTAGGGCTTGGCAGTTAGGGTTTAGGGACATTATTTAGGGTTTAGAGGTTTTGGGAGAGAGAGAGAGAGAGAGAGAGTGGGTTGTTCAAGTTTAGGGGCATTATTTAGGGTTTATGAGTTTAGGGTTTCTCAAGTTTAGGCTTTAAGGGAATTATTTATGGTTTAGAGGTTTAGGGTTTCTCGAGTTTAGGGTTTAGGAGCATTATTTAGGGTTTGTGAGTTTAGGGTTGCTCAAGTTTAGGGTTTAGGGTTTAGGGGAATTATTTAGGGTTTAAGGGTTTAGGTTTTCTCAGGTTTAGGGTTTAGGGTTTAGGATTTAGGGGTTTGGGGTTGCTCAGGTTTATGGTTTAGGGGTTTAGGGTTTAGAGAGATATAGAGAGTGGGGACCAATAGAGATTGGGAGAGATAGAGGAGGTAGAGAGGAGAGATAGGGAGATAGAGAATGAGGGACATGTCCAGAGACATAGGGAGATAGATTGAGAGGTAGAGGGAAGATAGAGATAGGGAGATAGGGGAGAGATAGGGAGATAGCAGTTTAGGGGTGCTTGGGTTTAGGGTTTGGGGGTTTGGGTTTAGGGGTTTAGGGTTTCTCAGGTTTAGGGTTTATGGGTTAGGGGTTAGAGTTTAGGGCCATTATTTAGGGTTTAGAGTGTTGCAAGGTGTGACCCTTGGTCTTCTTGTTCAACGCTACACTGTGGTGGTTTGCAACAAGGGCTTAACCGCCTCACATGCTTGTTAAGTCAAGTGGTTTTATCAGGCATTAATAGGTCAATCTTTTGGTGCAACAACAGCTAACAATTGGTATCAGACCTGAGGTCACGGGTTCAAACCCTGCACTTGTGCTGGGCAGGGGATTGTTGCAAGGTGTGACCCTTGGTCTTCTTGTTCAGTGCTCTGTTGCAGTGGTTTGTGACAAGGGCTTAACCATCTCCCATGCGTGTTAAGTCAAGTGGTTGTATCAGGCATTAATAGGTCGATCTTTTGGTGCAACGGAAGTTAACATAGATTTTATGGTTTATTGATTAGGGGTTAAGGTTTAGAGGTTTAGGTTACAATTTAGAGAGAGAAGACCAATAAGGGGATATAGAGGAGACCGAGGGGAGAGATTGGGAGATAGAGAGTGAGGGACATGGCTAGAGACATAGGCAGAGGGATTGAGAGGTAGAGGGATGATAGAGACAAGGAGATAGGGGAGAGATAGGGAGGTAGAGGTTTAGGGTTGCTTGGGTTTAGGGTTTATGGTTTAGGGGTTTGAATTTAGGGTTTAGGGGTTTGGGTTTAGGGTTGATAGAGTTTAGGGTTTAGGGGTTAGGAGTTAAGGTTTAGGGTTTATGGTTTAGGGGTTAGGGATTAAGGTCTAGAGGTTCAGGGTTTAGGGTTTACAGAGGGAGAGATAAGGAGATGGAAGTTTAGGGTTTAGGGTTTAGGGGTTAGGGGTTTAGAGAGAGGGGGGGAGATAGAGAGATATGGAGATAGAGAGTGGGGGACATAGCCAGAGACATAGGGAGAGAGATTGAGAGGTAGAGGGATGATAGAGATAGAGAGATAGAGGTTTAGGGTTGCTTGGGTTTAGGGGCATTATTTAGGGTTTAGGGGTTTAGGGTTGTTTGGGTTTAGAGTTGCATGCCAAAAGTAGTCTCTCTATCTTTATCTCTCGCACTCCCTTCTTTACCTCATCTCCTATATCTCTCTCTCCCCTCTTTACCTCCTACCCTCTTCATCCCCTCTATACCTCCTACCCTCTCTCTCACCTCTATACCTCCCTCCCCACTATCCATGCATTTAAAACACTTATAAGTTTAAAGGCATGACAACAATTAACACTTTTGATGCATGAAACCTCTTAAAACTTTTATTCTTGACAAAACACGCTTGCATTATAATGCGAGCGTATTTTTGTCAACCAAAAAAAATAGACAAAAGCATGTGGGATCCATGTTTTAGTCCCACATGCTCAGTTATTCCCTGCTTTTCATGCACAATTAGACAACAAAATGCTTCTTTAACTAGATGACATTTTGACAATCATTTTTTTCGTAATCCACCACCTTTTTTTTTGTTTTTCAACGTAGAAAAATGAAATTGCATGTTTTTAGATAGAATTTGATTGTTTAAGCTAATAGTTTGATGTTTCATATTGTTTCAATGTTAATTTTAATGTATTTAGATTGAATTTGATTATATATGTTTGTTTTTTTTAATTTTCACTAATCCTATTAGAGATATATATAGAATTCAACATTGAATACAAAGGAACTTGCCAAAAAGATCAATTTTTTTAGGATTTTAAAGCTATTTTTTTTAGGATTGGGCAACTCGAATCTTGAAATCTAAGGTATGTTCTTTAAATGTATTCATTTACTTCATATTATGAATATGTTAAATCATGAAAGTGAAAATTATCACATGTTTCTATTATCCTGATTCAAACACTAACCTAAACAATTAGGAGAATACTTTAAAGGAAACAATCAAGACTAAATGATAAGTCAATTAATCTCAAATCCAAGCAAAAAGATATTCATGATATTATATAAACATATCTAGGTGGTCTTGAAAGGATATTCATATATGGTAGGGAAGATTGTCGTGAACTAAAAGATAGCCATACATGTCATTGGCATAGTTATTAAGACAATTATAATCATAATGAGGTTGTCTTGAATAGATAGTGGCTTGTTGAGGAGTTATTATATAGTTAAGAAAGTAGAGTATTGATATTGGTGGGTGCATGTACTATAGTATAGTCAAGGAGGGTATGATGTCGTCAAGATCATCTTGAGTAGAGCCTCCTTGCATGATAATATAACTAGTCCTTTGTGATGTACCTAAATCTCTATGAGGGTGATGAATTTTTAGCATGGAGGAAGTATAATATAAGTGTCTTAAGTTGCCCAAGACTATGATAGTCCAGAAATATACATATGATCTACACATGTTCCCTTATACATTGCATGTTAAATCCATCAAAGTGGATAGCAAGTTCATGGTTTTCACAAAGCTAAGAATCCTTCCATGTTTATTATAAGCTACCCTAATTCATTGTCATGATCAAAGTCTAGACTGTCATAGTTTCATCAAGTTGTCACTAGCCTCTTATTGCACATTTTAGGGTTAACTAGATGATTTATGAAGCATAAAAGCACCATTAACAAAATCACAAGAAAATACATGAAACTCTCATAAGAACACTTACAATCACTAAAAGTGGAACTATCTAAGTTAAAAAAAGTCATCATTATGTGCATTAATAGAATTAGAATCATTAAAATATGATATACATGAATTTGTTGTATCTTGATTAGTTAGCCCTAAACAATTTTAAACATTGTCAAAATTGTAAGTACACATCCCTTATTCTTCTTCTTGTCAATGTGGTTTAGTGAACCATGACCTTTAGAAACAACATCATGACATTCAATACTCTTTTGTACTCTCTCAATTTAAACTATGTCATTGATACCTCCCTATAAAAAAGCATTACCATCATTCTCTCTAATGTAACCAGTTGTATTAACATAAAATTTTGCAAGATTGATGCTACAAATCTGATATAATTGGTCCTCATTTAGTAATGAGTTGTCACTATCATCCTTTTGGCCATTTACCTCAAAAAAATTAGTTTGAGTTTTGTTCATTGGACCCATACTAGATAAGTTCTTTATTGTTTGAGTACCCTCTAATTTTTTTGGACTACCATCTCTAGGTTTCTCCAAGAAATCAAACTGGTTACGCTGTAATAAACTCTATATTTTAGTCTTTTTGTCATCATAAAACTTGGTCAAAAGATCACAACCAACTTTGTCATCATAATTAGCCTTAAAATTACTCATTTCTTGATGATTTCACCCCTTAGCTATCTTGAATAGATAATTCAAACTATAATTGATGCTCTTTGTGTTCACCGTGATTTTCTTCAAGTCTTGCATCATAAAGTTAGTTTCTAATGTTAGTATTTTGTCTCTAAACATTTCAGACATATCTATTGAAGGCAAGGAGTCTTGATTAGTGTCTTACCACTTAGACCAATTGTCACATAATGCTAGTCAAATGAAGGATATTCTCCTAACTTTTGAAGATAATTCAACATTTCAGTCCTTATAACGGTAATATACTTAGCTTGTTTGTCATCACAATCATCATGCTAATTATTCATTATGCTTCTAACATTGTCATTGTGTTCCTTGTCATGAAATCCATTGGTTTTTTCTTCATTACCTTTGTGATCATTACTCCCATGACCTTGATTGACAATAGATTTTTGATTTGAGATGACTTCATACTTGTCTTCATGAGCTACTCTAACTAAAATAACACCTACAATATAAGAATTTGGGCTGTCCTAACATGCTGGTAGGTCTAGTTTTACCTTGTGAGTCTCCACTTGGAAAGGATGGTCCATCACAATGTGCTTGTCATAACTCTCTTTAGTGCTAGTGACTTCTTCTATCCTGTCTTGAGTAGGTGTATCCATGGAAGGTTAAGAAAGTGTGTTTGAGAAGATATGTTAAGAAAATGTTGAACTAACCTAGAGATTGTGCCTACCACCATTTGTAAATTAACCTAGAGATTATGTCCGCTGCCCTAGGAAACTTTAAATTTTTAGATATATAATTAGTTAGTATTTTGTCTCTTAACATTTCTTTGGACATATCTAAATCAAAGGCAAGGAGTTTTGATTAAAGTGCCTTACAACTTAGACCAATTGTCACATCATTTCTAGTCAAACAAAGGATATTCTCCTAACTTTTAAAGATTGCACCATAGTTAGGATTACACATAAGAGATGAAACTTTAAGAATTTGATCATGGTAGAATATGAGATAAAAAATCAACATGTGCTCATCTATGTCATCAAGAACATCTAGGCCTAGATTGTCAATACACATTTCACTTCTAATCAAATCATGTCAAAATCAACAAGTTTTGAGTCATCATATGTGATTATTCATATGTTGATTATGCATTAGTCATCATATGTCAATTTATATATGTTGATTATTCATTATGCTTCTAACATCATCATTGTCTTATTCTTGATGCACATAGAAATCATCATCATGCCGAGAAAATGAGCAAAGACTCTAACACCATAAGAGCGTGAAACTGGGAATGAGAGGAAAAGAGAAAGAATGAGGCAAATTCGCAAAAGTAGGAAATTGTCAACCATACAAGAAGACATTCCACCATTGCCAATTGAAAAGGAATATGACACATCTAATCAAGCTAAGAGAGAGATGGAATTGGTAGCACAAAGGGAACGAATGCAAAACCTTCATTCAATGAGGAAGTTGAATCTAGAAGTTGGAGGCACTCCATCATTCACAGGTCAAGTTGAAGGAACACCATCAAATGTTATCTTCTCAAATTGGAGGCACTCCATCTTTCACAGGTGAAGTTGAAGGTACATCTTCATTCTCTTCTCAAGTTGGAGGCACACCATCATTCACACACCAAGATGAAGGTACACCATATTCCCCATCTCAACTTCAAGCCTTTTCATGTTTTCCATCTCCAATTGAAGGTACGTCATCTATCCCATCTCAAGTAAATATTGAAGAAATTCCTAATGTTGAGTCAACTTTACCAATGAAAATGCCTCCTAGAGTTTTTCATAGAAAACGTAAGTTTCTAATTGATATCGATGAGAATGTTTTGAAGCCCATGTAGGATAAGATTCCCAAGCATACTTGCCAAAGATATGTCAATAATATATGGAAATCATTCTTTGAGAACTTAAATGAAACCAGAAGATGTCAACTATTTGTTGAATTAATGAGAAATTTAAAAATTATACCCATAATGAAGACTCTTGGCCTACGAACATCGGATACTTCAAGTGAAAAATTAATTGTAAAGAATCTAATGAGTGCATATAAGAGTGTGGGTTCCACCTCACGCACCAAGGATAGTAATGCCACACGAAGTGTCATTACATCGACAATAGTAAGCCAACAAACAAAGAAAGCTTGACTCATTAGAAAGACAAGTCAAGCATTGAAAATAAGTAGAAAAAATCTAATGAGAGTTGTTGGAAGATGTGAAAGAGCTGAGGACCCAAATACCAATGAATTGTGGGCATTCTCAGGGAGAATCCCACGAAAAGACAAAGTTGTTGAATCCTTGAGATCCCTCATTAAAGAATTTTAGAAAACTAAAACAAGGGTATCTCCTAATGCAAGAGATGTTGTAAGAAGGAGAATTAGTTGTCAAAATTGTGAGCCACATCCAAAGCATTTTTTGGATTGACTCAAACATAATTTTTCAAGAAATTTCAAGAGATGTATCCTCAAGTCAAAATTAGTCAAAGGTATTTTGAAATGGTAAATCCTTTTTATGTCAAAATAAATCACACACACACAACTTGTTTTTGTAGAGTGCATATTGAGTTTTCTAATATATATATACTAACGATGTTTTGTAGGAGTGTAATATAAAGTGTCCACCTATATCTTTAAGATATTTCATATCGAGCACCTTATATCAAAGAGTGGATGGTCAATTATTCAACAATAGCTTATACTTGGATGACACATGTGATCATTGTGGTGGGTTGTAACATTTGCCAATTTGTGAACATATGGAGAACACACATGCAATTAGAAATGAGCTAGTAAGTTTTCACAAATATAAGACAGTGGCATATAGTCTAAAAGATGGCAAATAAGTAAAAAGGTGTGAATTGGTCATTCAAAAGATTATAGTATATCAATTTATCTCTATTTTCTGAGATAATATAGTCTACATCCACAGGATCAGGTGCAATTGCAATATTACAACTTTATGCAGGTTTTTATATTTGTGCAAATAGCATTCATTCATGCAGAAGATAGTAAGAGGATGACAAGAAGATCTTGAGGGAATATCATTTTTATATCAGTGATGATCACACACATTCTACGGAGTTTGTACAAGGTAGCTTTCATATTTTCTCCTGTGATTTGGCTAGCAGGAGCATATCATTTTGTCAACATATCATATGGTCAAATAATTGTGCATCACAATTCAAGAACTTGCATATGTTCTATTGGTTGATCAGGATGCATAAGATGAATTGTGTTCAACATATGTGGATTTTTTGTGAGGTCGGGCATGGAAAGTGGGAGCATGATGGTGCAAGAGCATGTATCAAAAGATCATTAGCACAAGAAGAGTTGAAGTAAAAATACAATGCAAAGTTGATATATGCAAGATCTATTGTCGAATGGTGTAATGCTACAATGGGTCCATGTAATGAAGGTAAGTCTATAGTTCGTAGATATTTTTGGTTGGTTGATGATACTAACAATGCAAAATATGGGGACTGTTGTACATTGACAGGATCAAGTGAGCTACACTCTTTTAAAATCTCTAATGCAAGTTCATGGAGTATTCATATGCGATGGATGGTATGCTTTTGTTCTTCATGTACAGATGAAGCTTGGTATGATTATGAGTCAAAGGAGTGGATCGATGATTGGTGTACAAGAAGCCTAAGCCTGATTGAAATGTATCAACTACCAACAGCACTACAACTCACAAAGATTAAATCATCGGTTGAATTTGACCATGTTTCAGGTCTAGTTCAACTAGGTATTATCAGCATTCAAATTTAATAAAATTCAATATTCCATCTTATTTTGTAGTTTTTTTGTATTGTTGACTATATTCATTGAATTGAATGCATGTATCAATGTAGGGCATGTTTATGTAGTTGTTGTAGCTAAAGACAATGAAGAAGGATTAGATTATTATTTGTGTCATTGTGTAAAGGAAAAAAATAATTAGATTCCCCTATTATAGATGGAGAAAACTTTGAGTACCCTACAAGATCAGTGATTGTTACTGGTACATGCTTAGAAGGTACCCAATGAAGAAGTCTGATGGGTGGTTGTTCGAGGACTTTGACACACAGAAAGATTCTTCATTATTCTAACCTTATTGTGGCATCAAATGTTCATTTGATCAAATATGGGCGTAGACCACTGCAAAGGACCTTGTGGAAGGTTTGTGAGTCTGATCACGAGGCAATACTCAACACAATAAAGAGTAGAGTAGATCTAGATGGTTCATTGGATTGAATTATTGCAATCACAGAAAGGTATGTTATTTTTCTTTGGTGTCCTCATTTCACCTTCTATATTTTTGACACCTATCTTACCTTCTTATATGTGCTCCTTGGACCTGGTTGATTAGCTTTGTTTCATTGTAGAGTTCATTGGTGTACTCATTTTAGCTAAATAGTGCAATTGCATTTGCATGCAGGATTTGAGTATGATGGAGGTAAGCATAATTCTTATGAAATTGCCTTTGGAAGGAAACTAAGGTAGGTTTTCATGATTATTTCATGATGATATGTCCTTTAGTTACTATTTCATAATGACTCTTAATGATGTTACAATGATTTTTAATGACAAACCCTCATTTGTTTCTTCACATTTAGTGCTAACAATTGATATCAGTGATAAGGGCAGCCTTAATTGATGCCCTACAAGACATTGTATCAAGTGAGAACAACTTTATAGTACTAAATTTTCATCTACTAGAAAGGTCTTAGGATGGAATTTTTACATTCAGTATCTCTTGGGGCAAAAAGGAAATCGCTAACACATCCGAGTGGGTAGATAAATGCTAGGGGAGATGTCTTTTCGGTGGAGAAGCCTCATGGTCGTTCTTAGCTACATCGAATGTAGACAATCTCTTAAGAGCCCTAAGATAAAAAAAGGTGTCAAACTTTGGACCGATTGTTCCTTCAAACTGTGACACCTAGGAACATCTTCTTTACATGTATACGTGGATGTTAGGTCCACCTACAAACACCTACCTTAGTTTTTTTTTAAATCAATTTCATTTGCCTATGGTGGCAAGGAACGCAATGTTCCAAAATGCTTTAGTTTCATGTAGTGGAAATGTGCTAGGAGTGACATTTTGCATTCCACAGCTCATGCAGATAAACAAACTATGTTGATGCATCAATTTGGGTAGGTAAATGCTATTGGATTCAGGATAGACAACTGAGAGGGGGGGTGAATTAGTTGTCCAAAACTTGCTTGTAATTCAAACACTTAAATCCTCTTTGTTATTTAATAGTATATCAATTAATCATTCATGAAAGCATAAAGCATAAACACCAGAGCAAATACACATCAACACATGAGACACCAAGATTTTGACGTGGAAACCCGGTCAAGGGAAAAACCACGGGGTGATTAACCCAAGGATTATTCTCTGTTAGAAGAATAAGAAAAATAGATGGCACATGCCAATTAGGGCTCACTGCCCGAGCACACTGCTCACAAGAGGCACACTACCTACAAGAGACACACTGTCTACAAAGTAACAAGTATTACAAACTTGAACTGGAGATTGACATCTTTACCATGCCTGGATCAGTTCCATTTAAGCCCAAAAACTCTTGCTCTACCTTTCGCACTTCTCTTCGATATACCACACTCATCTGCTCCAAGACACACTTCAAAATGAATTCACAATCCCTTATTTATACAAGGAATCAACTTAGGAACAATCATCTAAGTCAGCAAACACCTATAAGATCATTCACAAGACGTGTAACACATCCGGTCGGCCAGTTTCAAGAAGAACACCAATACCCAGTGGTAATTCTTCAAATGTAAACTCCAACTTCAATGCAGACCGCCAATAAGAATTGTACACGATCCAAAGATCACCAAAACCTTTCCTGAGTCACCAATAACATCCACACTTTATCAGCTTACTGGAATTCTTCTCTTCTTCATCCGGAACTTCAAGAACACAGTCTATCACCACTATCACACTGAAAAAGGTGCTTCTGGACCTCCAAACCATGAAAAAATCTAGTTGTCACTTCACATTGCTTTCTGCAACACTCCCTCCAATCCGCAGAATGAGATAATGCAATTTTGGAGCTCACTGGACCAATCTGTGACACTCTGTCACCACTGAACATCTGTCGGAACCGGTTCTACTAGAGCGACCATAACTTCTTCATATCTTCATGCGGACCACTGAAATCCTGACTGGAGCATCTCAAGACTCATATCTGAAAACCCTTTAAACTGCATCCTCTGATATTCATCTTACCTTGGACTTTTACCTTAATGTCATCACTGTTCTTCACTGTTCCTGATTGAGGCTAATTTTCTCAATATCCTCAGCACACAGTTCATCCAATCTTTCTCATTAATGCAATATGAGTATGTTGACATCAATGACAACACTAGTTATCCTCATACTTGCAACAATCTCCCCCTTTGTCATTGATGGCAACATATGATGTGAAAAACCATCAAGACAAGAACTTCTCCTTTCTGTCTCAGCTCCCCCTCTCAGCAACAACTCTTCACATGTCTTTTCTTTCTTTGTTGCTCCCCTTTGATCAACCACTTGTTTTTCACATGTCTTCTCTCCCCCTTTGACCTCAATGGCAAAGGGCTCATACTTGCAACTTTAACACATCAGAATCATACCAGCTGCTCCCCCTGAGTAGCAACTCCCCATCACCAATCT
This sequence comes from Cunninghamia lanceolata, assembly GCA_027924645.1. NCBI lineage: Eukaryota > Viridiplantae > Streptophyta > Pinopsida > Cupressales > Cupressaceae > Cunninghamia > Cunninghamia lanceolata. The sequence goes on along the minus strand of BSBN01001080.1, from coordinate 8,662,883 downwards.
GGATCACAAGATATGACTGTGATATCCACCGGACTGATGCACATTAGTGCATCCTAGTTCATCACTGGAGGGGCAATGACCCCTAACTTCTCCCTTAGGTACTCAAAAGAGTCCTTTGGAAGAGGTTTAGTAAAAATATCTGCAAGCTGATCCTTGGAGGGCACATACTCCAATCTAACTTCACCCTTGTTCACTTGCTCTCTTAGAAAGTGAAATTTGATAGATATATTCTTGGTCTTAGAATGCAACACCAGATTCTTAGAAATATTTATTGCACTTGAATTATCATAGAAAATTGTGATGGGCCCCTCATATTCTACTTGAATATCTCTTAGCATTTGCTTCATCCACAAAAGTTGAGTGCAACTTCCTGCTGCTGCAATGTATTCAGTTTCAATTGTAGACAGGGATATTGCCTCTTGTTTCTTGCTTAGCCAAGAAACCAATTTTTTTCCCAAAAAGAATGCTCCTCCACTTGTACTCTTTCTATCATCCACATCTCCTACCCAATCTGCATCTGTATATGCATGAAGAGAAAAATCCTGATCACTAGGATACCATAGGCCATACTCAATTGTTCCTTTTAAGTACCTAAAACTTCTCTTGATTGCCATGACATGAGATTCTCTGGGATCAGCCTGGAATCTTGCCACAAGACCAACAGCCTGCATTATATCTGGTCTAGTCTGAGTGAGATACAATAATCCTCCAATCATTGATATGTACTTGGTCTAATCTGTCTTAGGAGAGTCATCATCTTTGCTCAACTTACATCCGGTTGCCATGGGAGTGTTCATTGGCTTTGAATCTTCCATTCTGAATTTTCTCAACAATTCTTTCACATATTTGGTCTGAGAGATAAAGATTCCTTTCTTTGTCTAAGTAATTTTCAGACCCATGAAGAAATTCATTTCACCAAGCATTGACATTTCAAACTCACTTTTCATTTGATTTGCAAAGGTTTTACACGTACTGTCTCTTCCTCCAAAGATGATATCATCAACAAATACTTCAACAATCAAAATATTTTCATGATCAATTTTGAAATATAGGTTACTATCAGTAGTACCTTTGTTGAAACCAATCTTCAAAAGATGTTTGTCCAGCCTCTCATACCAAGCTCTTGGGGCTTGCTTTAGACCATACAGTGCCTTCTTTAATTTGTAGACCATATCACCATGCTCAGATAACTAAAATCCATCTAATTGTTCAATGTACACTTCTTCTTCTAAGTCACCATTCAGGAAAGCAGATTTGACATCCATCTGATACACTTTGAAATCTTTGAAGGTAGCAAATGCAAGAAATAGTCTGACTGCTTCAATTCTTTCCACCGGAGCAAAGGTTTCCTCAAAATCAATCCCTTCTGTAGCCTTTGCAGACTAATCTGGCTTTATTTCTGATTACTTCACCAACTTCATTTAGTTTGTTCTGGAAGACCCATTTGGTTCCAATCACATTCTTGTTTCTAGGTCTAGAGACAAGATCCCTAGTGTGATTTTTCTCAATTTGCATCAACTCTTCCTCCATTGCTTTGGTCTAATTTTCATCATTGCAGGCTTCGTTTATTGTCTTAGGTTTAATCTTTGAAATCAGACAACATTCATCTGAATTTTGAGCAAATTTACTTCTAGTTTGCACACCTTTGCTTTTGTCACCTATGATCTGATCTTCAGAGTGGTTCAGTCTTACATACCTTGGAACTTTGGGAGTCTCTTGCACTTCTGTTTCTTGATCAGGCTCATTCAGACCAACCTCTTCTTCCTGATTTACCGGATCAGTCTGAATCTGACTTTCAGAGGAGGATTGAGCTCCTTGAATTAGAGAATCATTTTGATCATCTTCATCATATTCATAAAAACTTGAGGGCTTCTCAATTCCTTCATCAACCTTCACATTTGTACTTTCTATCATCTTTCTCAATCTCTTATTGTAACACCGGTATGCTTTGCTTTGAGTGGAGTAACCCAAGAAAATTCCTTCATCACTTCTAGTATCAAACTTTCCTAGATCTTCATCTCTTTTAATGTAACATTTGCTACCAAATACTCTAAAATATCTCACAGTAGGAGTTATACCAAACCAAAGTTCATAAGGAGTCTTACCGGTATTGCTTCTGATTTGAACTCGATTGAGAGTATAGACTGCAGTGCTGACAGCTTCTCTCCAAAACATCTGGGGAACATTTGCTTCCATCATCATTGTCCTGGATGCTTCCTGGATGGTCTGGTTCTTTCTCTCTACTACTCCATTCTGTTGTGGAGTCCTAGGAGCAGATAACTATCTCTTTATGCCATGCTTCTCACAAAAGTCTAAAGTCACCGGATGTGAATTCACCACCTCTATCAGACCTCAGACATTTTAGTTTGAATCCAGTTTGATTCTCTACCATAGCCTTGAAGATTTTGAACTTCTCAAAAGCTTCTGATTTCTCTTTCAGAAAGGTTACCCACATCATCCGGGAATGGTCATCAATCAGTAACATGAAATATCTATCACCTTGCATACTCTTGATTCTTGTTGGACCACATAGATCAGTATGAATTAATTCTAATAATCCGGTAGAGGACTGATCCTTTCTTTTGAATGAGACTCTGCTCTGTTTACCTAGCTGACATTCTTTGCACAAACTATTTGTAGGTTTCACCAATTTTGGAAGATCTCTTACAGCCTGAGTATTGCTTATCTTGATGATGTTATCAAAATTTACATGACACAACCTTCTATGCCATAACCAACTCTGATCAACTTGAATAAACAGACAACTTTTATTAGAACCAACTAGATGGAAGATACTACCTTTTGTTTGAGTACCGGATGCAATCTTAGTTCCAGAGCTCTCAAAGATCCTGCATCTTCCATTCTTGAACCGAAGATCATAACCTTTGTCCACCAACTATCCAACACTAAGAAGATTGTGCTTCAATCCTTCAACATACAATACATTACCAGTTATGTTTTTTCCATCAAAAGAAATAGTTCCCCTTCCTCTGATTCTACCAACAGAATTATCACCCATCTTTACCATTCCTCCTTCATACCTTTCCAAGTCTAAGAACTTGTTTTTGTCACCTGTCATATGGTGAGAGCAACCACTGTCAATAACCCAATCATCCTTTTCTACAACTTGGGTAGCCAAAGCTCTTTCTACAACTTTGTGATTGACAGATTCAGAGGATATTGGATCTTCTTCCTTGATGGCAATAAACACCCATTCATTTCCAGATTTGTTTCCTATTTCTGATTCATCATCTATTACTCCTTCATTATCATCATCTTCATGAACATAATAACAATTCTTTTGGAACCTTTGTTTGTTAGAATTTGACCTTGTAGATCTTTCCAAACATCTTGAGGCAAAATGACCAATCTTATTGCAGTTGAAGCACTTAAAGGGTAATTTTCCTTCATACTTACCGGATCCTCTTGGCAGTCTCTTTGCAATGAGGGCCTCAAGTTGAGCTATTTCTTCTTCTTCCTCTTCCAAGTCTCTTCTTGCTTGATCATACCATGACAGCTTCCTTGAAGAGTTTTCTCCCAGATCAAATCTTTGTTTACCTTTCACAAAGGCACTGGCTTTGAATGCAGATTCAATTTTGGGGGGATCATCTCCAAACTTGGTCATTTCAAATGCAGCTAGTTTGCCAGCCAATTGGTCTCTTGTGACAGTTGTATGGGCTCTGAATTCATCAATGGCAACAACCTTGATTTTGTAGACAATAGGAAGGGATCTAAGAATTTTGCCAACAATCTCATTTTCATCCAAAACACCACTAGCATTCCTAATTCCACACGCCAGCTCATTTACTCTTGGCATAAAGGTAGTAATATTTTCATCATCTCTCATCTTGAGTCTTTCAAATTTCCCTTTGAGACTCTGCAACCTTGCACTCTTAACATACTCATCTCCTTCATGCAGAAGTTCCAGTTTAATCCAGATCTCATAGGCAATTGGTAGGTCAATAACATTTGAGAGATCTGAGTCAGTCAATGCGCTTAGAAGAGCCTCTTTGGTCCGCAGATTGTTTTCAACATCTGTGATTTCATTTAGAGTTGTCAGACCACCCTATGGAGGTACATATGCTTTTGTGACCATGGACAAGTACGCCTCTCCCACACTCTCCAAGTGACATTTCATGTGACCTTTCCAAAGAGAGAAGTTGGTTCCATCAAACTTCAGACTATCCTTCTTGTATGATAACATCCTGGATCACCTCAAGCGGTTAAGCTCCTTCAGAGGAACTTAGCTCTGATACCAATTGTTGGATTCAGGATAGACAACTGAGAGGGGGGCTGAATCAGTTGTCCAAAACTTGCTTGTAATTCAAACACTTAAATCCTCTTTATTATTTAATAGTATATCAATTAATCATTCATGAAAGCATAAAGCATAAACACCAGAGCAGATACACATCAACACATGAGACACCAAGATTTTGACGTGGAAACCCGGTCAAGGGAAAAACCACGGGGTGATTAACCCAAGGATTATTCTCTGTTAGAAGAATAAGAAAAATAGATGGCACATGCCAATTAGGGCTCACTACCCGAGCACACTACTCACAAAAGGCACACTGCCTACAAGAGACACACTGTCTACAAAGTAACAAGTATTACAAACTTGAACTGGAGATTGATATCTTTACCATGCCTGGATCAGTTCCATTTAAGCCCAAAAACTCCTACTCTGCCTTTTGCACTTCTCTTCACTATACCACACTCATCCACTCCAAGACACACTTCAAAATGAATTCACAATCCCTTATTTAGATAAGGCATCAACTTAGGAACAATCATCTAAGTCGGCGAACACCTATAAGATCATTCGCAAGACGTGTAACACATCCAGTCGGCCAGTCTCAAGAAGAACACCAATACCCGATAGTAATTCTTCAAATGCAAACTCCAACTTCAATGCGGACCAACAATAAGAATTGTACACGATCCAAAGATCACCAAAACCTTTCTTGAGTCACCAATAACATCTGCACTTTATCAGCTTACTGGAATTCTTCTCTTCTTCATCCGAAACTTTAAGAACATAGTCTATCGCCACTATCACACTGAAAAAGGTGCTTCCGAACCTCCAAACCATGAACAAATCTAGTTGTCACTTCACACTACTTTCTGCAACACTCCCTCCAATCCGCAGAATGAGATAATGTAATTCTGAAGCTCACCGGACCAATCTGTGACACTCTGTCACCATTGAACATCTGCCGAAACTGGTTCTAGTAGAGCGACCATAACTTCTTCATATCTTCATGCGGACCTTTGAAATCCTGACTGGAGCATCTCAAGACTCATATCTAAAAACCATTTAAACCACATCCTCTGATATTCATCTTACCTTGGACTTTTACCTTAATGTCATCACTGTTCTTCACTATTCCTGATTGAGGCTAATTTTCTCAATATCCTCAGCACATAGCTCATCCAATCTTTCACATTAATGCAATATGAGTATGTTTTCATCAATGAAAACACTGGTTATCATCATACTTGCAACAAATGCTAGGGGAGATCTCATTTCGTGTGCCAAGCATCCCAGTCATCCCAGGCAGCAAGCTACTAGCAAAGTCACTTAAGATCCGTAACAGCAAAAAATTTCCAAACTTTGACAGAGTAATTCTTAGAATTTGTGGTAGTTGGGAATGTTTTTTTAACCTACAAGTGCACTTGGGGTCTGCCCACAATAACCTCTCTCAGTTTTGGTCAACTCCAATCTGTTTGACCGTGTTGAGACTAAATGCATTCTTGTAAAATACTTCAGTTTCATGCAGTGGAAAGGTGATAGGAGTGATATTTTTCATTCCATAGATCAAGGGGCCAAATTGATAGTGCCAACGCATAGGGGTGGGTGGGTAAATGCTAGGCGAGGTCTCATTTCATGCGCCAAGTGTCTTAGTCATTTAGGGTAGTAGGCTACTAGCAACGTCACTTAAGATCCCTAAGAGCAAAAAACTATGAAACTTTGATGGAGCAATTCTCAAAATTAATGGCATTTGGGAATGTTTCATACATACCTACAGGTGTACATGGGGTCCATCCACAATAACCTCTCTTATTTTTGGTCAATTCCAATCCTTTTGACTGTGCTGAAACCAAATGCATTCTTGCAAAATGCTTCAGTTTCATGCAGTGGAAAGGTGCTAGGAGTGACATCTTGCATTCCATAGCTCGTGGAGCCAAACCAATTGTGCTAATGCATCAGGATGGGTAGGTAAATGTTAGGGGAGGTCTCGTTTTGTGCACCAAGTGTCTCAGTCATTCAAGGCAGCAGGCTACTAGTAAACTCACTTAAGATCCCTAAGAGCAAAAAATTGCCAAACTTTGACAGAGCAGTTCTCAGAATTCATGGTAGCTGGGAATGTTCCATTTCAACCTATAGGTGCAAATGGGGTCTTTTGTAATAACCTCTATTAGTTTTCATCAACTCCAATCCATTTGACCGTGCCAAAACTAAATGCATTCTTGTAAAATGCTTCAATTTCATGTAGTAGAAAGGTGCTAGGAGTGACATTTTGCATTCCATAGCTCATGGGACTAAACCAACTATGCCAACTTGTTAGGGTGGGTGGGTAAATGCTAGGGGAGGTCTCGTTCTGTGCGCCAAGTATCCCAGTCGTTCAGGGCAGTAGGCTACAGGCAAAGTCACTTAAGATCCTAAGAGCAAAAACTACCAAACTTTGACAAACCAATTCTTAGAATTTATGGCAACTAGGAATGTTCCATTTAGACCTATAGGTACATGTGGGGTTTGTCCACAATAACCTCTCTCATCTTTGGTCAACTCCAATCTATTTGACCATGTTGAAATCAAATACATTCTTACAAAATGCTTTAGTTTCATACAGCACAACCTTGCCAAGAACCATATTTTCATTATGTTGGTCAAGGGGCTAAACTGACTGCACCAACATGTTAGAGAGGGTAAGTAAATGCTAAGGGATGTTTCATTTCATGTACCAAGTGTCTCAATTGTTCTAGGATGTAGGTACCAGCAAAGTCAAAAGGTGCTAGGAGTGAAATTTTTCATTCCACGGGTCGTGGGGTCAAATCGATTGCACCAACATGTTGAGGTGGGTGGGTAAATGCTAGGGGAGCTCTCATTTCTTGCATCAAGTGTCTCAATCATTTTGGGCTACAAGATATCGGTAAAGTTGAAAGGTGCTAGGAGTGAAATTTTGCATTCCAGAGGTCGTGGAGTCAAATCAACTGCACCAACATGTTGGGGTGGGAGGGTAAATGCTCAGGGAGGTCTCAATTTGTGTGCCAAGTGTCTCAGTCATTCCGGGTTACAAGCTACCAGCAAAGTCAAAAGGTGTTAGGAGTGAAATTTTGCATTCCATAAGTCATGGGGCCAAACTGACTGCGCTAACACATCAGGGTGGATAGGTAAATGTTAGGGGAGGTCTCATTTTGTGTGCCAAGCATCCCATTCATTCCAGGCTGTAAGCTACTAGAAAAGTGACTTTACTAGTAGCTTACAACCTGGAATGACTGGGATGCTTGGCACATGAAATGAGACCTCTCCAAGCATTTACCCGCCCACCCCAATGCATTGGCACAGTCGATTCATCCTCACAATGAGCAGAACAAAAAATATGGCACCTCGCAAGGTTGTGTTGCATGAAACTAAAGCATTTTGCAAGAATGCATTTGATTTCAGCATGGTCAAATGGATTGGAGTTGACCAAAACTGAAAGAGGTTATTGTGAATAAACCCCACATATACCTGTAGGTCTGAATGAAACATTCCTAGTTACCATGAATTCCAAGAACTACTTAATCAAAGTTTGGTAATTTTTGCTCTTAGGATCTTAAATGGCTTTGTTGGTAGTATGTTACCCTGAATGACTAGGACACTTGGTACACCAAATGAGACCTCCCCTAGAATTTACCTACCCACCCTAACACATTGGCATGGTGGGTTCAACCCCATGAGCTGTGGAATGCAAAATGTCACTCCTAGCACCTTTCCACTACATGAAACTGAAGCATTTTGCAAGAATGAATTTCGTTTCAGCATAGTCAAACCAATTGGAGTTGACCAAAACCAAGAGAGGTTATTGTGGACAGACCACATGTACATCTATAGGTCAAAAAAAAACATTCCCATCTGCCACAAATTATGATAACTACTCTATCAATGTTTGACAGTTTTTTGTTCTTAGGGATCTTAAGTGACTTTGTTGGTAGCCTGCTTCCTAGAATGATTGGGATGCTTGGCACACAAAATGAGACCTCCCCTAGCATTTACCCTCCCACCCCAACACATTGGTGCAATTAGTTTGGCCCCACGATGAGTAGATCAAAAAATATGGCACCTGACGAACTTGTGCTGCATGAAACCGAAGCATTTTACAAGAATGCATTTGATTTAGGCATGGTCAAATAGATGGGAAATTGATGAGGTAAAAACAACCTCATTTCTTTGATGAAACAAATAACCTCTTTTGCATTGCCAATTTCCTAACCTTGCCAATTTATTTGTTTTTATAAGCAATATTTATCTGTTTTTAATGAAATGTTGTATAAACCTTTTTTTCTTGAATTGATTGAAATTAGCTTTTAAATGTTGATATAATGGCATGTAGAGTTGGGTAATTGTACAAGGTAATGCATTTCCTACAGGAGAAGTGGACTTCATGCAGTTGAGGTCGAATGCACCAGAAGTTGAGGTTGCCAAAATTTTAGGCGTGCATTAATTGAAGGCTCTGTTTTAAAGTTTTGTTATTTTTGTTGGTTACCTAAAGACATTATGACTCCACTCGGAGCCCTCTTTATGTTTTAAAAGACATCAGTCGTTAAGATTCTATTTTTTTGTTATAAAACTTCTTCAAATGGCATTTTCCCGCCATTTGAAAATAAAGAGTTCAAATGTAGTTTAGTTTTAATCTGTTGCTCAAAACATGGATATAAATATCATACAATGCATGGATAAAAATCAATACCTTAGTTTTTGAAACAATCAAAGTTGTCTACTTGCAATTTTCTCCATGAATACAAATAATGTTGTTCTGAGTAACTTCTTTTGAAGTATGGAGATTTGAATAGAGTTACCATGTTGCTGTGGAAATGATTGAATGTGACATGAGTTAAAGACAAGTTTATCCTAAGAGCTGGCCACTCACTAGACTATAGGATAGATAAGTACTTTCATTTTTGTGGATGTCTTCATTCAGCTGAAGTTAGTTTATGTTTAGTTTTCTATCGTGAACCTGTAGGGTGTGTTGTTTAAAAGTTAAATTATTGTGTAATGTTGTTTTAGAACTCTTTGTGTTGTTTAAATGTTTGTGGCACATCTTCCTTAGTTAAATTGTTGTTTACTGATAGTTGGAAGTTAGAATGTTTGTAGGATAGCATTTCTCATTGTTCAAAATTAGAGTAAAGTTGCATTCGTAAATTTCTAGTGTAGAATTTGTATGCTTTCTGGTGTAGAATTTATATGCTTTCTAGTATAGAATTTATATGCTTTCTACTATAGAGTTTTCATGCTTTTTAGTATAAAATTTGAATGCTTGTTGTAGAAGGATATAATTGTTGTCTCATTCCATATGATGTTTCAATATTTTAAAGGAACTAGAAAATTGTTTCTCAATGAGATATCCAAACTCCCTATTGCATATAGCCTCGGACACTACCCCGGTTGATAAACTGATAATTTTCAACTAAAGTGTTAGGACCCTACAACAGGCTGTCACTTTTTGATGCCATTGTTGGGGAACATGATTCTCTTCTAAGTGTTATTATGGAAATGCTTAGAAACCTCTTGTAGTAAACAACAAAAATCGTCACCGAACCTCTCTTTCTGCATGGTCAGGAAATGAGGCCCACATGGAAGATTTATACCAAAAACCCCCGAATAGTAATTCCAACCATAAATAGGGAGGAAGTAGTCTCAACTGAAGAACTCAATTTTGAATTGATCAAGCAGGATCAACTTGAGACCTCCCAAAATACCCTAGAAGTTTTACTAGTTGACCCAATCTTTGAGGGGATAGTCATTCAGCCAACCAACCTAGTCTTTGAGGAAGAAAACATTCCTTTTGATGTAATGGCTAATAATCTCCATAATGATGATATTCTGAGAAGATCAGCAACACGAACCTTTACCTACCCTATTGCTCTCAATGAAGATGATGATGCACCAATGAAAAACATTTCACCATCCATCTTGCTGACTTTCAGGGGACTTTCTTCTAAAGATCCTGACCAGTTCCTCTTTTAGTTCAAAGTCTTGTGTCAAACATACAACTACAAGAATGATAACCAAAAACCTAAATTGTTTCCCTCTACTTTGAGAGATGCTGCAATGTGTTGGTTCATGGGACTAGTTTCTGGATCAATAACTATGTGGGATGAAATGGAAATGGTCTTTTTAGACAAATACCAGAGTTATAGTAGAGTTAGTCACAGGAAAGTGGAGTGTTTCAAACTAAGACAAAAAGAAGATGAGAGCCTGGAAGATTACCTTGATAGGTTTATCTTCCTAACCAAATGATGTGGTGAAGAAGCCATAAGTCTAGAGATTCTAAAGACTATATTTCTCAAAGGACTTGGTGAAGATACTAGGAGGAGCTTAGATTTAATGAGAAAGGGAGATGTGTCCCAACTTGAACTAGGTGATATCTCTGAATTATTTTAGAATTTTTCCTGTACTCGAGGAGGTATCCAAAAATCTAGCCTTTTAAGGAGTTCAAATGAAATAGGTAAACTACGAGAGGAAATAGCAAATCTGAATACTGACATTCTTATTCAGTTGAACACCACTTTGGATGGAATACAGGCTAAAACACGTAATCCTGAGACTTTATCCATCTATTTCCCTAGGTGTCAAAACAAGCATCTATTAAGAGAATGTCCTTTGGATAAGGCTGACATGTGCCAAATTTGTGAAAAAAATCATGCCACTGATCAATGCAAGATCCTAAATGCAATCAAGAGTTTTAAAAATGACCATCTCACATCGAGGAGGAAATCAATTTTGTAGGTCAAAGACCTAGAGGAAATTTCTCCTATGGTCAAAACTCTAACCCCACATGGCAACCTCCAAACACTTGGAACAATATATAGTGGATAGCTCCATGGCCTTCAGCACCCCCTGGTTGGGGAGCTTACCCACCTTAGGGACCACCTGAATGGATGAACCAAGCATGGGTAAATCCCCAATGGCCAAATCAATAAGGGAACCCTCATAATCAACCCTCACAATGGAACCAACCACTAAATTAATTCTATAGTGGTCCAAGATGAATGCCAAATCTGCAACAGAACCTTCTAATGGCTCCTCAAAACCCTCAGCAGAATGAACAAGTCAATTAACCACCATTACTAGCACAACTTGTTCCTAATCCCAAGAACACACATCAAAATGCCACAGTATATGCTGGTGATCAGGATAACATGGTAGGGGTCAATGCTATCTATTGTGGAAACCTTCAATTGCGGTCAGGAAAAACACTTAATCAACCTACCATTGTTGAAATTATAAAAGAACTAGACGAGGAATGTAACATAGAACTAGAGACTCTTCTTGTACCTACAGAGCATGATCTCAAGAAAAATCAGGAGGAGTTTTCTCCATCACAATCTCGGGAAACTTTACAACCTACCATAGAACTGTCTCAAGAAGAAGTTGCCAAATGACCATCAACTACTCCAGAGAAGGATCATATACTAAGGAAGAAAATTCTGGCATCTTTTCTAAAATGTCTCAAAGCAAATGTTCATAGGAACCCACCAGAAGTCTCATTGTCTAACGAAACTTCTCTGATACAATAAATTAAACAACTCCATATTGAGATTCCCTTGTTACAAGCAATTAAGGAAATTCCCAAACTGAATCAGCTAGTTAAATAGTTGTGCATTAAAATGCTAGGCAAGAAACTAAAGCAGATTAGTATGGTGCACATCAACAGATATCTAGCTAACCTTCTAGCTGGAAAAACCTTAACCCCAAAATATGGCGACCCAAGTAGTCCACTAATAATAGTAACAATTAATGGGGTAGCAATATCTAATGCATTGGTGGACTTGGGAGCAGCCATTAATGTTATGATAGTGGATGTTATGGAAACACTTGGACTCACTAATTTACACCCCATGACTACCATATTACAAATGGTAGATCAGGCCATAGCCATTCCTAAAGGTGTTTTAGAAAATGTCCCTGTCAAGGTTGATGATTGGGAATATCCAGTAGACTTCCAAATCCTCTAGTCCCTCACACCCAAAGATAGTTACCTGGTAATATTGGGTATGCCATGGTTAGCTATAGTTGCAGCCAAGATTGACTGCAGATCAAGAGGAATGATCATTTCACATGGTCCCAATAGCAAACATTTAAGCTTATATCCCCATGCTCAACCTGCAGAACATAACCAAGTCTGGGTTGATGAATTAGATGAATCTGACAAACAAGAAAATCTAGCTTCACTCGCTATGGTGGTTGTTAAACAACATGGCAAAGAATTGGAAGATGAATTAGAAAACATCCAAGATCCTTCCATAGACTCAAGCGATGAAGAGATTTTGGGACATCCAATCCACATTGATGACAAAGAACATGATTATACCAACTTCACAACTTGACCTTGTCCCCTGGTGAATATCATTTTGAAAACAGATCACTTCTTTGAAAATATTGTCAAACTCCCTAGAACCATACCACATAGTTGTCCTCTCAACACTTTAACAAAGGAAGTTCACACTATCACCTACAATTACCCTGGAACCAAGACTATCATGTTATTACTGAGAAAAACTTTGACTATCAATAGTTGGTTGATAGAATCTGATGAGCTCAAATTATTTGACGTTTTGATGAAGAGGCCCAAAGCTTTTGCTTGGGACTATGCAGATATGAGAGGAATTCACCTAAGTGTTTGTACCCACCACATCTATACCAAAGATGTTAGACCAGTCCATCAACCACAGAGAACACTTAATCCTTCTCTCAAGGATATTGTCAAAATGGAAATTGAGAAGCTTTTACAAGTAGGATTTATTTATCCTATCTCAGACAGCAAATGGGTTTCACCCTTGGTGGTAGTACCAAAGAAAAATGGGAAATGGAGAGTGTGTGTTGACTATTGAGAACTCAACAAAGCAACCTATAGAGATTATTTCCCACTACCCTTCATAGATCAAGTTTTGGATAATCTAGCAGGAAAGAAGTATTTTTCATTTCGGGATGGGTTTAGTGGATATAACCAAATACAAGTGGTAGCAGAGGACTAGGATAAAACTACTTTCACCTATCCTTGGGGAACATTCGCATATTGGGTTCTTCCCTTTGGGATTTGTAATGCTCCTCCCACATTCCAAAGAGTTGTTCTGGCTATCTTTGTTGAACTTGTAAATAACTATGTAGAAGTCTATATGGATCACTTCACAATCTATGGTTCCACTTTTGATGAAGGCCTCAAAAATTTGGACAAAGTATTGCATTGGTGTGAGGATCATCAACTATCCTTAAGCCATGAGAAGTGTCTAATAATGGTAGAGCAAGGTATAGTGTTGGGACATCATATCTCAGCTGAAGGGATAAAGGTTGGCCCTAAGAAGATTGAAGTCATACAACAACTGGAAACCCTAAAGAATTAAAAAGATGTTAGAAGTTTCTTAGGCCATGCTGATTATTACCGAAGGTTCATACAAAATTTTAGTAAGATTGTACCTCCCATGTTTTCTCTTCTCCAGAAAGATGTGGATTTTGCCTGGATAGAAGAATGTCAAAAATTATTTGACATTATTAAAGGAAAACTTGTCTCAGCTCCAGTCCTACGAGGACCTAACTGGAAACTTCCCTTCCATATCTATGTTGATGCTTCCAATGATGCTATTAGAGTAGTGTTAGGTCAAGAAGATGAAAATGGAGGAAAGTATGTTATATATTTCATCAAAAAAAACTTGAGCCCCACTGAAGAGAATTACACCACCACGAAGAAAGAATTCTTAGAAATAGTTCATGATATAAACGAATTCTAGCATTACATTACAGGATACAAAGTGAGTGTGTTCACAAACCATTCATCCATTAAATACCTGATGAACAAACCTGCAGTGAATGGAAGAATAATTAGATGTTTATTACTTCTCCAAGAATTCAACATGACCATCATGGATAAACCTAGGAAATTCAACATAGTTGCAAATTTCCTATCCTGGATAAAACAAGATAATGGAGATTGTACCCCTATGCAGGATGAATTTCCTAATGAAAATTTATTCGCTATCTCCATTAAAACACCCTGGTTCGTAGACATTGCCAATTACTTAGCCACTATAGAGCTTCCCCCAGACTTTACATCAAAATAAAAGAAAGGTCTCATTCGAGAAAGTGCTCACTTCAAATGGATTAATGGCATGTTATTCCAATATGGGCCAGACTTGGTCCTGCGATGTTGTGTCAGACCAGATGAAACATATAGCATCCTCAGAACTTGCCATGACGATCCATATGGCAGATACAACTCTACCAAAAGGACTTCCCATAAGATCTTAGGTGTAGGATACTATTGCCCCTCTATGCACAAGTATGTAAAGAACTATGTTCGTTGTTGTGATGAATGCCAACGAGTGGGAAGACCTACAGCCTCTAGCGAAATGCCTCTGCAACCTCAGATGGTTTTTGAACCATTTGAAAAGTGGGGACTGGATTCCATTGGTCCTATAGATCCTCCTTCACAAGGGAAAGACTATATTCTAGTCTACATAGACTATCTCACCAAATGGACAGAAGTCCAAGCTCTAAAAGTTGCTAGAGAAGAATAGGTTGTAGACTTTTTGTATAACAAAAATTTTCTCAAGTTTGGGGCCCCTAGGTCAATTGTTATAGACCAAGGACCTCAATTTATGTCCAAGGTTTTATTAGCTTTTACTGATCATTTCTAGATAAGCCATAAGAAATCATCATCCCATCACCCATAAGCAAATGGTCAAGTAGAAGTCACTAATAGGGAGCTCAAAAACATCCTAACAAAAATAGTTTCATCAAGAAGAAAGGACTGGGCTAGGAAATTGCCTAAGGTTGTCTGGGCTTACAACACAACTTGGAAATCAACCACTGGTCTTACTCCTTACGAATTAGTCTTTGGGAAGAAACCTTTTCTTCCCATTGAATTTGAATTCCAAACTCTTAGAACAATAATGGAGCTAGACTTAGATCTTGATCGGGCTCAACTAGAGAGAGTCTTGTAGCTTAATGAACTAGATGAACTCCACTTAGAAGCTATCCATCAAACTGAGCTAGTTCAACAACAACGAAAGGCCTAGCATGATAAATACATTAAAGAAAGAGAATTCCACGAGGGAGATTGGGCATTGTTGTTTGATTCTTGATACACGGACCAAAAGCTCAAACTCAGACCTCATTGGCTAGGTCCATATGAGATTTCTAAATTATTTCCAAATGGAGAAGTACAACTCAAACCCATTGATGGTGATTCTTGGACTCTCTTAGTCAATGGACATCGACTCAGGATTTACCATAAACCTGTCAACAAGAAAGAGTTTACTCGACTGGTAGAAATGTACGGAGAAACTCAATGTGTTGATTCTGCTTCAATAGAAATAATACCATAAGCTAAATAATTAAAAAAAATCTATGTGTATATATGCATTTAGGAACAATTATTTATTTATTCATCTTTGTACTTGCCTAAATTTCATCTTTGTTTCGTAGCGTTTCATCTTTGAAGAAGTGTTACAAATTTTGATGCATCTCCCTGTGCTGCTCCGGAACTTATTGTCTAAATAGATCAACACCCTCACTTTATTCCTACATTCTGGTTTCATCTTTCAGTGATGATCCAAAACTTTGTTCCTGCATGCCAACTATATCTTTCAGTGATGCTCTAGAACTTTGTTCCTGCATTCTGGCTACATCTTTTAGCGATGCTCCAGAACTTTGTTCCTGCATTCCAAATGCATCTTTCAGCAATGCTCTGAAACTTTGTTCCTGCATTCCAGCTACATCTTTCAGTGATGCTCCAGAACTTTGTTCTTGTATTCTAGCTGCATCTTTTAGCGATGCTCCAAAACTTTGTTCCTACATTCTGGTTGCATCTTTCAATGATGCTCTGAAACTTTGTTCATGTATTCCAGCTGCATCTTTCAGCGATGCTCTGAAACTTTGTTCCTGCATTCTGGCTACATATTTCAATGATACTCTGAAACTTTGTTCCTACATTCCCGCTACATCTTTCAACAATGCTCTTAAACTTTGTTCCTACATTCTGGTTGCATCCTTTAGCAATGCTCTGGAACTTTGTTCCTACATTCCGGCTGCATCTTTAGTAATACTCTAAAAATTTATTCCTGCATTCTAGCTGCATCTTTTAGTAATGCTTTAGAACTTTGTTCCTACATTTCAGCTACATCTTTCAGCGATGCTCCAGAACTTTGTTCCTACATTCCAACTACATCTTTCAGCAATGCTCCGAAACTTCATTCCTGAATACCGGCTGCATCTTTCAGCGATGCTCCGAAACTTTGTTCCTTCATTCCCGGCTGCATCTTTCAGCTTTGCTCTGAAACTTCATCTCTTCAGTCTGTCTGCCTCCTGTGACAATGCTCCAAAATTTTGTTCATATCCTCCATATCTATTCCTTTGATATCTTCCTCCACCATTGTGAACTTGTGATTTTCGTCTATGAAAATGTTTGTAATATCTGCAAGCACACCATTATCACCCTAAAATCCACCACAAAAGCCATTATGAGTTTGTAATTCCCAACCATAATAAATAAGTGGTATTATGACAACTTGTCATCATAATAGATTCATCCACCCCATTATCACATCATAATAAATTCATTCCGTCTAAACCACATAATAAATTCATTCCATCTAAACCACTTGGTACCACCACCTAGGATGCTATTATGTCAGCAAAAAAAAGCGACTTACACATCAATAACAAAATGGAAGGTAAGTACATCTTTTATTTTAAATAGATTATTTATTGTGAATAAAAGTAGATAAATTGGCACGACCCCTTTTCTTTTCCAAATTTGGCAAATGTGTGAAATATTTCTCACTAGAGAAGGTGGTGGCTCGTTCACTCTATCCCATGCAATATCATAATTAACTATTGTAGAGCCAAGTACCTTGAATCAACATTACTGAACTACAAGTGGCCTCAAAACCTACAGTCCTTTTATTTCCCTATCAGTTTCTTGAGCAGTTTTATCACTTTGGTTGGCATAATATTTCAATAGACATTGAGTAGTGTTATCAATAAGAAATAGAATGGGAGGAGCCAAACGCAACTCTGAGCTAGCTTCACAAGATAAATTACTGGCATTGGGGAGTATTTCAAAGTTGTTTCAAAAAGTAGGGTGGCTAGACTTTATCAAGAAATTTGAGGGAGACCATGTACAGCTGGTCAAGGAATTTGCTGAGAACTTTTCAGAAGGGCAATCCATTGTGCGCGGGAAGAAATTCATGGTAAGTCCCTGAATCATCTCCAAATTATCTGGTATTGGAAATGAAGGTATTAATTTGTCTGAAACTACAAACATTTCCTATTAGAAAATGATATAAGTTTTTGCATGAGAGGGGAAACTCAACCATTACTAGTTGTGAATACCTGAGGGCAAAATAAGGGATTTCACAGAATGTCCATTACAAAACCATGGTGAACAATAGTTGCATGGATTATTAAGTATTTAACCTATGAAGGGCAATGTGCCACAATATTTGGTCCCCCTTTTCGGCTACTCATTCATTTGTGCCATGGTTTAGAAAATCTTGAATTAAGGGTTGATATTCCTGCCTTCCTCCATGATTCCCTTGTCAGTATGATAAAACAATTCAAGATAGGGTCTAGGCCTTTGAAGCATCATGGTCTTATACATTTAATCTATAAATATCATTTTCATAGGAAAAGAAAACCGGATGAAAAATGGCAGAAGTTTCTGTAAAAATTTGAAAACCCTGAACCTCTGAGACAATTTGAGGAAGGTGAGTCGTCTGGTAGGGCAACCCAAAATGTGAGAAAACTCTCCCATGTACCTCAAGATGATAGACAGGCTCCTGATGGTGAAGCATCAAAAAATCCACCAAACCCCTTAGACTGTGAAGAAAGGCCTAAACCATATAATGTACTTGAAACCCTAGAAAAATAAGAAAATGTGGATTTAGTAGACTCAAAGGAGGAATGTATTCGGCCCCGTAAAAAGGAGAAGAGACCCAAAATGAAACTGCAAAAACCTCCTCCTGTGAGAAGAAGCAAATGGTTAGCTATTGAATCAAGTTGTGCTACGGCCTATGAATCACCCCCTATTCCCAAGAAAAAGAGACAAGAAAGGCAACTTTGTGAAAAAGTAACCTAGCCCGATGAAACTGTAGCTCAGACATGTGCAAATGTAACTCAAACTTTTGAAAGTGATGAACCCATTGAATCTAGACCAGTAATTGACCCATCTAAAGAGGACCCAAAAGAAAAAGGAGAAAAAGAACAAGGGTGAATTAGTGAACAAATGCCCAATTATGTCCTAGTTGAAGAAGAGGAGGGTCAAGAATATGAGACTGCTGAAACAATTTCTTCATCCTAGCAGCCAATCAACATTTAGGAAATTGATACAGTTCCTGAGGAGAGACAATTGTCTCCCTTAAATAATGTTGATGACATAGGACAAGGTCCATTTGAAGCAATTAATGAAGAGCATATGTCTGGCAATGAAATAGAAGTTTTTATTTCCCTCCTTTCTACATATGTAGAAGATAACAAAAGTGAATCTATGACATTAGAAATAGAGAAATTAAAAGGAGAAATTATGCAGTTGAGTGAAGAGTAGTTAAACAGATAGCAATAGGAGATAGAGGAATAGAAAGAGCTTCTGGAACAAAGGGATCAAACCATTAGAGAACTGTAATTCCAATTGCAGCAAGTTGAGGAAAGAGATAAGCATTGTCTGGATAGTCAATCTAAAAGAGATAGACAAATTAAGAATCTAACCTTCAACTTGGAACAGTGCTTGAAGACATTTGCAGAGGAGGAGGAAAAATAGAAATTTGAATTAAATAAAGATATAAGTAGAATTATTGAACTAAAGCAAGATTTACAAGAAATTAATATTAGGCCAACTGTGGAATCAAAAGAGGTTCAAACTGAACCAACTAAGAAGGAATGGTTTCAGATCCACATTCCTCCCATATTAACCAAGTGGATGGAGCAATGCTACTTCTTAAGGGAATCTAGAGCTAAAAATGCTAGACTTAGGAAAGAAATAGTATTGTTGAATGAATCTTATGATAGATTGTAGCAGGGTAAGATAGATGCATGTCAAATTGGAGAGCTATTATTGGTCTATAGGAAACCATCTAGATTGTATTCTATGTTCCTTAATGAACAGCTATTAAGATGGAAGCTCCTAAGAAACTCTTACAATTTACCACATGATCCTGATGACTAGCAGTTCCTTGAAGCATTTAAAGAAGCATCTCCTATGCAGAAAAATTTGTTATGTGAGTTTTTCATTCATAATCTGTTTCTCAAAAAGCATAATGATTTCTTCATCAATCTATTTCTGGGGGAAGTTTAGTTAAGGGAATTTTTGTCAAAAATGTAAAATCAAATTCAGTGGCAGGACAAAACTAGAGAATATCTTCATGCAGAGAGAATTGTGGGATTACACATGAGATACCCCAATCAAAAACCTTTTGCTTTCAAAGCCTAGTTCAGAAGAATTAAGAGCTATGAACATATGAAAGAAAAATACAATGAAAGTAATAGGATTTTCTTTGAAGATTTTAAGATTAATGGGCCACAGTTAATTGACAGAGCTTGGAATACCTATGAAGAAAGGTATACCCCCTTGTCTATGTATTTAAAAAGGAGAGAGATGATTTCCCCTACTAACCTTATAGGGTCATACAAAAGGGTTGAGGCATTGACAGAGATTCTTCAGCAGCTAAAAACTAAGTGGATAGGGATGAGATATAGGCCTCCACTACTTTTACAGCCACCCCATGTAGTCTTAGTGGTTGCAGAACAAGATCCTAGGGACCTACATACCTGACATCTACAAATCAAACTACACAAAGGCTTTCTGAAGGTTCCTGGCCATATTGATAAGAAGGCAGATGAAATATATGATTTAAATTCAAAGTTTGATGAATTGAATAGGAAAAGAGAGTCAGAAAGACAAAGGATGCATCAGAGAGCAGGAGGACCTACTCAAGGTTAGGAAGGAGAGGGTGATGAGGTATAAACAACCTCATTTCTTTGATGAAACAAATAACCCCTTTTGCATTACCAATTCCCTAACCTTGCCAATTTATTTGTTTTTATAAGCAATATTTATCTATTTTTAATTAAATGTTGTATAAACCTTTTTTTCTTGAATTGATTGAAATTAGCTTTTAAATGTTGATATAATGGCATGTAGAGTTGGGTAATTATACAGGGTAATGCATTTCCTACAGGAGAAGTGGACTTCGTGCGGTTGAGGTTGAATGCGCCAGAAGTTGAGGGTGCCAGAATTTTAGGCGTGCATTAATTGAAGGCTTTGTTTTAAAGTTTTGTTATTTCTGTTGGTTACCTAAAGACATTATGACTCCACTCAGAGCCCTCTTTATGTTTTAAAAGACATCAGTAGTTAAGATTCTATTTTTTTTATAAGACTTCTTCAAATGGAATTTTCCTGCCATCTGAAATTCAGGAGTTCAAATGTAGTTCAGTTTTAATCTATTGCTCAAAACATGGATATAAATATCATACTATGGATGGATAAAAATCAATCCCATTTTTGAAACAATCAAAGTTGTGTACTTGCAACTTTCTCCCTGAATGCAAATAGTGTTGTTCTGAGTAACTTCCTTTGAAGTATGGAGATTTGAATAGAGTCACCATGTTGATGTGGAAATGATTGAATGTGACCTGAGTTAAAGACAAGTTTCTCCCAAGCGTTGGCCACTCATGGGACTGTAGGATAGATAAGTACTTTCATTTTTTTGGATGTTTTCATTCAGCTGAAGTTAGTTTATGTTTAGTTTTCTGTCGTGAACATGTAGGGTGTGTTGTTTAAAAGTTAAATTGTTATGTACTGTTGTTTTAGAACTCTTTGTGTTGTTTAAATGTTTGTGGCACATCTACCTTAGTTAAACTGTTGTTTACTAATAGTTGGAAGTTAGAATGTTTGCAACATAGCATTTCTCATTGTTTAAAATTAGAGTAAAGTTGCATTTGTGAATTTCTAGTGTAGAATTTGTATGCTTTCTAGTGTAGAATTTATATGCTTTCTAGTATAGAGTTTTCATGCTTTATAGTATAAAATTTGAATACTTTCTATAGAAGGATATAATTGTTGTTTCATTCCATATGTTGTTTCAATCTTTTAAAGGAAATAGAAAACTATTTCTCAATGAGATATCCAAACTCCCTATTGCATACAGCCTCAAACACTTCCTCGGTCGATAAACTGATAATTTTTAACTAAAGTGTTAGGACCTTATGATAGCCTGTCAGATATGACCAAAACCAAGAGAGGATATTGTGGATAGACCCCATATGCACCTATGCATCCAAACAAAACAATCCCAGCTACCACGAATTCTAAGAATTGCTCCATCAAAGTTTGGCAGTTTTTACTCTTAGGATCTTAAGTGACTTTGCCGGCAGCCTATTTGTTGGCAAGAGACACTATATGGATTCATGAATGCTATCATTGATGGCAACAAAGGTTATCCCACACATCCGCAAGACATGATGAGTCTCTACTAGAAGTCAGATTGAAGAAATGTTATGATCCGATAAGCAAGAACAGAGCAGTCAGCAAGGTCTGACAGTCAGGTCCGGATCTCTCAGAGGAAGTATTTCAGTGAAGTGCAGATTTGGGGAAGTCAAGAGGAGTACCTTGACTAATAGGTTCCAAGGATTTATCCTCTGGTGATGGAAGGGTGAAGAGATATGAGCACTTGAGTGTTGGGTTCCTGTTTGGCAGAGTAGATAAAGGAAGAAGTGTACCGGCAGAGTGTCAGATCCTAATCCAGAAGAGATGTTGCTAATGAATAAGTTTCTTAAGGTATCATTCATGATTAGCCAACATGATTGATGACTTCTACAAGCATCTCCTAGATCCACATCACTTGGTAAGCAAGCATCCAGCCGACAGATCAAAGCTTGGGAAAATATTGACTATTCCGGATGCCAACTAGTAAGGTGATGAAATCACTTATGTGGATATATATACAAGATGGAATTATATGTGAAGGGGTGTGTGGTATTGTGTGGTACGAAGAAAACTAGAAAAGTAGAGTGTGGACAGGAAGATAGGTTCGGAATGTGAAAGTACAGCAACATTAAAAGAGAGTAAGAATGAAGTGCAGTAGATCAGTTTATTGAGCCTAACCGAAACTAAACCTCAGCATGAGTAGATGCTTCTCATCAATTCAAACATTGAGTTACCTTCCCTTCTTGAAGACAGTGAGTCTCTTGTAGGTAGTGAGCCTCTTGTGAGCAATGTGCTCGGGCAGTGAGCCCTAATTGGCAAGTGCCATTTTGTTCTATCTATTCTTCTAATAGAGAATAATATCTTGGGTTAATCACCCCATGGTTTTTCCCTTAATAGGGTTTCCACGTCAAAATCTTTGTGTCATGTGTATTGGTGTTATTTCCATTTCATGATTATGCTTGCTTATTTGATTTGATGTTGCACTAACTGTTAAGAAAGTTTAGAAAGTTGAAATATTAGGATAACTAATTCATCCCCCCTCTCAGTTATCAACAATTGGTATCAGAGCCAAGTTCCTTTGAACAGAGCCTAACATCTTGAGGAAGATCTAGAAATTCAAATGGATATGTATGCTTTGAAGGAACAACTTCAGTCTGCCTTAGACGATCTTGAACATTCCAACTCTGAAGTCAATGAATTGAAGGAAAGACTTAAACAGGCTGATGATTTCATAAATGAATTAAAAGGGAAACTAAGCATCTCTATGAAGAAGAGAAAGGAACTACTTCAGCAATTAGCAAGTCAAGGTGAAGCAAATGATACAAATGAAGACCCGAAGGAGACAACTAAGTTATGTGAAAAATTGTCAAAAGAGGTCATTATGGTAAGACATGAAATGGAATCAGGAGTTATGAAATTCACCCAAGAAATTGAAGAAAAAAGAAAGATTGAAGATGATCTAAGACAATCTGTCAAGGAGAAATCAGAAGACTACCACAAGATGGATAGAATAATCAGACATCTTGAATCTGATCTTGAAGATGCTAGAGGCAATGAAGAAAAACTTGAGGATCAAATTGACACTCTTAAAAGGGATCTTCAAACAGCAAATGAATACAAAGAGAAATTCAAAATAAGCTCTGCTCAACTTGAAGTTCTTCTTGAAAGCTAAAAGAGGGTAGATGAAAAGCGTGGTTTAGGATAGGAGAAAGGTGAAAGCTCCAGATCTGGTTAGAAGAATTTTGGATCAGGAAATCCAAGGGACAAGCCTAGAAGAACTTCGGTAAGGCAACCCAATGCTCAAAGATATCCATCCTTCAATGGATACTGCCACAACTGTAATAACTTTGGTCAAAAAGCTAATCAATGTAGAAAGAGAATGAATCGAACCAATTCATCCTTCTCTGGACAGTGCTTCAACTACAAAAGGTATGGTCACAAATCTCATGAATGTAGAAATATGCAAATGAACAATTCATTCAATGGTAGATGCTTTGCATGCAATAGAGTGGGTCATATGGCTAATCAGTGTAGATCAAGAGTATATCAGTCAAATATGTAAAGAAATGTTGTCTGCTACATTTACAATAGATCCGGTCATACTGTCAAATTCTGCAGAAGCAAGAATCAAGATAAAAAGGGTCCGGTACACCATAATCAAAATCAAGACAAAGGAAAAGGAAAAGTGAATGCGGATGAAGTTAAAGGTGAGATGAACAAGATTTGGGTAAAGAGAAGTACAGAGAATGTAGGGGATGGATCCACACTAGACTCTAGTGCTGATATTCCTTCCAGAAATTAAAAGTGAGCTCTGGCTCAGGGGGAGACACAAGGAAAAACATTTTCCCCCGGCCAATTAATTGGTGCCTGTAATCGGCACATGAAAGGCTGTGGGTCAAAGGGCTTTCAGAGAAATACCTAGATAAGCCATGATAAAGATTGGAAAAGATCCACATGAAGATTTAAAGAGTCTAATCCCTTCAGATAGATCCAGTTTAACAGACTTCCAGTAAAAGCAGGCTTCTTACAAGTTTGGTCCGATGTGATTCTAAAATTGAGACATCTTGATCTACGGATAAATCAAATGGTTAAGGAAAGTAAGAAAGCTCGTTGTTATTCACCAAGGATAACTCTAAGCATATTACAGTGATCCAGAAAGGGATTTATTTCAGAATAAGAAGAACAGAGCAACCAAAATAACTTCAGTTGCGCATTTATTGCAGTATGAATTTCGGGCTTTTCTTGCAAATAAAAGGGTTCATGTGCTCGTCATTTGAACATTTGCATTCGAAAAGAAAGAAAGGAGAGCTCTGCAACAAATTGCTTCAAACTTCACAAAGACCAACCATTGGAGTTGATTCAATCAGCAAATCACTCAAGTTCACTCCGCGAACCCTACAATCACAAAAGGTATTTTTCGTTATCAAAAATCTCTCTGTAAAATCCTTGAATGATGGGTACTCTGAATATAGTGAAGATCACTGATAGGCCTCACCCCAAATTCAAGAAACATCCCTACAAATCTTTGGAAATAGATCCCCTAGGAGCATTTTCTAGTGTACCACATGGTGTATTGCACACAGAAGATATTAGGGTTTACATTCACACAAACATTGAAGAATTCTGTGAGTTCAAATTGAGGGATATCTTCCACAAACAACTAATAGATGATTCTTTTGAACTCAAACCCCAATTCAAGGCCCTTCGGGACAAGCACTTTGCACAATGCATACATTTCCCCTATTTTGCTGAGGATGAATGGGTCAGGTATATTTTGAGCAGGATACATGACAATTTCATATGGTTAAATGGACCATTCAAGATCACAAAAGATGTCATTAGGGCAGTTACCGGATTGCACTCATCTGGTGGGATTCCTGTTCTTAAATCTGTCAAGAATCAAACTGTGAGTGAGGCTACCGAATCAAAGTTTGACAAAAGAGCAATGACAGTAGATGACATCACTGATCCGGATGTCAAGTTTGCCTCCATGATCATTGGATACAAGATATATCATTCTAGCAGGGAGAATTCAGTACCTGGAACTACCATCTACACTGCTTATGAAATGTTAAGAAAGGCTGCAACCTACGATCTTTGTCAGCTCCTTTTAAACCAACTCTTGGAGAATCTGTAGAAAATAAAGAAAGATAAAAAGAATTCATTCAAGTATAGTGTATTGATACTATGCTTGTTCTTTTACTTTATGAATGAGCTTCCCAGATCTAGTGGATGGGTATGGCAGAATGACAGACCAGTTGCCATACAAATTAGGGATTATTTGCATGGACTTGGTGATGACAAAGAAAAAAACACAGCTCTCTGGGGTTTCTTCAAAAACTTTCAGAATATGATGCAAGCTAGAGAGAGAATTCCCCAATCTCTGGTTGAGAAATACAAAGACACAGTATGCTTTATGGTAGAGACTAATCAGTGTCTAATGGAGGTAGTAGAACCAAGAACAGTGTGGATCATACCAATGGGCTATGACGTCGATGAGAAAATTGTAGAACTGCATGTTCAGCACATGCTAAGTCAACCAAGGGATCCCAAGGCAGAAAGGTTTGGAACCTTTGAAGAACTGAGTGTGAAGATTCATGTTGAGTTAAGGCAACCAGAGATGAAGAGAAAGGTAAGAAAAGAAGTAGAGAATATTGCCAAAGACTTTGGCATCTCAAACGAGGCACTTGCTGCAAATAGAGAAAAGATGGAAAGGGCAGAGAAAGAAAAGGAAGAGGCAGAAAAGGAAAGTGCTCTAGTAGAATCTTCCACCTGGACCAAATCATCAAAGAAACCTGCACCTGCCACTGCTAAAAGCTCAAGGGCATCAAAACTGGAAGCAAGATCATCCGGCAAAGGAGAGAAGAGAACTAAGACAAAAGCCACAAGATCTTATGCTAGTCAAAAAGATGAAGAGGAGATTGAATATGATGAAGAAGTCAAGAAAATGAAGAAATAGAAGAAAACATCCGGTGAACCCTCTACTGGTCAAGGCAAAGAAGAAAAGGCAGAGGAATTTGTTGAAAAACCCACTCTTCGCATTGATGACATCATCAAATCAGTTATAGTGGATGGAAATCTTTAGCTAATGGTTGAATTCTATGATGATTATGGTGAAGCTGATCAGAAGGTACTACAAGATGCCACAGTCAGGTATCTAAACATCTACAATAAAGCATTTAATGAAATTATATCTCTGATCCCCAAAAGCTTAGAGAAGGAACTTGAAATAAGGAAGAACAATTCCCAAGCCAAATATCTAGAAATTCGGGAGCAGAGAGCTATTCATCTCTATCCTTCAATCACTCAGAAACAAATGAATATGATCTTCAAAGATTGCAAGGATGAGTTCTGGAGCAAAGCTAGAATGAATCAGCTTGTGCTTGGAGAAACTAATAAAGTAGCAAATGAAACAAAAGAGATCCTTTTGAATGCCTTCAAAAGATTCAATCTTCCAATTATAGAGGACTTAGGTGTTAATCCCTCGGCCACAAGTGTTGAAGAAGGATCTACTGAAGCAATGACAGAAGCGGTAGTGGACACCAGTGAAGATAAGGGCTTGGAATCCTTTGCTCTGGAAGAGGTGGCCCATGAACGAACAATCACTCCTCTAGTTTCTATTGCTGACTCCGGATCCAAAGGAGAAGAAAGAAAAGAGGAGAAAGAAAAAGAAGATGACAGCTCCAAGACTGCAGAAGAGAAGAAGAATCTGTCTCCGGCAAGAGACACTGCAGAAATTGTCAAAGAATTCCTAAACAAAGAGACAATGGAGATTGATGAACTAGAACTTCTACAAGGACCATTTGATTTTGATTCTCTTTCTCCGGTACAAACAATGAAGATAGCTTCATTTGCTAATGCCAAGGCCAAAGAAAAACTCCTGAAGTCTCACATGGAAGACTGTGAACTTATAGAAGCTGCATCTGGTGTGCTTGAAAAGATCATGCCATCTTTTCAGAAGGATCCCTCAACCTCCTCATCCAGTAATCTCAAATCTCTAGTCAATAGTGTTAGCACACATTTTGAGTCCCTAGAGAAGTCAGCAGAAGATAAGGTCTGGAAGGAATTCTTGGCAAAAAGATTATCAGAGTACAAGGGCTAATAACTAATGATAGGAGGAATATGAATATTGGGATAAAAAGCTTAGAAAATGCCCTTAAAGATGGTGGGGAAATATACAAATTTTGTTTATCATGGTCCAAAGTAACATTGGATATTGAGAAGAGAGTGAAAGAACAGGAGGACAAACTAACAAATCTATCTAAGAATTTTGATCCTCTCTCATCTTCCATCATAAATCAAGAATGTTAGACTATTGCAGTCTTGAATTAAATCAAGAAGCTTGAGAAGGAAAAGAAAAATAGAATAAGCAGGTTGGGTGAAATTAGAGGGATAATTATCCCTAAGTTAGAGGCCATGCATAAGGCCATAAAAGAAGCTCAGACCACAGCCCGGACCAGTGATCCGATAGATCTAAACAGGGCAGACGCATTTGCATTCCTGTTGAGTGGTCACATCTCAATTTTGGACAGGATGAAGCAAAGTTGGGCAACAGAATTTGTCCAACTGAAGACAACTTTTGCAGACATACTTCAATATATGTAAGTATGCTATATGTATATACTTATGCGGCTAAGTATAGTTGAAATTTTGAAAAAATTTGATGCGCGAACCCTACCCTTTTCCATTGATGTCAAAGGGGGAGTGATGAGCAGTGAAAAATGAGGAATCCAACTAAGGGGGAGCTCCGGAAAATGTACATAGAGACAGAGCATCAGCCAAGGGGGACTATAGTGTGACACTTAGTCATTTTTCACTAAGTGTTGCCATCAATGCCAAAGGGGGAGATTATTGGCAAGGACACTATATGGATTCATGAATATTGTCATTGATGGAAACAAAGGTTATCCCACACATCCACAAGATATGATGAGTCCCTACCAGAAGTCAGATTGAAGAAATGTTATGATCCGGTAAGCAAGAACAAAGCAGTCAGCAAGGTCCGACAGTCAGGTCCGGATCTCTCAGAGGAAGCATTTCAGTGAAGTACGGATTTGGGGAAGTCAAGAGGAGTACCTTGACTAATAGATTCCAAGGATTTAGCCTCCAATGATGGAAGGGTGAAGAGATATGAGCACTTGAGTGTTGGGTTCCTGTTTGGCAGAGTAGACAGAGGAAGAACTGTATCGGCAGAGTGTCAGATCCTAATCTGGAAGAGATGTTGCTAATGAATAAGTTTCTTAAGGTATCATTCATGATTGGCTAACATGATTGATGACTTCTACAAGCATCTCCTAGATCCGCATCACTTGGTAAGCAAGGATCCAGCCGACAGATCAAAGCTTGGGAAAATATTGACTATTTCGGATGCTGACTAGAAAGGTGATGAAATCACTTATGTGGATATATATATACAAGATGGATTTAGATGTGAAGGGGTGTGTGGTATTGTGTGGTGCAAAGAAAACCAAAAAAGTAGAGTGTGCATAGGAAGATAGGTCTGGAATGTGAAAGTACAGCAGCATTAAAAGAGAGTAAGAATGAAATGCAGTAGATCAGTTTATTGAGCCTAACCAGAACTGAACCTCAGCATGAGTAGATGCTTCTCATAAGTTTAAACATTGAGTTACCTTCCCTTCTTGTAGACAATGAGTCTCTTGTAGGCAGTGAGCCTCTTGTGAGCAATGTGCTTGGGCAGTGAGCCCTAATTGGCAAGTGCCATTTTGTTCTATCTATTCTTCTAACAGAGAATACTATCTTGGGTTAATCACCCTGTGGTTTTTCCCTTAACAGGGTTTCCACATCAAAATCTTTGTGTCATGTGTATTGGTGTTATTTCCATTTCATGATTATGCTTGCTTATTTGATTTGATGTTGCACTAACTGTTAAGAAAGTTCAGAAAGTTGAAATATTAGAATAACTGATTCACCCCCCCAAACAACTAGGACACATGGTGCATGAAATGAGACCTCCCCTACCATTTACCCACCCACCCTGACGCAATGGCATAATTGATTCAGCCCCACAAGCTGTGGAATGCAAAATCTCACTCCTAGCACCTTTCTATTGCATGAAATTGAAGCATTTTGCAAGAATGCATTTGGTTTCGGCATAGTCAAATGGATTGGAGTTGACAAAAACTGAGAGAAGTTATTATGGACAGACCCCACATGTACCTTTAGGTCAAAATGAAACATTCCCAGCTACCACAAATTCTGAGAACTGCTCTGTCAAAGTTTAGAAATTTTTTGCTCTTAGGGATCTTAAGTGACTTTGTTAGTAGCCTACTATCCCGAACGACTGAGACACTTGGCACACAAAACGAGACCTCCCCTAGCATTTAGCCACCTACCCCAACATGCTGGTGTAGTCAATTCAACCCCACTAGCTATGGAATGCAAAATGTCACTCCTAGCACCTTTCCACTGCATGAAACTGAAGCACTTTTTGCAAGAATGCATTTGGTTTCAGCACAATGAAACGGATTAGATTTGACTAAAACTGAAAGAGGTTATTGTAGATGGACCCCACGTACATCTGTAGGTCTAAACAAAACATTCCCAGCTACCATGAACTCTAAGAAATGCTCTATCATGCCACTAAAATAAAACAAATCATAAATTAAATTATAAATAATAATATGATGTTATAACAAAAGTTTAAATGGAACGATTTATTCATGATAAGAATGGAGTGATTTAATCATGATAATATGAAGCGGCTGAATTAATACATGGAGCGATTATGTTTAATCATGTGTTAAGGAGGGTAGAGATTATGTGCTATTAAAGACAACGATTATGTGTTATTATAAGCAATGAGTACAAGTTAGAGAGTGCAATGATCAAGTATTAAGGACCAATGATCAAGCATTAATTAGAGTGCAATGATGAAGTATTAATTAGAGGGTAGCGATCAAGTTTTAAGTAAAATACATATATTTAGAAGGATGCCTCCTTTGGAAATGATGTAACCTTTCATGAAGTTGCTCTCTTTCAAGAGGAACATAAGGATATACGATAGAATGGGAAGTAAGGAGGAAGATACTTAGAAACATATACAATTAATATAATAAAAGGATTTAGGGCAGATACCTGAAGCATATCAACATAAGGAAAATAAGATCATTAATGAATATATCTACAGAATATTTATATAGTTATATATTTGCAGTAATATATTAGTAGATGTATATTACAACAGCATATCAAGAATTATCAGCAAGAAAGAAGAGAAGATCTAAAGATTGAACGCCTATCAAATTAGATTAGAATCTAATTCTGGCAGAAGGAGAGGAATGAGATCTACTTTAAGGGAGAGAATGGCTTAGGGTACCCCGCTACAGTGGCAAATAGGGAGAACAGCTAGAAGGGTGCCCTATTGCACTAAAAAGGGGAGAGAACGACTAAGGGCACCCTAGTACAATTTCTCTTGCAGTCTATATGTCAAAGGACTATTGAGAAAGTTAGAACTTGCTTTATAATGATTCTCTTGCAATAATAATAGATGTATTTCATGAACTATGTTTGCATTATTACCTAACTGATTGCAGGTTTCCATAATAGAATTAGTTCATCTTATTCCTAAGTAAAGAGATGTATCCCTAACTATTAAAGGATTGATACAGTAAGGGGACATCACATAAATCAATAGAATCATATCTATAACATCATTAGATTATATGTTTATTTATCTATTGATAACTAACATGTTTATAGGACCTAAATCTAGCTTATCTTGCTTCAAGCATTCAATTGGTAAGTTACAACCCTAACGATGTTGAATTTGTAATTCTAGGGCAAGATTTAGGGCAATCCTAGAAGGGGACTTTACAATTGGTATCAGAGTATCCTTCCTACCATCCTATGAATGATTCTTGATGTAACATATACTTCATGACTTACGTGTATTCAAGTGTATACTTCATGACATACATGTATTCAAGTGTATACTTCATGACTTACGTGTATTCAAGTGTATACTTCATGATGTGCATGTATTTAAGTGTATACTTCATGACTTACATGTATTCAAGTGTATACTTCATGACTTATGTGTATTCAAGTGTATACTTCATGACTTACGTGTATTCATGTGTATACTTCATGACTTACGTGTATTGCAACTTACAAGTGTATAATTCATGACTTATGTATATTCATGTGTATGCTTCGTGACTTATGTATATTCATGTGCATACTTCACTTCATGTATTACAAGTATTTATGCATTACGTGTATGCTTCATGCTTCTATTATTACATATACTTATGCTTATACTTCTTGTATTGTTTGTATGCTTCATACTTCTTGTATTATATATACTTATGCATATACTTCGTGTATTACATGTATGCTTCATACTTCTTGTATTGCATGTACTTATACATGTACTTCATATATTATATGTATGCTTCATGCTTTATGTATTACATGTATTTATGTGTATGCTTTATGTCTTACATATACTTCATGTATCATGTGTATTTACGTGTATGCTTCATGCTTCACATGTATTTACTTCATCTATTACATGTATCTACGTGTATGCTTCATGCTTCTATTATTACATATACTTATGCTTATACTTTGTGTATTGTTTGTATTCTTCATACTTCTTGTATTATATATACTTATGCATATACTTGGTGTATTACATGTATGCTTCATACTTCTTGTATTGCATGTACTTATACATGTACTTCATATATTACATGTATGCTTCATGCTTTGTGTATTACATGTATTTATGTGTATGCTTTATGTTTTATGTATACTTCATGTATCATGTGTATTTACGTGTATGCTTCATGCTTCACATGTATTTACTTCATCTATTACATGTATCTATGTATATGCTTCATGCTTTGTGTCTTACATGTATACTTCATGTATCAAGTGTATTTATGTGTATGCTTCATACTTCACATGTATTTATGTATCTATGTGTATGCTTCGTGCTTTGTGTATTACCTGAAAATGTGTATTTATGTGTATACTTCGTATATTATGTATGCTTCACGCTTTGTGCCTTATGTGTAAACTTCGTGTATCATGTATGCTTCATGTATTATGTATATCTATGGTTTGCTTCATGTCTAATGTTTCTCCAACAAGTTTATTCTATGTGTGTTTAAGATTACTTTACACCTAAAATTATGAAAATACCAAATCTATCAAAGCTTTACTTGTCAAACACTTCTTGGGTTGAGAAGTACTAATAAATTGACTTATTTAATAATGAAGAGTGGTAACTAGTGAAGTGAAAAAAGGGTGACTCCTTCAGACTTTAGATATAAAAGGGGAGAGCATTTGATTTGAGAAAGACATCCAAAACATCATTGAAGAATCCAATTGAGAATAGAACCCTAAGTGATTTTACAAGTAAATTAAATTAGGTTCTCAAGAATAATGATAATGCAAGAAAGGATGAAGCCCCAAATACGAAAAGTGAGACCCTTCAAATGTAGGATTTCCCTAACAAAAAAAATAAATATAAAACGGGAATTATTTCCTTGTGAAGAAACCATCAATAGGAAATAAATCTAACAATCAGTTCAAAGGTAAAGTATTATTCTCAAAAAAGGCAGCCAAGACGAGTAGTGACTCCTTCAAGAAATTGATATAAAGGATAAATCAATTCATTGACATAAGAAATCATCACTCATCTATTCATCAAGAAATAAAGCAATCAAAATCTCAAAAGTGTCCCAAGGAAGGAACAATCAATCACAACCACTCAACATAGTTGAATCTTATGATATAATTTGACTTCCAATTCTCAAATGAAAATCTAGTTGTCAGCGAAGCTTAGGCATAACTAAAGATACTAAGATGGATTAAGATTATCTTATTTTTCAAAGTTCAAGATTTAGGTACATTGAGGTATCATCTTGACCTAGGATGGTCAACCTTTTAAAAAGCCAAAACAATAATTTTGAAAGAATGTAATGAAGACAACTCAATTATATAGGAACCCACAAATTTAGACTCTGGAGAGATCTTAAGACAAATGTTGGAAATTTATCGTAAGATATATTCATCAAGCTTCATGGAGGATGAACATAATTAAGAATAAATTGTTCTATTCCTTTGGAACAAGATCAAATGTACAATCAAGTAATGTATCCCACTCATTGAAATAATGGTGATATAATCCAATCCATACCACATATGATCTACCTTCTAACCTATAAAATTGATCTAGTAAACTTTGTTTGTGGACCAAATTCACTTCTAGAATAGATAATTTCATCCAAGGGTCTTCTTCTCCTAAGTTCTTGATTAGAGTAACAATTCATTCATGATTAAAGATCAAGGCAATCGGTATTAGGCACATAAAGGACCTTAGATAAATTTGATACACATTAAGTTATACCAAATTTGTTACATAAGTCTATTTTAAATTACATTATGTCTCCATAACCCACTGTAGACGAGAAATTTGGATAAAATGAGAAGATAAAACAATTACATGCAATACCTTTTTACACAAACTTTCTGAATACCTTGATACCTTGAAAGATCAATGCATGCATGTTGATTTTCTTGAATGATTGGATGTTGATTGCTTCAATGTGTAGCATAACGATGATACCTCATGAAGATTTGATGGATGAAAGATAGATAGATTGATGATGGATGATGACGAAGAATTTTAGCAAAGTAACGGTGCTTGAAATTTCATCCATGTAAATGGCTTGGTTGTGGGGTTTAAATAGATTTTTGGTAGAAGAGGAGTTGGGAAGGTTTCCATTTTGAAGTGGAATATCCTCTCAAGTTGAGTGATGTGGGTTGGGGAAGGTTTCCATCATGAAGAGGAGATGGAGAGAAGATGATTAGAGTTCACTAGAGAGGGAATTAGAAGGTGATTAGAGTTGACTTGAGAGATGAGGTGAGTCATCTTGAGAGATGGAAATGGAAGGTGAGATAATAATTTAAATAATTAAATATTATTTAAATCATGGGGAATGGGGATAAAATAAATAAAATTATTTATTTATAAAGTGATGAATTAAAATAAAATAAAAGATTTATTTTATTTAATTCAAGAGGAAAGGGGATTAAATAAATAAATAAAATTATTTATTCAATAATGTGAGGGGATGGGATAAATTAAATAAATGTTAGATTTATTTAATTTATTAGAGGAAGTGTTAGGATGAAGAAGGGTTTATGATGGCGACATGGGTACCTAGGGTAAAACATAAGGTGTTGTAAGTGATGGACATTTTTGGGTGTCTACATTTTGCTCCTCTTTGAGATGATGTTCAAGATGATGAGATTTGTGTTGAGTAACATCATTTCAAAGAAGCTAAGGTATGGATAGACAAAAAAGATGATGATGGAAAGATAGGATGATGATGATGCCCTCTCGAGAGGATAGGTGGGTTAGAAGAACACGAGTATGCTCTCAAAATGAAATGATAAGGAGGGATAAGATGAATGATGCAAGATAGGAAGTGGAGGAAGGAGATGAATGATACGTTATGTTGCAATGAAAGTGAGCAATCATATGTTTGATATAGCACTTAGACGTTATGCACCAGGGTATGAGGACCAAGGTGACGATGTGTCTCATGCCCCAACGTAATACAACCTTGTCTAGGTACAAGATATGAATATTAGCTGGATTGGATTTGCCAGATAAAAATGATAACACACACAAGAAAGCAAGCATGCACAAATGATTCAAAAACAAACAAGGTATTGCCCCTGTCAAGCTGTAAACCAATGATTGATTGAAGATAATAGTGTTGTCATTGTGGGGAATGATATATCCCTAGATCAACACAAGGATGATGATGATTGATTGATTTGGTTTACAAAAAGATTAGGATCAAGACCAAGGATGCAATTGGATAATTTGACAAGCTTGATTAACTTGATTGGTATGGATTGAAGGATTGATTTGCATTTGGATTTATTGATGATGAGATGGATTAGAAGAAGTGATGGATTGAAGATTGATTGGAAGAAATGCTTTTGAAAGATTTATGAATTGATGGAGATAGATGATAGAAGAAGATGATGAGAGAAGAAAGAGGAATATCATCTGTGCCTGAATCTGGATATTTCCTCCATACTCCAGACTACCTACATACCCGTATCCATGAGATCAAGGTACTTAACATTAGAGATGAGATGTAGTTCTGATTTTGTTGTATTGATGGTGATGATGAGGGTAGATGGATTGATCGGGTTAGGGATTGATTGGGATTGATTGAATTTTTGTTGATATTGATGGAATGATATGGATTGGATTGATTTGATTTTGATTGATTGATAGATTGGATTGATTTGATTTGATTTTGATTGAATGATAGATTGGCTTGATTTGATGATTTGATTGGATTTGTTTTGATGGATTTGATTTGAGTTTGATGATCGGATTGAATTGATTTGATGATGTGATGATAATGATCTGATTTGGATTGATGCGATTGATTCGATAAGGATGATTGGGTGAAGTGATTGATTTGATGAATAATGATTGAATTGATTAAAGAATTTGATTGATGGATTAGAAGAATTGATTTGATCGATTAGAAAAATTTATGAGATTGATTTGATTTTATTGCTTGTATTTTTGTTGCATATTTGATTTTTTTGTATTTTGGTGAATATTTTATTATTTTTTTGGAATTTTTTTCAAGACTTTTTATGATTTTTTTTGGAATTTTGGGATGTTTTGGTTTTTTTTTTTTGGGGGGGGGGGTATTAAATGTTTTTGATTTTTTTGTGTTTTTGGGATATTTCAATTTTTTTGGATTTTGAGATGTTTTGATTTTTTTTTTGGTATTTTTTCAAGACATTTTATGATTTTTTTGTATTTTTTTTAAATGTTTTGAAGATGTCAATGGATTTACAATTGGGATAGCCTTTGTGCTAGATACCAATGACAAGGGAGGACCAAGTCTAGGTGCAAGGATGGAGGAAAGATGGATGGATAAAAGGATGGGTGATAAGGGATGGAAAGGATTTAAACGTAAGAGAGCAAGGATGTGATCTCCAAGGCTATGTCGCATCAGAATAACATGCCCCATTCCATGTGGTATACTTAGGATTCTGTGTGACAAGGCTTCTAACGATAGGATGATGATAGGATGGATTGGAAAGGATATTATGAAAGGATTTGGTTTGGAAAGAGTGAGGTATATCAAGAGATATCCAAAACATGTTTCAATATTTTTGCCCCTATGTCTTTGTCAAGATCAAAAAAGGAGGAAGGATGAATGGACTCAATACGATAGGTATGTATGTAGAATGGATAAGTATGGTAAGATGGAAATGGTATGATAGGTTGAAAATGATATGGTAGATGAGACAAGGTGCCCCCAAGTGTAGATGACATAGAAGATCAACTTACACATGATGCCTGTTTGCCAGGTTTTCATAATGGTACTTATCCAGGGCACCTGTTTACTAGGTTTTCACCCTTGGACGAAGGGATTTCTCTTTACTTTTTTCATTTTTTCTTTTCTTTTGAATATTTGGATGGGAGAAGGTGGATATGGATGAAAGGGACTCAAGTGTCTAGTGCCATGAAAGCTGATAGTGTCATTGGAGATAGGTGCCATCGCATGGACCATGTCAAGTATGCTAATAGATGTTGATAGGGGAGATTGCATGAAAGTGAGATTAGGTAGATGGTGGATTACGATATGGATTATGGATGGAAAAATAGTGGATTATGTAGGACTTATCGATGGAGGGCTTATACAAAAGCATGGACCATAGGGAAGTGATGAGGTAGATATGTAGGATAGTGAATGAAGGATGGGGAGATGGAGGTATGTGGAAATGTTGAATGGAAGGGAACCATGACCAATGGTTGCACACACTGAAATAAATGTTGAAGATTTTGGTTGGATGGTGGTGTAGGAAGCAATGGGGATGTTTGCTTAGGGGATGGGTGATGAAGTGTTTTAGGAACCCACATAGACTTAGTATTTTTATTATTTTTGCTTTACTTCTGGGATAGGGGATTTTGAGATTTTTTGATGGAATGGGATTTTTGGATGAAAGTGGATGATTGGGATTCTTGAGAGGAGGATGCTTCATTTGATTTGCTTGCTTTTTTCTTAGGAACCCATACCATTTTGCTTTTGGACTTTGCTTGTGAAAGGATGGGTTTGGATAGCTTTTTGGATGGATTTTGCTTTGATTCTTTGTATTTATACCCTAAGGCATTAGGATTTTTAGGATTTTTTTCTTTATGAGTATGGGCATCCAAGTTTTTATTTTTAAATCCCATGGGGTGAGTGAAGGAGAGGAAGCTTCATGTTTAGACAATATGTGCATTTGCTGGTCATGATTGGGATTTTTAGAAGATTTATGGGTGGATGGATAAGGTGTTGGAAGTAGTGGAGGTAGAGTGGATGGAGGGATGTTAGGGGTAGGAAGAAGCGGAGGTAAATTTGATGGCGAAAGGTGTATGGTCACATTCTTTGGACATTTGTAAGATGATGGAGGTGGAATGGTAACATATGTTTTAGGTATGTGATAGGATTGGCGATGGAAAGTGAACTCAGAATGGATGGAGGAATTACCAACATCTTTAGATTGTTGTGCTTGGGGTGTGTATCCAAGGCCATGTGAGTGTGAGGGGACTTTGACATGGATTGTCTCCAAAACACCTTGTTCATGAAGGCCTAAGCCTTTACCTTGGTAGTACATGTTTTGGAGCATGCAATTGACTATGGAACTATGTGTAGGTGGAACACTAGACACAAGTTCATTATGTGATGCAGAAGGTGAGGTAGTGGACAAATGTTGTTGGTGTTCTAAGGAGGAAAACTCATGGATGAAGGTGGTAAGATCAAGTGGACATGATGGTGGATTTGAAATGAGGTTGTGGAAGGATCATTAAGATCTTGCATATGTTCATCATGATCCAAGATACTTGTTTAATCCTTTATGCTTTCTTGGAAGGCACATGTCTCATCATGGGAAGTGGAAGCTTATGCATTAGGGCTAGATAGGAGTAATTTGGATATCTTGATCATGGATGGGATCAAGGTGTTCATGGATAGCTTCAGTTCTTTATATGTGATATTGATCGTAGAAAAGATATAGATTATGGATGGGGTAGATGGAAGTGCTTTGATCTTGACTTGAATGAAGGCTCAATATTTCAACATGCTTGGGATCATACTCTTGATATGACTCTTGTGGTTTCATTGAAGTGAAAGAGGGAGGCTCTTGGATGAGTTTGATGGGTTCTTGATATTCATCCATAAGAGAGTATGATGGACTTTGACTTAGGCTCATGATACGAAGCTCTTTGATTGAATCAATGGATTATGGGTCACATGATGGGGTTGGAGGAATAAGCATGGCATTTGAAGGCTAGTTGATAGGTTCTAAGATAGGTGTTTAACATGGGGATAAGTTGTTCCTAGCTAGTAGCCAATGGATCACATCCTTCATTAGGTATGTGTGAACAGACAATATAGTGGATGGATGATAATGGTAGATGGTGTTGTAGGCTTATAATCATGATAAGGTTGAGGGCTAATTAGATTGGATGAATTAGGATTTGGATTGGATGGAGGGATCACTAGTAGAAAAATAGAAATAAATGACTAAATAAACTACCAAAAATTGGTCATGTGATCAGTAGTTTGGTCACGTGACCATTGGTAGTTTATTGCCGATCATTAATCTCACAACCAAATTTATGACCAAATAAATTTTAGTCATTAATTTGGTAGTATATTTAGTCATTAATTTGGTATTATATTTAGTCATAAATCTGGTAGTATATTTAGTCATCAATTTGGTAGTATATTTAGTCATGTGACCATTGGTAGTTTATTATTGGTCATTTATCTCGCGACCAAATTTATTTAGTCATTGTAATCATTAATTACCATCAATTGGTAGTATATTTAGTCATTTATTTAGTCACTGATTTTCATCCATTAGTAGTGTTGACCTATTTTCCTTTGCCCAGAATTAAACAGTTTACCTTGCATTTTCTTGAAAATCCTTTAGAAATGACCCTACAGGCTTAAATCCTTCAAATATTTATGCTATGCCTTGTCAAAAAATCCCAAAAATCTCACTGTGAGAATCTTTGCAGAAAACCCAGAAAAACCCAGAAATCTTTTGTCTTCAAGTGCTTTCCATTGCAAAGATTTCTTAGTTTTTATACTTAGCCATTTTCATGTATATGATGATGATGTCATCTTTGAGTTGGTTTTTCTGTCACTGGGCCGGTTGCATCTCAAATAAATTTTCCTTTGTATCTTGGTCATGTACAATACTACTATACATCGGGTTCTTTGTTTGCATCTTTTTGCTTGTATATTCGCGTTGTATGTTTAGACATACAAGGGCAACATACAAGAAAATATACAAGAGGAAACATGCAAGGAAAAGATACAAGCAAAAGATGGAAAGGGAATATACAAAGCAGACATACAAGTCGATGTACAAAGAAAATATACAAAAGATGGGGTCCACACATACAAAGGTGATTGTATCTCATATACACATCGCATTGTATATGCAGAGATACAGGGAATGTACAGTGCTAGGATGCAGAGATAGAATGTACATTGGAATTATACATGTTGAAGCATACAAGCCAGAGATGTAAAGGTCAGATGCAAAAGGATATACATTCACCATTGTATATTGCATTTGTATGTGCAATATACAATGGGACAGATGCAAAGTAAAGATGCAAGTCATACATACAAGGTAGAATGTATATCAACGCACATGCAAGGTAGACATACAAGGGTCACATACAAAGAAAAGAGATGAAAGGGAATATACAAAGCAAACATACAAGTCCATATACAAAGAAAATATACAAAAGGTGGGGTCCAAAGATGCAAAGGGTTTTTGTATACAAAGGTGATCGCCGATATACAAGTCGCAATGTATGTGCGAGATGCAAAGGAAAATGTACATCGGCGATATACATTGGCCATTGTATGTTTGTATATACAAGGGTTTATACATTCAAAACATACAAGAGCCATATTCAAAGGGATACATACAAGCTGGACCCGACTGCAGAATTAGGCATAGCAGATAATCATTTGGAGTCCGTAGCTTGTATATTGGCATTGTATGTGCCAATATACAAAGGGAATATACAAAAGGTAAGATGCAATTGGTGGGGTCTGTTGAATGTATAATGCGATTGTATCTTATATACAAGTCACATTGTATATGCGAGATGCAAAGGGACATATAAAGGCTTTTGCATATCAGCAACATACAAAGGGGGATGTATACAAAGCACATACAAGGAAAGGTCGCAAGAAAATATACAATTGGTGGGGTCCGCCAATTGTATATTTGCGATTGTATATTGTGATATACAAGTCAAAGGTGCAAAGGCAACATACAAGCCGGACCTGACCCAAAAGTCAATTCTGGCAAATTCAAGCGTTGAGTCTGTGGCTTGTATGTATAAAGGCATTGTATGTTGCGATATACAAAAGGAAATATACAAAGGGAAAACATACAAGCCGGACCTATTGCAAAATTACAAAATGGTTAATGATCTTTTGAGGTCCACACTTTGTATGTATATTTGTGATTGTATGTTTTCATATACAATCAGATATACAAGGGATTTTGCATATGCCAAAATGAAGTGTTTGCAATGTATAAGTGTTCGGCTTGCATGTTTTGCTTGTATATTTGCCTTGTATATTGTGATATACAAGGGTCAGATACAATGAAAAGATACAAGGCCGACCTGACCCAGAGATCAAGTTTGGCATATTTAGCGATTGAGTCTGCAGTTTGCATGTATATTTGTGATTGTATGTTGGCATATACAATTGAACATACAAGACATTTCAAAGGTTGATTTGGATGCCGAATAAAAGCACATACAAAGCTGTTTGTATATGGCGATATACAAGTGTAGTTTGACTGCAACTTTGACCGCCTGTATCTTCCATGTCCTGGTGAATTTCGACATGATTCAAAAGGAAAAAGTACTTATTTTTGCTTCCTCTTTCATTTGGCAGGGCTTTCAGGGGAAGTTTCTCACTTTTAGTTTTGGGTCTGGATTTGCATGTTTTGGCTACGGGACGTTTCAGCAATCTTTTTTGAGAAGGATGCAGATATTTGTTGCATTCATTGCTACAGATAGAGGAAGCTGCTCGCATTCAATGACCAAAAATATCTCTCCACCGCCTTGTTTCAGATAGTTCATATATTCATGGTTAAAGATATACACGAAAGCTACTCCCATTCAATGCCCAAATATCTTCCACCGTTTCAGAGAGGGTCGATGATCCAACTGCTTGCATTAAAGACACAGAATATCCCCCACCTGCCCCTATTCTAGATATTTCCACACCATAACTTCTATAGGTGGATGTCCCTTCAGGCAGATATTTTCCTGCTGCAGCTCTTTGAGCAAATTTTTGTAACCAACTTAGGTCGAATTGAAATGCTATATATACATTGTAATGAGATGTAAATAAGGTTGGAAAATTTTTGGCTTTCAGTCCTTCTGTTTCCAAATAGAGCTCTCTGCTACTGTAACTGTGCCTTCTTATTGAATATATGCAAGTCATTTTACCTCTTTTGACTGATTTTCTAGTTTTGTGGAGCTTGCATATGGTTGTCTGTGAACATTTTGTTCCTCTCAACCTTCTTGCTTCTTACCTATGCTAGAATCATTTGAATCTGTGTATGTCTACTTGTTGTATCTAGTTATGTTGTGCATCTTCTCAGTTCTATGAAGGTTTCTTTTAATCAGTCTGGTGCATCACCCTTACTTTCAAGTTTTTTCCTATTTCTTCTTTCATTCAAAAGCATTCCTTCTCCCTTTTCCTCTGAAGATTTAGTAGTTTTAGGTGATATCCAGTCGAGGAAGCTGGCCTTCTCCAGAGGTCTGATCTCATTTTGCAAGGTCCCACACTTCGAGATCATTCCCATGTTACTCTAGATTGCTAAAGTTTTACAACTGCAGCAAGGGTACAAATCTGGGTGATAACAAGTAGTATATTTAGTAATTTGTATTAACTAATTTCCATCCATTGGTAGTATATTTGGTCATTTTAATCATTATTTTTCC
This sequence comes from Cunninghamia lanceolata, assembly GCA_027924645.1. Lineage (NCBI taxonomy): Eukaryota > Viridiplantae > Streptophyta > Pinopsida > Cupressales > Cupressaceae > Cunninghamia > Cunninghamia lanceolata. The sequence goes on along the minus strand of BSBN01001080.1, from coordinate 8,620,637 downwards.
ATCAACTGCTCATATATAAACAACTAGTACATGATAAACCTCAACTATGCAATTTTTTGTTGATAAACTTCAACAAATCTGCTCAAAGGATTGAAACAACAATGCTGGAAAATAATTCATTGTATATTCAAACTGTATATAAAATATGTTACAAAGAACTCGTTTATCAACAAATTTGCTCAAAGAATTGAAACAACAATGCTAGAAACTAATTCACTGTATATTCAAACTGTATATAAAATATGTTACAAAGAACTCTATATATAGAGTTTTCAAGATAAAATCTTTCTGCAGTATGCAAACTACTGATTTATTATGCTTTTAAAACTAAAAAAAACTAAAACTAAAGCTAAAAATCCATCGTTGTGAATGCATGTCTTAGTGATGCCATTGTTGCACATGGGGTGGGTTGTAAATGTATCTAGAAGGCACTGGTTTTGCATTTTCTCCTTGCTCTGTTCCTGTCCACAATCAAAGTAACTCAAAATTTGTTAATATTTTTAAAAGATTTATTAAACTTTGAAATATGAAAAACAAGAGTTGCGCAGCAGCAGGAGTCCCTGCCAAATGCTACCAGCATAGAGCATGAGAAGAATATGGGGGAAAAATATATGAGTGACCCTTGTGTGGGTGTATCAGGTTACTTGTTTGAAAGGAATGGACCTTGAACTTACATGTGATACTATAGTTTGTAAGAAGACACTAATGTTTGCCAAAATTTTAGCCCATTTAAGACCACTTATAAAGTCACCTAGCATATAGTCTGAGATGGAGGATCCATATGCCCAATATCCAACAATGGTCACCATGTAGCATATAGCAATTCCAAAGTTAAATTGTAAGTAGATGGCTTTGTGCATATTCTTTATTGTTGGTCATTGTAATGTAGCCTGCAGGATGAAAGAAAGTTTAAAGTTAGTCATACCCTCTATTCTTAATGGAAATTCTTGTCAATGAAAAATTACTATAAATAAACAAGGAGAAAGGAGGTATTTACATTAAACAATTGAATTCCACTTACTATATGTGGAGGATACCACAACTAGAATAATGAAACTTATACCCCAAAACATGAGCAGTTTAATAACCAAGAAAAAAATAAAGTTAAAGAAACAAAAACCAAAGCAAAGAAATTGAAATAATTCTCACCTAAATTTCAAGTAGCATGCCAGAGTTATTTGCAAACACAATGGTTACTATGGCTCCTAATGCATTGAAAATATTTTCTTCTTTCTATCTTGGTATGTTGTAGTCTTTGGATCCAAATTTACATGTCAAAGGAAGTGCATGTTCTAAGAAGGTTGTAGCAAATTTACCTCAAGCTACAAATCTAAAAACAAAACCAAAAAAAAACATTTAGAGAAAAATAGAGGTTAGAATTAACATCCATACCATCTTTGATTGATATTATCATTGAGATTGCAATATAGCAAAGGGTAAAGAATATTGAAATTCCATACCACATGCCTATGGCTGACAAATGTGGTACCCAGAAGGAAAAAATGAAGTATGTAAATCTTGAGATTATGATAAACTCAGGAAGTTTTAGTGCCACCCATTTGTTGTTATGTTCCAGAAAGATATCATGTATCATCAACAGTTATAGTAAGGGATTAAGCTTTAAACACTGTTGATAGCGATAGGATTAATGGTATCATATTTCAGTGCTTAAAAGTAACTATAGATTTGTATTTTCCACAATGACATTTGTTATAATGTAGTTTGTCCATTTAATATAAATTAACTTTCATGCCTTTTCAAACTACAACAAAAAGACAAAAGCCTTCAAACTATACAAGCTATATTGTCCTCATAGTTTTAGACAGTTGTGTGGAGAGAAATTCTAATTGAAATTTTTGCCTTATTGTTGAATTTATACATGTTAAAATGCATAGGAAATGGATTATCTTAAGAGCTCTCCCAGAAAATAGTAGGAACCCCATATTTCTAAGTATGATATGTGCAAACTGTAGAGCCTAGGTAATATGGTACATTTTCTTCCCTGCATGATTAATAAATTTGAGTAAATAATATACAATCCCACCATTGCCAATTTCGCAGAAAATAACATACAGTTCTAAGTGTCTCAAAATCATTAAAGGAAGCTGGTTAAATATGAAGTTCATCATATGAAATTAAAAATAGCATCTATTATGTGTCCAACTACGATTACTAGAAAAAATATTTAGATAGTTAAGATAGATAATTCACATGTTACTCAGCTGCATTAGATTCATAAGTTTACCAAGTCCCATCAAGCTGAGCTTAAACAAATGATATATAAAATTTGTCTCATTGTTTTCAATCAATTGCAGAGGAAATAAGTCACATGGTTCTATATATAATCTATATTACAAGGGTACATGTTTAAGTACTCACCAAATACATGAACAACTAATTCTCTGTATCTAATAAAGCGTTGGCCATCTATAACATACAAATTTGCAAGCAGAAAATTGGCATAGAGTGAGAAAGCACCTAAAACAACCATGCCAATAATTCCCCAGACCAATCCTAGAGGCACTAGAATGAGGTTTGAATATCCCAAAATGTATAGACAGTTGAAACTTGTAACTAACATCAGTCCCACTTTCTGCCATGAATCTGAAAACCATCACAACAACAAAATATCTTAAAACTTTCTCTCTATAAAACACACAATATAAACCATATACATGATAATATCTATCCACTCATTTAACCATCTATAAAAGGCAAGACAATTTAGTGAAATGTGAGTAGAAATGAAATGGAAAAATTTAGATAGCATTGTCAATTTTATGTGCAAACGTGTGAGTAGAAAAGATGGTTTCTTCCTGTTCCTTGGCCATAATGTCTGCAATTTATTTTTTCATTAAATCTTTTTTCTCTTTCATTCTCTTCTACATTTTGGAATAGCCTTACTTGACACCTTAAATGATTCTTCCCCACCACTCAATAGCTATCACTCAAATAGAATTGATGCTTTATAGTGTTTACACACTTGTACATATAGAGTTGGATTTCTCAAAAACCAGAGAGAGAAATCAATATTTTTTAAAGGATGTGTTACAAAAAGGTCTAATGAATATTTAGATTTTGAGTATTGTTGTGCTTAAGGTAAAATTTTGAGAATTCATTCAGATTTTGAGTATTATTTTATTGTTTCTATATCTATGTACATTATATACAATACAATAATACTCAATATAACGATATATCTATATACACAATACAGTAGTACTCAATTTGTGCATAGGCAAGGAGGATGCTGGCAATGGTTGAGGAGTTGGTCTTTGCACTTGCCAGTTGCATTTTCTTCTACAATCATGGAATTTTATGAGGCCACATTTCTTTTAGGCATCTTGTGAAGTAGTTGACATGCATCGATGGCTATCAAGGCACTTGCAACTACAACATCTAAAAAAATTCCCCTTCCGTTATGCTTTGATGGATGTCCATTATTACTGGAGATCTAACACAGTGCACATTATTATACTGCAAGCCTATTTTTCAAATTGCTTCATTTAGCATCACCAATAATCTCCACAAGAAAATTGTCCCTATTTAAAATGATGGAAATGGTTCACATCTCTCACAACAATTTCTCTTGCAACAATCTTAGAGATAAGTTTTGTTGCAGTGTGGCAATCAACACATACTCGAAGGTTCTTAGCAACTCTAATAGTTATGGGGCATGTTTAACAAACCAAATGTAATTTCCAACTTTTCACTATGATGGCAGTCTGCAAAGAAATAATTATTTTTCCTCCTCTTCCACAACATCAAGTAAATGTCTTGAATATCACACTGGTTTCTTTCATATCACAACAGCAATTCTCTTTGATACATGCACAAAAATTTCAAACTATGCTTAATTTGAATCTTGTTGAATTCAATGATAAAAGCAATCACTATATTATTTGGATAATAAATAAAGCTAGCCAGGAGTAATTTTGAATTTTGTTTTTTTTGGTTTATGTTGACTATAATGCTTCCTATTTTTCTAGAGTAATCTACCACATGGTGATTAGAATTAGATGGTTAAATTGGTAGTTTAAACTTTAGAGGTTTTTTCCTATGAAGTAGGCATAGTTGTCATGTGGTCTAGTGGTATCTGGCCATGTTTACATAATCCTACACTCTAAATTCTTGTTCAGGTTTTGGATCCTTGATCTATTTTTTATTTACAAGATATTGGGACCCTGAGTAAATTTCATGTGCCCTTGAATAAAAATTATGGTAAGATTCCCCAAGAAGAGAGAGGATGTCATATCATAATGCATCTTCTTGTTTGTCTAATGGTTGTGAAATGTTTTTGTATGTGGTATAATATTTTCAAACAGTGAAAAATGATCAGCAGAGCAACACTCACTATGCATAAGACACTGGACCATTTCCTCTTTCATTCCCTTGTTTAGTGGTGATGTTAATGCCTAATAGGATAATGGAAGTTGATTAGATGTTTATTTTCTAGTTTGCTAAAGGAAGTTAATAATTTTACTATTACATCATCACTTAATAGATTTCCAACTGCCACATTGTTACTTGTGTTCTTGTCACACAATTGAGATGCCTAAATTCTTTTTCTACCATTTTCTATTCTCCAAGCTGATGAAAGGCATATTAATTACATTTTTCTCTAAAAGATCTTTGTAAAATGCCCAGTTACACAATACTATAGGCTGTGTGTGTGTAATGATGATGCAATAACAATCATGGCATAACAAGTCTACAAGTGGCATATTCTTATGAAAACTTAGCTCATGACATCATTTTATCATGATCACATCATCACTCATCCATAGATATTGGTGTCAATCCCTAGATTCCCCACTTGCCACCCAAATCATTTCTATACTCAAGGATTTGAACCTCAAAAGTTTAAAATTTCAAATTTCAAATTTACATCTCACTAACCTTTTCACTAGCTGTTGTGAGCTAGCCTAGTGCACATTTGTTTTCATTTGTGTGATATGTTGTATTTAAAGACATTCATTTAAAATAATGTTAGGATGCTAGATTAACCTAGGAATCAATGAAGACCATTTGAATAATATTCGTCGTTGAGCATTATCAAATTATTACATCAGCCTGCATCATCTTAGGTCCATTACTTGCTTGCTTGTTGTCCTTAATCATTTTTCCAAAGCCATTAAATTGGTCCAACTAGGGGTCTTTATTTAAAGATCTTCATTCATTCATTTAAAATAATGGTATGATGTTGGATTAACCTTAGAATCATTGAAGAGTATTTGAAGAATACTTATCATAGAGCATTATCAGATCATTGCAGCAGCCTACATCATCTTGAGTTCATTGCATGCCTGCTTCTTGTCCTCAATCTAACTAGGGTTCACACAGAAAACATGACCCTTGCAATTTACCAGACTCTCCAAATGTGTTTCTAAACACTACAAGTTCCTAAGACCAAATTCAAATATCAAATGGTTAAGGCAAGCGAATTCATTTTCTATTTCCATTCCTCTATTTTGGACTAAAATGATAAAAGGGGCAGCAAAGGCATATATTACCAATATATATATATAGTTGTAGAGGAAAATATATATATATATATATTTTTCCTTCGACAACCATATATATCCTAGAGGAATGGAATTAGTAAGAGGAGCTCATTCATTTTCTATTTCCATTCTATTTTGGACTAAAATGATAAAATGGGCAACAAAGGAGTATGTTGCCCATTGAGCAAATGGGTTTTGTTTAATAAAACAAACGTTTGAATGTATGTATGTATGTACATTGTATACATATTCTTAGACAACCATATATATAAATGGTTGTCGAGGAGTGTATATATCTTGGAGGAATGGAATTAGTAAGAGGAGCTCATTCATTTTTTAATTACATTCCTCCATTTTGGATTGAAATGATAAAAGGAGCAGAAAAGGCATATATTGCCTACTACAACCACATATATGTATGTATGTACATTGTATACATACATATATACATATATATGGTTGTATATGAAAATAACATTTCCTATGTGCAAACGAGCCTAATCAATTAAATACATATAACTTGGCATAAATTAACCCAGATTAATTAGTCAGTTTTTCTATGAAAACTTATACACACACATGGTTGTAGAAATAAATAATACATATATTAAATATATTAATATAGATGAGAGCTAAACATACTTCAATCACATGAGTAACCATTATAGCATTATAGCTACAGTTGATTGTTATGTGTGCGTGGTTGACCTTCTTGACAGTGCTCACTATCTTGAGGACACCCTAACTTTATCATTGAGATGCCAGTTAAACCTGTGGTGGTTGTGTGGATGTGTTTTCTTGGTGCATGTAGATCACATATGAATATAGGCTTAGGAGTATTTACAGCAACACTGCTTTTTTATTTGGATCCTAAAAATATTGCAGGACTTATGTTCTTCTCTCAAACATCTATGTAGAAGTGGGTAGGTGTGGTGAGATTCAAATGGTAAGGAGATTGATGAAAGATAGAGGAATTAAAAACATCCCTAGATGTAGTTGGATTTAAGGCCATAAAATGGTACACACTTTTCATGTAGGAGACATATCACATCTATAGACACAAGAGATCTATGCAAAGTTGTTCGAGAAATTGGCTTGGAAGATGAAGGTAGCAGGGTATTTTATAGATTCAAGACATTTACTTGATGTTGTGGAAGAGGAAGAAAAATAATTATTTCTCTACAGATTGCCATCATAGTGAAAAGTTTGCAATTGCATTTGGTTTGTTAAACATGCCCCATAACTATTAGAGTTGCTAAGAACCTTCAAGTATGTGTTGATTGCCACACTACAACAAAACTTATCTCTAAGATTGTTGCAAGAGAAATTGTTGTGAGAGATGTGAACCATTTCCATCATTTTAAACAGGGACAATTTTCTTGTGGAGATTATTGGTGATGCTAAATGAAGCAATCTGAAAAATAGGCTTGCACTATAATAATGTGCACAGTGTTAGATCTCTAGTAATAATGAAGGGACATCCATCAAAGCATAATGGAAGGGGAATTTTTTTTAGATGTTGTAGTTGCAAGTGCCGTGGTAACCATGCATGCATGTCAACTATTTCACAAGATGCCTAAAAGAAATGTGGTCTCATAGAATGATATGATTACAGAAGCAAATGCAACTGGTGGGTGCAAAGACCAACTCCTCAACCTTTGCCAACATCCTCCCTGCCTGTGCACAAATTGAGTACTATTGTATTGTGTATATAGATATATAGTTATTTTGAGTATTATTGTATTGTATATAATCTACATAGATATAGAAACAATACAATAATACTCAAAATCTGAATGAATGCTCAAAATTTGGATGTGCTTAAGGTAAAATGAAAAAGCCCCTCTCTTCCCACAATGAATGTCTTGTATGCCTAGTGCAATATCTTTAACCCTTACATCAAACAACAAAATCAACTGAAAGAGAGTACAATTAAAACCCTAAATCTCAAAATGTCAAGTCATTTAGAGATTCCTAGTCCTCAAGAAGCAAAGAGGAAAGATAATGTAGGGGCTGACCTATACAATTTCTTCAATAGAAGCAACACATCTTGGTAAGTTTTGATCTCTGGGAAAAATCTATATTTGTGTCTTCGTATCCTCCTACATTTGTTCAATAATCTTCCTCCTTTCCAAGCAACCACGGCGAAGACTGTATGAGCTTCCACCATTCGGGAAAAAAATCTTCCACCTACTGATAGGCCAAGGTGGTGCAGGAGCACCCTAAGACACTAAGAATCTAAGGATTCCATGCATATTTTGTCTATCCAAAGTGTCATGTTTGTAAGGCATCCATATTGAGTCCTACGTGGCCGAGTAAGGTATAACATGAGTCTTTATATGTGTCATTAATGTGTTGTAACCGAACTGAGTGGATGTAACTGAATGGCAGAGGTGGTTGTAGGGCGGTTCACCTTCCACCTTATGTAACTACCACCATGAGTCTATATAATCGGTCTATGTTCTTGAAGAAAGAGTGAGGGACAGACAGAGAAAATTCAATTTGTATGTATAGTTTCTGAGGAATAAAAAGTTTTGTTTGGTCTAATTACAGAGATGTATTCCACTAGTTGAGATTTCTTCGAAATTAGTGGAATGACTTCCTTAGGAGTAGATCACTTTCTATTCTATTGAGTTTTTGGTTGTTTCTGTAGTAAGTTGTTTGGTTACAGTGTTAGCGAAGGTTCATCGATGAGGAACGGTTTTAGTCTCACCGAAGGTGTATTGCGAATGCATTTTGCAAATGTATGTTGAGAATGTATGTGAGAGTATATATTGCATCGAATGCAAAAGGTGACCGGTTGCAATGGTTAAATCAGGGTAAAGATACATTAGTTCACTAGCAGTAACAAGTCATGTAAAGCATATACAATATTTGGCATATCGGCGTGAGTGATAATATCAGGGGACAAGTGCAAGATCCTGCCAACGAAGGAAGTTATACTAAAGTGTCAAGTTAGTCAAAGGAAGTCTAGTGTATCAGTACATTGGCAAAGCTCATTTCTAATGTACCGATAGTGATCGTCTTCCCAACAAGTCAGAAATGCAGAGTCTCCCATCGGGGAGAGTTACATTGTCAGAGTAACCAGTTCATGACCGACCGATGGTAAGGTTCTTGCCGATAGGCAAATACTATTTAAGTATCACCGATGTTAACCATATTAGTGTATCAGCAGGATGATAGAAGTGTTCACTGAAGACCAGTGTCACACCGAAGTCAATGTGTATCAGTATATCAAAAGAAGAAACGAAGTGCTTGCCAACGATCCAAGTCACACCGACAGTTGAGTTTGAGGGTGTCATCAGTGTTTTGGCTGGAGTTTGTAGGTATTCACCGATGAGAAGAGTTTGGCTGACAAGTGGCGGTTTGAAGGTTCCATCGATATGATCAGTGCATCGAAGGAAAAGTATTTGGGTTGGCCAATAATATATGTCTCTCCGATAGAAAAGAAATAATGTGTTTCGTTATTGTTTGGACCTTCTATATAGGTATTTAATGTTGAGTGAGCATTTATCTCCCTGTACTATGGGTTAAATGGGTATTCACCCCTATTTTGAGTGCTTCCACTATGTACTCTATATCAAATTGGTATAAGAGCTGGTGAAAGATTTGGCGAAAGATCTAGCGAAAGGTCTAGGCAGGTGAAGAGTTGAAAGGAAACCTGAAGAGTTAAAGCAAAATGCTTGGTTGGTGACCATTTTGAAAACAGAGATCACAAGAAGTATTTTGAAGGCTGACAGTAGTTGTTAGACTATTGCAAATGCTCGTGCCATCTAGTTGCGAGAAGGAATGGGATTCCTGTAGTGTGTGGGCAGATGATGACGAGGTCTGTCAAGACCATTCACCAATAGAGATTTGGTTGGAAGAGGGTGCAGAGTGAGGCCACTGAGAGAGAGAGAGAGTGGTAGTACATCTCTAGGATCTACTATTGGACGAGAGGAATGGGTCTGTGAAGCAGCATGTAGGATGGACATCTGATTGAGCATTATATTGTAGTCGTTGAGGATTTGATCAGTCTGAGAATACTCCATTGCTAGGAGTAGAAGGAGCCTGAAGATACTCTGAAAAGTTGATGGTAGTTTTCCATTGTTGGTTGGTTGGTCACTGTACCATTGATGTGAAGATTTGAAGCCAGAAGCTGAAGAGATAGAGTGAAAGATAAAGACCAAGACAAATGAACATGAAGACAAACAAACATGTAGGAAAATAGTTGTTTTGCAGATACATTTCCAAGGGACTTGGAAATCTTTGTTGGTTGGTTGTATGGTGTAGGAGCACCCCGAGACACTGAGAATCTGAGGATTCCATGCATATTCTGTCTGTCCAAAGTGTCATGCTTGTAAGGCCTTCACACCATATTGAGTCCTACGTGGCCGAGTAAGGTATAACGTGAGTCTATATATGTGTCATTAACATGTTGTAACTGAACTGAGTGGATGTAACTAACCGATAGAGGTGGTTGTAGGGCAGTTCACCTTCCACCTTATGTAACTGCCAGCGTGAGTCTATATAGTCGGTTTGTGTTTGTGAAGAAAGAGTGAGGCACAGACAGAGAAAATTTGATTTGTATGTATAGTTTCTGAGGAATAAAAAGTTTTGTTTGGTCTAATCACAGAGATGTAGATCAGAAGCATTCTACTGGTTGAGATTTCTTTGAAATCAGTGGAATGACTTCCTTAGGAGTAGATCACTTTCCATTCTGTTGATTTTTTGGTTGTTTCTATAGTGGGTTGTTCGGTTATAGAGTTAGCGAAGGTTCATCGATGAGGAACGATTTTAGTCTCACCGAAGGTGTATTGCGAATGTATTTTGCAAATGTATGTTGAGAATGTATGTGAGAATATACATTGCGTTGGATACAAAAGGTGACCGGTCGCAATGGTGAAATCAGGGTAAAGATACATTAGTTCACTGGTAGTAACAAGTCATGTAAAGCATATACAATATTTGGCATATCAGCATGAGTGATAATATCGGGGGACAAGTACAAGATCCCGCCAATGAAGGAAGTCATACCGAAGTGTCAGGTTAGTCAAAGGAAGTATGGCATATTGGCACATCAGTGAAGCTCATTTCCAATGTGCGGATAGTGATCATCTTCCCGACAAGTCAGAAGTGCGGAGTCTCCCATCGGGGAGAGTTACATTGTCAGGGTAACCAATTCGTGGTCGACTGATGGTAAGGTTCTTTTCGATAGGCAAAGACTGTATAAGTATCGCCGATGTTAGCCATATCGGTGTATCAAAAGGAGGATAGAAGTGTTCACCGAAGACCAGTGTCACACCGAAGTCAATGTGTATCAGTATATCGGAAGAAGAAACGAAGTACTCACTGACCAAGTCACACCGACGGTTGAGTTTGAAGGTGTCATCAGTGTGTTAGCCAGGGTTTGTAGGCATTCACCGATGAGAAGAGTGTGGCCGACAAGTGGTGGTTCGAAGGTTCCATTGGTATGATCGGTGCGTCGGAGGAAAAGTATTTGGGTTGGCCGATAATATATGTCTCGCCGATAGAAAAGAAAGAATGTGTTTCGGTATTGTTTGGACCTTCTATAGGGGTATTTAATGTTGAGTGAGCATTTATCTCTCTGTACTGTGGGTTAAATGGGTATTCACCCCTGTTTTAAGTGCTTCCACTATGTACTCTGTATCACAGGGGAACAAACTGCGGCACATTAGGATTCAGTGTAGAACTTCCATTTTCTCGCGATGCAATGGCCATCATGCTAGCACATCAAAGATCATCAATCTAGAATTGAACCTGCACTCACTTTTCACAGACATGAAACATTAGGGTTTACCTTTCTGGTTTCAAGATGCACGCCAATTTTTTTATTAAATTTTAACCATTTTACTTTTGGCGCCCATCGTTTTTGGTCTGATCGGTGGATCGGCGTGACACATTTTGGTGTCACACCAATATGCCCTATTCTATTCGATATGTGTTCAAGAAGTCATATATTAATATTATAATATTATATTATTTTATATTATATTATATTATATTATATTGTAATAATTATGTAATATTATAATATTATATAATATTAAATATATAATAATATAATATTATAATAATTATGTGATATTATAATATTATATAATATTAAATATATTATAATATTATGTTATATTATTATATAATATAAATATTATATTATATTATAATATAATAATTATATAATATTATAATATAAGTAATATATTATAATATAATATAATAATTATGTAATACTATAATATAATATTAAATAATATATATTATATAATCATTCGATAAAGGGCTAGATCTTTAGGCAGACAAGAGAGGTCACATGGAGGGGGTAGAGATAGCCCCTAGACATTTTATGCAGGCCGACTGATCTATTTTCTGACAGTCAGAAAGTGTAATTGAAGGCCTCGATAAATGTTGGGAAAGTGGCAAGTAATGATGTTCTTGGCAAGTCAGGGTTGGACAGTCACTTCCCCAAGGCCTGCGGATCATTAATGGGCATGTTGTGTCGTGGCTAGTGTGTTGAGATAGATTGAAGAGCCAAGATAATCCAGTTCCGCTCATGGGAATTAATGTCTGAGCTTTCTCTCCCTTTATTCCTTTGGTCTAATCGGACATTTATTGCCTTGCCTTGTATTGTCTTTGAATTCATGGATTATGATCAAATTAGAAAGAAAAATGAATAGACAAGTAATAGTCATTTATTTAGTCATTTTTATTTATCTGACCAATTATTTAGTTGTGTTTTTTGCCCGATGACCAAATTAGTCATTCATTTAGCCATTTATTTGGTCATGTATTTAGTCATTTCAACTGATGACCATAGTCATTTGTAGTTTTGTTGCAAAAAAATTTCGTCATGTGACTAAAAGTTTTAGTCACCTAGTCATTTATTTGTCATATTTCTACTAGTGGATAATGGAATTTGGTATATTAGGATTTGAATTGGATGGAGGAATAATAAGGTTGGATGGATTAGGACTTGGATTAGATGTAGGATTACATGAAGGTGTCAAGATAGGGTTAGTAGACTAATGGATTGGCATTGGCATGGATGGTGATGGAGGATGCTTACAGGGTGCATAACATAGATTGGTATCTCCCTCATCAAAGGATATCAAGTCTTGTTCCAAAGGTGAACTTAAGGACACTTGATTTATGCACAAGGGGCCACTTGGAGTAGGATTAGGTGACACATAGGTATCTCCCTCATCAAAGGATATTAGCTCTTTCTCCAAAAGTGCACTTAAGGACGTTTGACTTATGTACAAGGGGCTATTTGGGCTTGCATGTGCCTCTTGTGAGAACACCTTTTGGCCTTGTAGATGGGTTTGATGGTGTGTTGGAAAGTTGGAAGGAGGAATTGGATGGGTTGATATGGTATTGACATGACATGAAGATAGAGGTGATACATGGGATTGTGGTTGAATGTGTTGGAGGTTGGGATGGTGTTGTGTGATTGGTTGTTAAATAGGTTGATGTTGGAATTATTTGATAGGTTGATGTTGTTGTTGTTGTTGTGGTTGAAGGTGTTGATGTTGTGTTGGATGAGGGATCACATAAGATAATGGTTGTTGAGATGGAGATTGATATGGATAAGGGTTGAAAATAGAAGAAGTGTGATAGGTTGATGAAGGATTGACTTGATAAGTGTATGGATAGGGCTGATATGATGACATGGATGACACATAGGATTGATTTAGCATTGGTTGAGGATGTGCTTATTGGATTTTACAAGTGGCCAAGAGGTGTTGGAATTGTACTAAGAGGTGTCGCATTTGAGGTGATTGGCTTCTTTCCAATTTTTGGATCATGTCATGGACCTTTTGAATCATTTGTTGGCTTAGAGGTTTTGGTGCCTGGTTAAGTAGGTGAATGAGTTCTTTTGCTAGATCTTCTAATGTTGACATGGTGTCAAGTGTTTGATTAGGATGTGATTGCTTAGATGATAAGGAAAGATTGGTTGTTTGACTTGGGGAATATCAAACACAATGTAAATGCATAAACACACATGCCAAGCACAATGTTCAAATTTCAAGATTAGATGTTATGATTAAGCAAACACTTGCAAACACAACAACAAGCCCTAATGATTAATTAGGTAGGTATGGTCGATAAGTCTTAAGCTAGGCTATATAAGGTTAACTAGGGGTGTCACCGACATACACAAGGTACGAGGGGACCAAATGTGTGAACACTAGCCCATTAAAGGGATGTGGTATAAGGGTATGTGAATACCACTTCACCTTGTGTCCAGAATCACCCGAGGCCACAAGGCTATCCTAATGACTACGTAGCTAGATTGAGCTACAGCTTTCGCTCTCCCCCTTTGATATACCCCTCTAGAACACGTGGTTGAGGTCATCCCTAGGGGTGATGAAATCCCCTGGTAGTCCTCCTAGATAGGGTTTGACAAATCACAGTTGTTAATTAACCCTTAGAAATCAAATGTGTTATAAGAACACAATGCAGGCACTTGTTCGTTTTAAGATCCCAAAGCCAAATGTGTAGGAAGACAATTGTTCATTTTAGCCCAATTTCAATGATGTGATAGTAAACAAGATTGATTTTAAGCCCAAATTGAAGTGTGAAGGCAAGCAATGTTTAGAGATGAGAGATGGATTGATTTCACTTGATTAATTTTTGCTTTTAAATCTACTATGTATGTTGATGCCCCTACTGTTCCAACTACTTAGATTCCCCTAAAAGTCACCAAGACAAGAAGAAAACCGAACTTGCAAGCAAAAGGGGGATTAGATCAAAAAGATGTGATCTATTAAAAATCTATGATAAATGACCTGATACAAAAAAATAGACTGCATAGATAGAAAGTACATGAAATTCTAGGAAGTTTTAAAAAACATTTCGTTGAAATTTGATACGTTTTGCTCAAGATATGCTTATTTGAAATTTTTACAAGAAGATGAAGTTTGACTAAGAAAATAACTGATAAAATGATACATTCACCTAATAATTTCTTCATCACTGTGAATTTTGTCTTATCAGCTTCCCAATGCCTATAAAAATGCAAAAATCTGACATGATATGCAAAAGTTATGGCAATTTTAAAAAGAAAACTATTTCAAGCTTTAAAGAAAAAAAAGCACTATTCATGGCCTAAAAACACTATTGACGTCCTAGACATTGTTCATGGCTGGAAACACTGTTCACTATCAGAAATATTGTTCATTGTTGATAAGCACTATTCATCGCTGAAAGTATTGTTCACTATCGGAAGACTATTCATTGTCAGAAAGCACAGTTCACCGCTAGAAACACTGTTCATCACCGGAAAGCACGGTTCACCACTGGAAACACTATTCATCACCCTACAAACATTTGTTTAAATTTGACCTACATTAAAAATGGTCAAATTATATATTTTTTTCACCTCTTGGCCCTTCTGGATGCAACTGTGATGTTTGTTTTAGCCCAAGAGGTCACCTATAACAATCACTTGCAAAACTTGCCAAACAACGGTGAGAAAAATGCAAATTTTTACAACAAAAACTTGCAAAAACGTAAGATTTAATTAGGAGAAGTGAGTCCCACTGGGCATGCCATTTTGTAGACGAGAAATTTGGACAAAATAAAAGATAAAACAAATGAGATGCAATACCGTTGACCAAAGCTTTCGAATACCTTGATACCTTTAAAAATCAATGCATGCATGTTGATTTGCTTGAATGATTGGATGTTGATTGCTCTAATCTGCAGCATAACGATGATAGGATGAAGATTTGATGGATGAAAGATAGATAGATTTATGATGGATGATGAGGAAGAATTTCGGCAAAGTAACGGTGCTTGAAAGTTCATCCATGCAAATGGCCTGGTTGTGGGGTTTAAATAGATTTTTGGTGGAAGAGAAATTGGGAAGGTTTCCATTTTGAAGTGGAAGATCCTCTCAAGTTGAGTGATGTGGGTTGGGGAAGGTTTCCATCATGAAGAGGAGATGGAGAGAAGATGATTAGAGTTCACTAGAGAGGGAATTAGAAGGTGATTGGAGTTGACTTGAGAGATGAGGTGAGTCATCTTGAGAGATGGAAATGGAAGGTGAGATAATAGTTTAAATAATTTAATATTATTTAAATCATGAGGACTGGGGATAAAATAAATAAAATTATTTATTTATAAAGTGATGAATTAAAAAAAATAAAAGATTTATTTTATTTAATTCAAGAGGAAAGGGGATTAAATAAATAAATAAATTTTATTTATTTAATAATGTGAGGGGATGGGATAAATTAAATAAATGTTAGATTTATTTAATTTATTAGAGGAAGTGTTAGGATGAAGAAGGGGTTATGATGGTGACATGGGTACCTAGGGCAAAACATAAGGTTTTGTAAGAGATAGACATTTTTGGGTGTCTACAACCACAAATCCTAGGATCATTTTTTCACCCCTTAAGATATGGGGAAAATTTAAGATTGTTGATGGAATAAAACAATACTTTTCTGAGATGTTTAAGGTGAAAAATGAAGAGGATTTTTTTAGGGTTGATTTTGATAGTTTGCGTTAATCCTCCTTTCACCACTAAACATTCAAGGACATTCAGTCGAGTAAGAAGTCTACTACAGGCCTTCTATCACTTGGAACATAGGGGAAGATTGGAATTGTGTGATTTAGTTGTTCAATTAAGTCCAATTATGCTCAAAACCCTAATTACATGAATTCAGGAACCAACAGAGAAATTACCAAAAATGATTGCACACAGAGATATCAAATGACAATGAAATGCGTACCAAATTTTTAAGTTTAGAATATGGGAAATTCAGGGACTAATGAGTAGGTGCCCTAGTCCAGTGCCACAATTTTTGTCAAAATCTAGGAATCTTGTCTACAACTTGTTCCTATTGTTCTAGAGATTTTTCTATTGCAGAATCCAGAGGACTAATGAGTGGGTGCCCGAGTCTAGGTCCCTGTGTCCTTCTTTGATCTACAATTTTGACACTTTGCACTACTCTCCTACAACTCCACTTTTTCTATTTTTGCAACCTATAACCTGCAATCACAGAAAAATGGGTTGGGGTTGTAGTGTTTAGAGACTTGCCTCAGTCAAGCCCCAGAGAGACATTCAAGTCTTCCAAACACCGTTGTCAAATAAAGATTGCGTATCCCTGTGGGATAGAGGCAAAATCTAAATGATAAATGATAGAAAAAACAATTGATATCACCTTGTAGTGAAGACCTCATAAAAGGAAGATGCTCTTCATGCCATGAGGAGATGGATGCCAAATCTACAAATCCAAGCACAAGAACAATGCTCTGCTCTGCCACACAATGAATATTTTGAATGCTCTAGAATCACAAGTATGCCAAAATCATCTCTAGTTTACAAATGATAACCTAATCATGTTTATATATGCAACTACAAACATTCCCGCTAAGAATTTCATAATTCAAACTTATCATGTCGGCATAGGACCCAAATAGCAGTCATAAAATGACACTTTGAAATTGGTCCTGACCTAAAATAGGGCAAGACTAGGGCGCGGGTGCCCAAGTCCTCCCCCCTATTTCAGGCAGGATTTATCATAAATGTACCCCCTAGGTTCCATTTTCCATGAAACTTCAAGGTTTTATCATCGAAATGTCAAATGAACATGCAAGATGTCTTAAATGCATCCTAAGGGACCCAAGAGCTAAACCTTAAGAGGAAAAAGCCCCAAAGGTTACTTTTTCTAACCTAGCATTTAGCCCCCACTTTAATATATGTATAAACACAAGGCCAATACATGCATTAAAGTACAGTCAACAAGCACAGCAAACATGCCAAGCACGGAGAAGACATGTCAATCACAGAGAAGATAGTAATAGGCATGCAAAACATAGAGAAGATAGTTACAGGCACGCAAAACATGGAGAAGACAACATTGAAGACATGTAAAACATAGTGAATGCAGTGAATATAGTGATGATTTTATTTTTTTCTTTTTCTTTTTCTCATTTATGAAATGCAGATGCAAGTACAAGGAAAGTAAACACACCACCCATAATGCAGGAGGGACTCATCACCACCAGTCTTTAAACTGCATATGGGGTAATAGACATGCAAAATAAATCAAGCACACCATACAAATCAAGCATGCCATACAAATCCCAAAGCATAGGAGGGACTCATTACCGCTGATCTTTAGACTACGCTTGGGAACAAACACGCAATATGCACGATCTAGGTTCATCACCATCTCAGGCACATTACAGGCACACACCGACAATTGGGCTTTACCACAACAATCATTGAAGACACGCTTAAGGGTTGAGTTAGTCACAGAACCGCTCCCCACCTCCACAGAGGACTTTTAGAAAATGATAGAATGTGCACTCTCCACAAGAAATACACAATCCCTTCCTCTGTAGAGGGCTTAAGATAAAAAGGATATATGCAATATACCTCTGTAGAGGGCTTAAATGATTGCAATAGATTTCAAACAAATGTCAGAGTGCAGGAAGGACTCATCGCCACTAGTCTTTAAGACTGCACCTGAGAACAAACACACTTTACTAGCATCTAAAATAGATAGCTTACCTTATATATGCCCCCACCTTAAGGTGGTTGATATCATGTACCAATATCAAGCATGTTAAGGTAGGAAGAAAACACACAAGGGAACACGGACTCTCACAAAGCCCATGCCCCCCAAAGGTGACATGTACTTTATGATCGTCAAATGTTCCCACAAACACATTCCTGCAAGAAAAGTGTTAGCATCCATATAATCATGATAAATGACAATGCATAATGCAAGATTCAAGATAGACAAAGTGCACGAAGCAGTAGTATTGTTATGTTTTGTAAGTACGATAAGACAACATCAAGATCACACGGAGTGATTCTACTAGCCAAGCATCAAATATTATATAACAATCCATCATCATGTAGGAACTAGATCCATTTTTTTATTTTCGCTGAAGGGACACTAGGTCCGTATCAGTATAATACTTTTTTCATCATCCGCCCGCTAGATAGAAACACTAGAGGAAGGGAAACAATAAATCAAGATAGAAGAAACAAGTGCCTTAGGGACAGTCACGTAGGAGGGTGCCCCCAAGTCACCAACCACAACGGTATGTCCGTAAGACACAACACACAACAGTGAAAATAGAGGAGAAGCAATATAGAAGAATGATGATACAAATAGAAGAAGGTCACAACAGAGGCGGACTCCTAGTATCCTAGACCTTACAAGAGAATCAAGGGTCATCCCAGGAGGCCTAAACAACGCATAAAACATCACAGGGGAAACACATCACGAGAGATAAAGGGTTAGAAATACTTACCTTTAAGGACAACCTAATTAAAGGTTGTCAATGATCAAATCATCATCATCTTCCCACTCCCAAATGCTAGAGGAAAGTGGGACAGAGGGTACCATAGCCCAACTCTTATTGTTGTCTTCAAGTTGTCCATTCTTAAGATCTTCTTGATTTGATTCAATGTTAGGTGAGATGTTTTCTTGTTGAGATGCAATTCATTGCGCATAAGTGTGTCATCTCCTCCTCCTTTCTCTTGCTTGTATATTTCTTTGTCTTACACTTATCTTTTGTAAGATAGTGTTTTTCTCTTCCATAGGTTTCTATGTTTTATAGGAGGAAGCACCAGGATCAAATCTCATTTGTCTAGGTGGAATATTTTTCTGTCGATGACTACCTTCTGATCCTTGTAAGGATGGAGGGGGAGGAACCTCTGCATAGGGTCCTATTCCTTAAGGTCTAGGATTCTCTTCAAATGCCGGTTGTTTGTCTCTTATTGTTTCTTGAATAGAAGGATCGGCCACTTGATGTAATAGTTTTATTTTGTAGTTTCTATAGCTCAAGAAGTTAAAGTCTGTCCGTGGCTCCAGTTCCACTTCGGATCTTTCCCAAAAGTAATCAAGGGTAAAGTGTTGTCTTGTAACCAAAGGTTTATACTTATTACAATCAATAGTAATCACATGTCCATTCAAAGGAAATTTTACACAGCTATGAATTGTTGAAGGGACAGCTTTTATAGCCTTTAACCATGGATGTCCTAGTTTTATGCGAAAGAGGTCAGAAATAGGGATAACATCAAACCATAATTCTATAGATTTCTCAAATATAGTAACCAATAAGGATATCTTCCCAAAAGTGTTTATAAAGGTTCTCTTATGTGTTTTAATCATCATACCCGAAGGGTCATAAAAGTCTTGTATCAACCCATGTGAATAAAGGAACTCTTATGTTACCACATTAGTAATGCAATTAGGATCAATAAGGGTTCCATCCACAAGATTTCCCATTATTTTCATAGTGATATAAAGAGGTCCTTCAGTGTCTCCAATTGTTCTATCATGAGGTGTAAACACAATTTTAGGTTCGGGGACCTTTCTTTTCATGTAAGGCCTAGGAGGGAACCTATTGTTATTGTTATGATTAGAAGACATGTGTATGATTTTTGAAATCATATTTTAAAATCTTTTCAAAAGTTATGCAAGAGACAAGTGTAAAACTATGTATGAAAATGACCTAAAGTGCTTGATTTATCAACTTTTTTCAATGCAAATAAGTGAAAGAAAGGGTGTTGTAATGAAATTGATGAAGTGTAGAAAGTAATATGTCTTATATTAGTCCAATAAAGCAATAGTATCCTTCACAACATGTTTTTTATCCAAGTCTAGAATGATGACAAGTCAAAACCTAGTGAAAATACACGAAAATATACAATTTCTCACAAATTTTCAATGCAAAGACCCAATACAAAGGGTGTTGTAAATAATTTTAGGTAGAGAATCAGATTATAGCAGTAATATCAGTCACCTAAAGCCATAAAATCTATCACAACATGCTTGGAGTGCAAATCTAAGTCAAACCCTAGTGAAAATATAGCCAAAATATGCAATTTTTCACCAAATTTTCAATGTAAGAGCCCAATAAAAAGGTGTTGTAAATAATTTTAGGAGGATTAGAATATAATAACCCTGATAACAGCCAATTAGTGCATAAAAATCCTTTACAACACACCTATGGTGCAAATCTAAAGAGACGATAAGGTCAAAATCTAGTGAAAAAGCAAGGTTTTCAAACCCTAGGCATGAAATTTTGCAAGCAAATCACTATGATGCAACACTATATTTATAAATTAGTCCTAATGAGTATTTTAAAAGGGTAGTAAAATATGAAAAAACATTTTAAATACAAACCCTAGCTAATGCAAAACTAGGTTATATGGAAAAATGCACAATTTCAAGCATTTTTTAGCAATTTAAGCATGAAAATGCAATATAGATGAATTATGAATGAAAAATTTCTGTATTTTAAATCATATTTGATGATAATGACAGAAATTTATTGAAATTAAATGCCAACTAACTCAAATTATTTGAAAATGCAAGCTAAAAATGCCAATTTTTTCAATTTTTTTGTAATTTTTCAAATGCAATAAGATGAACAATGAAATGAATGTAAATCTAAAGCACAACACTCAACAAGGTGAAAATTTCAAAAAAAAACACAAGTTCACCAAAATGTTTAAGGTGAAAAATGAAGAGGATTTGTTTAGGGTTGATTTTGATAGTTTGTGTTAATCCTCCTTTCACTACTAAACATTCAAGGACATTCAGTCGAGTAAGAAGTCTACTATAGGCCTTCTATCACTTGGAACATAGGGGAAGATTGGAATTGTGTGATTTAGTTTTTCAATTAAGTCCACTTATGGTCAAAACCCTAATTACATGAATTCATGAACAAACAAACAAATTACATAAAATGATTACACATAGAGATAGCAAATGACAATCAAATGCGTACCAGATTTCAAAGTTTAGAATATAGAAAAGTCTGAGAATAATGAGCAGATGCCCTAGTCCAATGCCATAGTTTTTATCAAGATATGGGGATCTTGTCTGTAACATGTTCCTATTTTTTTGAAGATTTTTCTGTTGCGGGATTTGGAGGACTAATGAGCGGGTGCCCAAGTCTAGGTCCATGTTTCCTTCTTTGATCTACAATTCTGACAATCTACACTACTCTCCTACAACTCCACTTTTTTTGCTTTCACAACATTTAACCTACAATCATAGAAAAATAGGTTGGGGGTTGTAGTGTTTAGAGGCTTGCCTCAGTCAAGCCCCGGAGAGACATTCAAGTCTTTCAAACACTATTGTCAGATAAAGAGTGTGTATCCCTATGAAATAGAGGCAAAATCCAAATGATAATGATAGAAAACACAATTGATATCACCTTGTAGTGAAGATCTCATGAAATAAAGATGCTCTTCATGCCATGAGGAGATGGATGTCAAATCTGCAAATACAAACACAAGAACAATGCTCTTCTCTACCATACAATGAATATTTTGAATGCTATAGAATCACAAGTATGCAAAAATCATCTCTAGTTTACAAATGATAACATAATCATGCTTATATATGCAACTACAAACATTCTCACTAAGAATTTCATAATTCAAACTTACCGTGTTGACATAGGACCTAAATAGGGCAAAACTAGGGTGCAAGTTCCCAAATCCTCCCCCTATTTTAGGCAAGATTTATCATAAATGTACCCCTAGGTCCCATTTGCCATGAAACTTTAGGGTTTTCTCATCAAGATGTCAAATTAACATGCAAGATGTCCTAAATGCAACCTAAGGGACCCAGGAGCTAAACCTTAAGAGGAAAAAGCCCCCAAGGTTACTTTTTCTGACATAGCATGAGGTATGAAAATCATCCTTGTATTAACATGAGAATATGTCAAATCATTACAAGAAGAGTGACAACCTCCCATTGATATGGAAATTGGATGTTAGTGTCAATCTATAAATTCAAATTCTATGTATTTGTGAGTAATAATTGTTGCTATAGAGTCTAAGATTTTGGTACATCCAATAATTTTTACTTGAGGATTATCTAGGGAATATATATTATAAAAATGTTACAAGCCATGTTTGAATGATTAGGTGAAATAAAATATATTTACTCCCAGTTGATGGTATAAGAAAATGGGTACAAACCATAGTAAATAATTTTATTTTTGATTATATAAGTCAGCAAAAACTAGGGGCCAAACCCTTACAATAAGACAAAAAGAGACCTCAGAGGCTCAAGCACAAAAAGAGCCACAAGACCACTACAGTGTAACCAACATAAACAACAACAATAGAATAAGCAACCTATAGACAGTAGATAGAAAGTAGCAGATTATAGACAATATAAAAAGAAACAGAACTAAGGAGATACATTCTCCCATCCTTTAGCTAGAAATTCAACAAATTCATCCAGTTTTTTGAATTTCTCCTCCTCTTCATTAGTACAAGTCCCAAGATCCTGTAATAGAGAGAGATTAAGCAACGTCGTATGACTGAGCATGTTAATTATGAGCTCTCCCATAGAAGAAACCTTCTGCTCCAGATCCTCCACACGACCCCTCGGGATAGCAATCTCATGCCTGTGGTCATCCCCTTCCTTAGTCTCATCACTAGTCTCCTCCACGATCATCCTGTCCCTTTCACCAACATTGTCCACAGGATCACCGCCAGCACCTCCCGAGTCATCAACCTATTTCCTTTCATTCTTACCCATTTCATCTTCAGAGATCTCTTGAACCTCAAAATCTTTAGAATTCAGTTGATCATCCCCCTGCGTGGAGGCATCAGAAGCACTTTTAGAGTAGTCAATCAGTTTAGCTTACAGCACAGGCTTACCAACAATCCTACCTGACTTCCTAACCCTAGAAGAGAAACCCTCTTTATTTTCTTTTGTAGACAAATTAGCTTTATTTTTATTTCCAGGTCCCACAAGGTCACTGCTTAGATTTTTAGGGGTCCCCACAACATCCCCCACAATATCCTCCTCCAACTCCCTAATTTTCCTCTTCTTTCTTTTCACACTCCCTTTAGAGGCCAGAGTATAAGTAACCTTCACCGTGGTGGTCTCCTTAGTGGTCATAGAAAAAGAAACCCCTTTCATTTTATGAGAAGCAGGGGAAGGGAAAGGTTCTTCAGAAATGGCAATATCATTAGGGTTGGCAGAAACCTCACCACTATGAGTTTGGATAGGCTTAGGCGGTTCCAAAGAAAGATGAAAATTGTATAAACAGAGGATAAGACCTTGGTGCAAAGGTATATGCTTTTTGGAAGGTTTCTTATCCATCTTAGTTTTAGCCCTCAAAACTGAGTGTTCAAGGGATGACAATAAATAGAAAGGGAAACTGATAAGAGCATTGTGCCTAAAATGATTAAGCAAAGGGAGGTGGTAATTATAAAACCTGGTAAACTGACCCTCCAAAGTGAAGTATTTCATGAGGAGGAAGCACATTTCATCCCACAGCTCTGGCAGCTTGGCATGTTCAAACCCTCCCTGGTAGGGAACAAGTTCTTCTCCTTCCCCCAAAAACAACTTCTGGTTTGAGTGTTCCGTCACTTTTGCCTTCCTTTGAAACTTAGTCTCCTTAATAGATAGACCAGTCACCTTGGCAATTACTTGCTTAGAGATCTCAAAACTAATTCTCCCAACAGTAACTCTGTGATTTTGCCAGGACCAGCCAAATTGCACAGACAAATTCTCATCAAATCCATTAAGGCATTCCAGAAAAGGGCTGATTCCACCTTCCTTGCAGTAATGCCAAACCATAGCGTTATCCTTGAATTTAGAGTAGGAAATTGGTCCGTGCGAATCATGTCTCCTCCCATTTTCATCTTTCTCTCAAAAACACAAAACACACAAAGCCAGGAATTTGTAGAGTGATTGCGAAAGGTAATGATAATGAGACTGCACGGGTTATCATTAATTAGGAATGCATTCCTAAAAACCACTTGAATCTAGCCCTTACCATGCTCGAGCATAATAAACATAAAATTCCTATGATTACCATATAAACAACTTGCCTTAACGCGAGTGATTAATAATGTTGAAATGACATTAAACAAAGAAGTACAATATAGCTCGTACTTCAAAATACACATCAGCAGTGCCCCAAGAAGCTGACTGAAAAAGTTGTCATCCTCTGTATGATGAGTCATCCATGACATGTCATCTCTTTTTGAATCAATTCCCTTATCTTTATAGGAATGTTTTTAAATTAGCGCCAACATCACCAATTTGACAATTGCTAACCATAATCAGCAAGGGAATTAGCAACCCCATTCCCCTCTCTATATATATGAGAGATTTCAACTCTAGAGATCCTCTGCAAAAGGATTTGGATATCAACTATAATGTCCTTGATTTTTGACCCACAAGTCAACACCTTAGTAACCGCATCAATGATCAGTTTAGAATCCCCCTGGATATGCAACTACAAAATGTCAAGTGAAATAGCCAATTTCACCCCCCATAAAAGAGCAGAGGCTTCAGCATAATTGTTGCTTTGAAAACCTATCCCACCAGCATAGGAAGCAACTAGCCTTCCTTTATCATCCCTGATAATCCCACCACCACTAGCCTTACCATCAGACTTAGAAGCTCCATCAAAGTTAAGTTTGAACTACTAGAACCTTGGAGGAATCCATCTGGTATTTAATCTCTGAACCTGTTTGGAGTTGTCATATGTTAGGATTTGGTATAAAATTCTCCAATTGATTGCAATTTGTTCTTCCTCTTGAGTAAGTGGTTTGTCAACAGTTTTGATGTGGGAGCTAACCACACTGTCAATGAGGATCTTAGAAAAAGATTCGAAGACTTGAGAGGAATCCCTAAAAGCTTCCCTAAATATTATGTTATTTTGTTCCTTCCATAATGTCCAACCAAGACATGGAAGAGTTTGGCCCCAAAGCTGTACAAGCCAATGATGAGAGAAGGTAGGGCACCAATTAGCAATGACTTCCCTAATATCAAGATTACAAACCCATTGAATGTTGAAGTTCCTTAAAATTGTACCTCAAATTTCCCTAGCAAAATCATAGTGAAGAATTAAAAGAGAAACAGTTTCCTCCTCAAAGCACAGGAAACACCTATTCACCAGAGTGAATCCCCTCCTCTACAAATTATCTTGAGTTAATTTTTTTCTATGAACAGCAGCCCACCAAAACATATTAATTTTAAGAATGAGCTTATGATTCCAAAATTTTCTCCAAAGCTCATTTTTATGAACATCAGGGATCAACAGATGGTAAGCAGAGTTGACAGAAAAATGACCTCTCTTATCTGGCCACCAATACAGCTCATCTTCCCTAGGAAATAGAGGAATTCTGACACCCAGCAGCATTTGTTGAATAGAACTCACTCTGGGGATAAACTCAGGGCATTGAGCACAACAATCAAGAAGATTTTTCTATAATCTAATACCATTCTCACTATGGATATAATGGCAAACTTTAGACCCAAAAAACTGTTTGGCAATATTAGCAACAATCCCATAATCTCCCTGAGCATCAAGGGACTTATCATCAGCCCAAATATCCTCCTAGAAGTTTATAAAATTACCATTCCCCAGTTTCCATCTAAGCCCTTGTTTATGTAATCTTCTAGACTTCAGTATTTTATTCCAAATAACAGAGCCCTGAGGAAGCCTCTCCTAATAAAGGAAACTAAGATTGTTAGTTCCATGTATATACTTAGCTTCCATGATGGCCACCCATTCTTTATGACTATGGACCAAATTTTAGTTAATTTTGGAAAGGAGGGATTTATTCATATTTCTTACAGATCTAATATTAAGACCCCCATGGGATTTGGGAAGACAGACTTTCTCCCAACTAACCAGAGACATTCTCTTTTTATCTTCCACACCTGTCCATAGAAAATTGCTTTGGATCTGCTCCAATTTGTCAGCAATAAACCTATGCATTTTAAAAAGAGATAGGAAATAAGTAGGAATACCTTGAAGAGACGCTAGTAATAGTTGTAATTTACCAGCACTACTCAGGAGCTTCCCCTTCCTGCCAATTAGCTTCTTTTGAGTTTATTCCAGAACTCCATTCCAAAATCCCTGAGAAACCTCTTTAACAGTGAGAGGGAGGCCAAGATAAACAATAGGAAGATCAAGCTGAGCACAGCCAATGATATTAATATTTTTTCTCTAGAGATCACCCTGAGTGTTAAAAAAGTACACATTGCTTTTCTAAAAATTTATGTATTGACCAGAAGCTTTGGCATAGTCATTGAGAATATTCTTCCAACTTCTAGCTTCAACCACAGAAGAGATACCAAAAAGGATGGTATCATCCACAAACTGTTGCACAGACATAGGAGGTATAGAAGAAGCAGTTTAATACCCACAATTCCTTAGAGGTAATCTTAGAGTGAACATATCTCTCAAGGGCCTTAGCCATCATGATAAACAAATATGGAGAAAGAGGATCTCCCTGTCTAATCCCCCTTGTGGAAGAGAAAAAGCCTCTGGGTACCCCACTAACCAAAACTAAGAATTTAGCAGTAGAGACAGCTTCTCGAATGAGAAGGGAGATTTTATCATTAAAACCAAATTTTTGAACAACTTTAAAAAGAAACTTCCATGAAACTCTATCATAAGCCTTAGAGATGCCTAACTTTAGAACCATACCAGGGATCCTACTCTTATCCATAGAATGGATAGTTTCATGAGTGGATATAACAGTATCTAAAATTTGATGACCATGGACAAATCCTTTTTGAGAAGGGGAAATAATTTTATCCAGAAAAGGTTGAAATCTCAGAACAAGCAATTTAGTGCACAGCTTATAGATGGTATTGCATAAGCTAATAGGTCTGAAATTAGTAAGGTACATGGGCTTCGGCTTCTTAGGAACAAGAACAATAAAAGTATTGTTGATCTACTTTAGAAGTTTACCAGTTATGAAGAAATCCCTAACAGTAGCAGTTACATCAAACCCTACAATATCCCAATATTCCTGAAAAAATATCAAAGGAAAGCCATCAAGGCCTGGAGCTTTGAAAGGACCCATGGAGAATAAGACAGCATGAACCTCTTCCTTAGAAATCAGTTTTAACATTTCGATGTTGTCCTCTTTTGTAATCAATGATGGGATTTTATCCAGGAACTGATCCATAATCTACCCATTGACAGCATTATCAGCTTGTTCCGACAACAAATTCTGAAAAAAAAAGCAGCTTGATTCCCAATCTCATTTTCCTCTGTGATAATATTGTCATCGTCCAAACATAATTCAGAAATAGAATTACCTTTCCTATGCTTCATAGCTAAGAGATGAAAAAAAGTAGTATTCTGATCACCTTCTTTGAGCCTCTAAACTCTGGACTTCTGTTTCCAGAAAATCTCTTCTTTACTCATAAGATTCTTCCATTCAGAAATCGGGTTACTTCCCTCCTAGGCAATGTCATCAATATTAACTCCTTGAGCCATTAAATGTTGAAGGTCAGCTAATTTACCAGAGATAGTTTTTTTCTGAACAAACACATTACCAAAACTATATTTGTTCCAACCACGAACTTCTTGTTTAATATGAAGGAGCTTCTTAACAGCCTAAACATAGGAGTACCTTGAATTGGAATTTTCCACCAATGAGCCAAAAGATTTCTAAAATCTTTATGTTTAATCCACATAACTTCAAATCTGAAAGGGAAGGGACCACGCTTATGTTGGGCCATCCAATTAAAGAGAATAGGATTATGATCAGAAATGGTTCTTAGTAAAGCCTCCAAACTCATATTATGGTGATTATCCCAATTGTTAGCAATAAGGAATCTATCCAGCTTAACTTGTATCATTTGATCTCCTTTTCTTCTGTTAGACCAAGTAAAATTTTGATTCTAAATCTCAACATCCAGCAACCCAAAGGTATTGATAAACTTCGCAAAATCAAACATACTATTAGAATAGTCAAGAATAGCCCCAATTTTCTCTGAAGGATAGAAGGGAGTATTAAAGTCTCCAGCCAACATCCAAAGAGAATGAGGGGAAGTGGAAAGGATATTAGACAAATCTATCCGCAAGGTTTTTCGCAGGGCCCTAGTGTTCGGGGCATAAATATTGATTAGGGACCAATTAAAAGAAGACAAGGAGAAGTTGACAATCAGAAAATACTTACTGGAAATAGTAAGAGTACCATGAATTTTAGCATCATTCCACATAGTAACGATCCCTCCAGAAGCACCCATAGCCAGGCTAATACAGAAACCAGCCTTGGGCCAGTTTCTATCAGCTATCATTTTTCTATCATTGTAAATTTCAACAAGGGGTAATGAAGAATTTGTATCATTGCCTAGAATTTTTGTGGTGATGAAATGAGAGAAAACTTGACAAAGTCTTGTCAAATTTCCAACCTCGGTTTTGTTGTTAAGATTTATTGGAGTACATGAGCCAGAAGAATTTTCCTCATACTTTAGAGTATAATATTGATCATATTTGTAGTCAAGTTGAGGCAAGTATACTAACAAGTACTCTCCAAGACATAGAGTCAAACATAACAAAAATAATCATCACTTGGGTTAAAATTTCCAATGCCTATCAAAGTATCACAATAAAAGTTAATGACCTAACAAGAATACAAATCTATATGGCTGATTTAGAATCTTGGTAATTTTAATAGTGTCTTAGCTTGTGATTTCTTGAGGACAAGCAATCTTGGGTAGGGCAGACTGTCATGCCCCTAAAATAAAACAAATCATAAATTAAATTATAAATAATAATTATGCTATAACAATAGTTTAAATGGAGTGATTTATTCATGATAATAATGGAGCAATTTATTCATGATAATATGGAGCAACTAAATTAATACATGGAGTGATTATGTTTAATCATGCGTTAAGGAGGGTACAGATGATGTGCTATTAAAGATAGTGATGATGTGCTATCAAGTATTGAGAAGGAACAATGATCAAGCATTAATTAGATTGCAATGATCAAGTTTTAAATAAAAGACATATATTTAGAAGAAGGACACCTCCTTTGGAAATGATGTAACCTTTCATGAAGTTGCACTCTTTCAACAAGAACATAAGGATATAAGATAGAATGGGAAGTAGGGAGGAAAATACTTAGAAACATATACAATGCATTATAAAAGTATTTAGGACATATACCTGAAGCATATAAGCATAAGGAAAAGAAACTAATTAATGAATATATCTGTACAAAATATATATAGATATATATCTACAGTAATATATTAGTAGATATATATTACAATAGCATATCAAGAATTATCAGCAAGAAAGAAGAGAATATCTAAAGTTTGAATGCCTATCAAATCATATTAGAATCTAAGTCTAACAGAAGGGGAGGAATTAGATCTACTTTAAGGGAGAGAATGGCTTAGGACACCCCGCTACAATGGCAAATAGGGAGAACAACTAGACAGGCACCCTATTGCACTAAAAAGGGGAGAGAATGGCTAAGGGCACCCTACTATAGTTTCTCTTCCAATCCATATGTCAAAGGACTATTGAGAAAGTTAGAACTTGCTGCATAATGATTCTCTTGCAATAATAATAGATGTATTTCATGAACTGTGTTTGCAATGTTACCTAATTGATTGTAGGTTTCTAGAACAAAATTAGTTCATCTTATTCCTAAGTAAAGAAATGTATCCCTAACTACTTTATATGCTTGTTCCATTTGGTTTTGTGAATTTGGATAGAATAGAGATTGATCCAGTAAGGGGACATCACATAAATGATTAGAATCCTATCTATAACATCATTGGATTATGTCTATTTATCTATTGATAACTAACATGTTTACAGGACCTAGTTCAGGATTATCTTGCTTCAAGAATTCAATTGGTAAGTTACAACCCTAATGATGTTAAATTTGTAATTCTAGGGCAAGATTTAGGGCAATCCCAGAATTGGACATTACATGCTCCATCAAAGTTTGGCAATTTTTAGCTCATAGGGATCTTAAGTGACTTTGTCGATAGCATGTTGCCCCGAATGACTGAGACACTTGGTGCATGAAAAAAGACATCCCTTAGCATTTACCCATCCACCCCGACATGTTGGCACTATCAATTCAGCTCCACAAGTTGTGGAATGAAAAATCTCATTCCTAGCACCTTTCCACTACATAAAACTGAAGCATTTTGGAACAATGTGTTCCCTGCCACCATAGGTGCAAATAAAATTAATTTTAAAAAAATTGAGGTAGGTATGGAATGCTTCTAATTACATCCATCAAAGCATAAAGGATATGGGAATTTTATCAGATGTAGTTAAAATTGCCCAGATAGACATGTATGCAAAGTGGCAGGTGTAAAGAAAATGTAGAAAGGTGAAATTAGAATATGTAAAGCATGCACTAGTATAGAAACAACAATATATGACTAAAGAAGCTACTAAAAACTGCTTATAAATGACCAAACATGGTCACATAACCATTAGTAGTTTATTGCCAGTCATTTATAACATGACCAAATTGATGACTAAACCATTTTTAGTCATTTATTGGTTGTTTTGATTGATTAATTTGGTAGTATATTTAGTCATTGATTTAGTCATTGATTGATGTAATTTGATCACTTATTTAGTCATTTTTTATTCACTGATATATTTAGTCATTATTTTAGTCATTGATTGTTGTTAACCGATCAATTATTTAGTCATTTTTATTCACTAATTTCTATCTATTGGCAGTGTATTTAGTCATTAATTTTAATCATCATTTTGATCAATTTGGTAGTATATTTAGTCATTTTTATTCATTGTTCACTGATTTCTATCAATTGGTAGTATATTTAGTCAATTTAATTATTAATTGATGTCAATTATTAGTATATTTAGTCAATTTAATCAAGGGGAAGAAGCATCACCACAAAATCACATCAACCATTTTGAATCTTGCACAATGAAACAACTTTGAGAAGGTAAAAACATCTTGTTTTATTGATCAAAAATGCTTAAAACAGCATACAAATCTAGAAATAAGTTACAATGCTTTCTCTTTGCTAAAAAAACCTTCATGGTTACAATACATAGCTCAAAGAATGAGCAAGAAATTGATTTTCTGAGTATCACTGGGCATAGAAGCACAAAGACATTCATAGATGTCTTCATCACAAATCCATGACTATCCCATGAAGCTCATTGTCCTAGTTCAAGATCACACTGTCATCTCTATAGAGATCCTATCTCATGCACCCAAGTTGCTCTAGTTCATAAGCTGCCACTGTGAATTGTTACCTGTAGCAATAAACTATCCTTATCTCTGATGATTATGCCTTTGATAACTGCCATCTTTGGTATGATGCCTCAATTGTCATGGACTGTTATTCAACATTACCTTATGACTAGGCTATGCATTGTCCTAATCAAACTTGTAGCTTCTTGAAATGCATTGTCCAATCACTTGTCAACCTTTTGTAATGTGTTTTCCATTTATAAAATAACAAAGCCTCATGACTACCACTACCTAGCTCATTATTCTAGCATGCTTTCACTTGTACTCTGCCTCCCATCAATGTAGAACATTGCCCCTCTATTGAATGCCTTGACTACCTTTGGCATCACTGTATCTTTTCAAAATTTCTTGAAAATAATTCATCACTACTACTCTTACCTAGGTATGCACTCTATGTCATCTTCCAGACTATTACAAATTCACACGGTCCATCATTGGTCCTGTCACTTATCACATCACTATCATGAACAACTGTCATATCATATCATCACCTCTAATACAGAAATCAACATCCCATTATGATATTGTTGTTGCAAAATATCTGTGTCTTGGCAGACAACTCATGATAACCCTCAACCTTGTTGTTGCTCACTTGTACCAACTCTATGGTATTGTCCTAGCTGTTCATGCATCTAACATGAAGACTCTTGACTATCATGAGATTTGGCACTGTCAAATGCATACTAGAAGGTTGTCTCCTTACCCCTTTAAAAGCCTCTTGAGACACTGACAAGATTGTAACCTTTGCATAGTTCTTCTCATTGACTCTAAGATTATCTTTTAATGTTTGCATGATCACTATCTTTTGCATGAATCTCTGCCCCTTGACAGTCACTTGTAGGTTTTCTTCATGCATAGATGGAAGCTCTTTCACAAACTATCCTTTCAATCCTCACTATCATACATCCTCATTTACAAACATATTCACTCAAGTTTGAGGAGTGCTTCTACCATGGTCATAATTATTTTTGAAACAATGTCATTGACATGATTCCATTTGATCAGGACCTTCACTTTGTGTTTCTAGGTTAGATTGAAACTATCCAAACTCTTCACACTCTTCTCACTATATTGTTTCAAATGTCCCTGTGTCTTCTACTTGTGGCTCTTAGTGTAACCCTATCATCCATGGGTCTTTAAGTGTTGCTTAGCCTCAAATGACTATCACTGCCTTTTGAGAATGTCCTCTTATTCTTTTACAGTCATATCACTGTCATAATCATTCCTTGTGGGTGAAACCATGATACCAAGGATTATTACAAACAACAAAGAGAGGACCTGCAAAGCAAAAATATATTTTTTGGTACTTGATCAATGATTTTTTTTAAAGTTTTCCTAGTTGGACCATAATGAAAAATCTATAGAACATTATCAATAAAAAACTAACAATTGATGGACTTGATAAACAAAATCATAAAAAAGATATGCATGAAATAAAATTTCCTTTGAAGTATATGGAAGCATTGATTCCTTGATTCCTTGAAGTATACAGAAGCCTTGATTCCTTCAGATGTTGTAGTTACAACTGCCTTGGTAGACATGTATGCAAAATGTGGAACCATGGACAAGGCACATGAACTATTTGATAGAATGCTTCAAAAACATGTGCTCTCATGGACTACATAGTTGTAGAACTAGGCTTGAACTTTCCAAGTTGTGGGCCCCCTTCATGGTCTACCAAGTCTAAGTGGCACAATAAGGCTAGCCCAAAAGAGACTTAATAACACTTATGATGTTTTTCCTCACTTCTTCCAAGAATTCATTTCACAGTGGAGAGAGGATTTTGACTAACATATTTTTCATCTTTGTTTGTAAATTTTTATTAAGCAATTGTTAAACTATCTATTTCAAACACATTTAATTGTGACTTGCATAGACATGTCCTAGCTCCTCGTTTAGATTTGATGTCCATGCCAAAGCAGGAGTGTTGCTTTCCATATGATACATAAGTATATCTTTATTGATGAATTGAGTAGACTGGATAAACTTTATCATCTAGATGCCATTAAAAAAAGAAGCAAGTCAAAGATAGAAATGTAGTTTGAAAAAAATTAAAGTGGTTTCCATGTTAAGCATATTTGAATATCAAATAGAATTTCAAACTTCATTAAACAAGATATCTTACCTCAATTGACACATATAGTTAAAAAGAAATAATGGTTGAATATAATTTCACAAGGATAAATAGTGTAGGAGAAGCAACCTGTGTAATGTGGAAAGATGAGAGAAATGAGAAATTTACACAGAAAGAAATTGCCCATTAGCTAAAAGAAGAAAACTCAGTAGCCTTTAAAATTTCTAAATATCTAAATTGTCTTTGTGGCTTCAGTTTTAGTTGACGTTGTGACAATATAATAAAATCCAGAGTATTACATTGGAACAAGGTATGGACATCCATCAAACCATGAAGGATAGAGGAATTTTGTCAGATGTTGTAGTTGCAACTACCCTGGTAGACATGTATACAAAATGTGGAACCATGGACAAGTCACATGAAATGTTTGATAGAATGCCTCAAAACAATGTGGTCTCTGTTAGAACCATTCAAAATTCTCATGGTCCCAATTGGTTTCATGTAAATTTCCTTCCATAAATCCATCTTAGGGATCCATATTTATTTTAAAATTATTACAGGAGTCATTCATAAGCACCCCATACCAAGTCAATGTGAAAGATATTTGTCTTTTTGACCATTGATGTATTTTTGTCTCTCACTGCAGTCCTGCAGGTCACTCAAAAGGTCTTGGTGGGTCTACAGGAACTAAGGATAACAAGGGAGAAATTATCGCTATCCCATAGCACGAAGAAATTGCACTTGCAGCATCACGGTATGCAAAGATTGATTACTGCAGTCCCACAGCGGTCTCAAAATGAAGTGGCAGGCTAGCGGTATAAATTTAAGTGGCATATGATGATTCACCACGGTCCCGCAGTAGTCAAGAGAATAATTGACAGTAATGTGGTAAGAAGTAGAGGAAAATAATACACTATGTCCCTATGGCAGCCTCAAGTGAGGCTTGCAGTATGGCAGTATAAGGAGTTTAAGTTATGTAAGCGTTGAATACCATGACCCTGCGACAATTTCAATGGAGTGCAGTAGTGTGGTGAAAGGTTTCAAGTGATGTTTAGTATACCACGATCCCGCGATGGTCAAAGAAATGGTTTGCAATACTGTGGGAGGGAATAAGTCAATAAACATAATGGTACTGCAACCCCACTATGTCTACTCCCTCGGTGTGCGGTAACATGGTAAAGGTCAAAATGATGCAAGTTACCCCGCTGCCCCGCAACAATGACCTCACTAAGTCTGTGGGGTAGTGGTAAATGGTAAATGATAAAAGATGACTGCCAAGTGTTCTCCCATCGTAAAAGATGACTACCATCATTTATGGTGGCAAATGTGCGGTAATCATTGAAATGACTACAAAACTGGTGAAATATTTTGTCTATCCAATCTATGATGATCAACGGACTGTATTTGAAGTAATTTAAACATGCAAATTTTCTCAATCCTAGCACAAACCAGAGTAAATGGTGAAATGACCAGCTTCATAGAAAAATAAAGTTTGAAATTCCATTGTATTTCATCATTCAAGCAAGTGTAGTGGTGATTCTAGATGGTGAGGTCAAGCTTTGAAGTGTGTTCTACGAACTTCATTCAACCAGGTAAGTTAATTTCATCATCATTCAACCAGGGTTGTTATTTCTGGTTGGAGTCTATTTTGGTATTTCTGTGGGAAAAAATATGGTCATGGTCCTGTTCCCAACCCCTAGAACCTAAATCTGGCCAAACCTGTAGTTCCAAATGTGTTTGTTGATGTTGAAATGATCAGAGTATTGGCACAGTGCTACCATCCAGCCACTAGGATAGTTAGATAGCCTAATCAGTCACCATTGGTAGAATTGGACAGAAATGCAATTGTTGATTGTTTCATGCTCAGTAAGAAGGCCCTCATATAGGTTGACTTGAAGAAGAGTGAACAAGAATATAACAACCTTAGAAAAACACACAGGAATGACGAATTGCCCATGTACATAAGAAAAGGGGCTAATAACAGAAGAATTAAAATTCCATCCACTGATGTTGAGCCTTTTGATGTTGATTATTTTTGTGTTTATTTCAAGAGGACATACTTTGCTCTATGTTAGGTGCTGGATATTGATGCCCAAGACAAAATGCCTGTGGATTTGATGATGATGGCCATGAGGATTCAGAATCTAGAGGTGAATATTGAGTATGATTTTGTATCATATATTGAAAAGAAGATGCATGATGGTCTATTGCAAATCAGAGAAAACAAAAAGCCCCTTGATTTCAAATTGTTTAGGTGAAAATTGGATTGTTTATTGTTTTAGTTGTTAGATGTTTGAATCCTCATTTCACCCTTAACATTCAAGGATCTAGGGTCAAGTGGAAATGCACTATCATACCCTAAGTCACTGTGAGATGTAGGGAAACTTGGATTAGGGTGTTTAATTATCAATTTTCCTTCTCTTATGCTTAATTGACCAATTAAAATCCTAATTATGCAAATACGGCAATAAACTGACGAATAACAGAAAAAAGCTCTTGCAAAGAGATGTAAAATATCAAATCACAGAGTACCTGTTTTCGGGGTTCCGAGGGAAAAAATTTAGGGACAAAAGAGAAGACGCCCAAGTCCAAGGCCTTGCTTTTTGTCCAGATCTGGAAACTCAGTCTACAACTATTTCCTGTTGTTTTGAAGATTTTCTTGTCATAGAACAAAGAGGACTAATGAGCAGGCGCCCAAGTCCAAGGCGCAAATTTTCTTCCTGTTCTACAATTTTGACACTCCAAGATGTCTTCCTACAACTTAACTTTGTCCAACTCCGCAACTTCTAACCTACAACCATGAAAAATTTGGGAGCGGGTTGTGGTGTTTAGAGGCTTGCCTCAGTCAAGCCTCATTGGACACTTAAGTCTCTGAACACCTTTGTCAGATAGAGAGTACGTACGTAGGGAGGCAGAGGCAAAAACCAAATGATAATTGATCACAAACACAATATAATGTCACCTTGTAGTAAAGATCTCATGGGAGACACAAACACATAAACCACACAAATCTGCTCTCACAACAGAATGAAAGCCTTGAATCACCTTGAGAATGCCTAAAGTTCATAATTGCCATCTAGTTTACAAATCAATGCCTAATCATGCTTTTATATGCAACTACAAACACTCCCGCCAAGATTTCATAAATTCAAACTTACCGTGTCGGCATAGGACCCAATTAACGGTCAAAAACTGACACCCAAAAATTGGGACTACCCCAAAATAAGGCAGGACTAGGGCGCAAGCGCCCAAGTCCTCCCCCCTATTTTGGACAGGGTCTAGATCAAGGAGTCCTCCTAGGTCCTGTTGTCATGTTACCTAGGGTTCATTCCAGGAAGCCAAATTATGAATTAAGATGTCCTAAATGCATGCAAAAGACATGGGACCTAAACCTTATGAGGGAAAAGCCCCAAGGGGCCATTTTTTGACATTACATTTAACCCCCACTTTAATGTATGTATAAACACAAGGCCAATACATGCATTAAAGTATGGTCACAAACACAACAAACACACCAAGCATGGAGAAGACATGCCAATCACATAGAAGATAGTAACAGGAACACAAAACATGGAGAAGACAGTTATAGTCATGCAGAACATGGAGAAGATAGTAAATTCATAGAAGACACATTAATGCATGGCAGATAGAAATGATATCTTTTCTTTCCTTTTTCTAATATATATAAAATACAGATGCAAGTACTAGAAAGTAAACAAACCTCCCATATTACAAGATGCACTCATCACACAAGTCTTTGTACTATATATATGGGGCAACAGACACACAAGACAAGTAAAACCTCCCAAAATGTAGGATACACTCATCGTGTAGGCTTTAGACTACATATGGGGCAACAAACACACTAAACAAAGCAAGCGCGCCAAACACACACACTTGAAGACACAAAGAAAACATAGCAGACAAGTGATGGAGTGTACCTATTTCTAGGTCCAACACCATCTCAGGCACATTACAGGAATACACTGACAATTGGGCTTCACCACAACAATCACCAAAGACACGCTTAATGGTTGAGTTATCCATAGAACCGCTCCCCACCTCTGTAGAGGACTTTTTAAAATGATAGGATGATGCAATCTACTTCAAGAAATACTCCATCCCTGCCTCCACAGAGAGCTTAAAATAAAAAGGATATACGAGATATCCTGCCTCCACAAAGGGCTTACATGATTGATTGATTGTAAAAAAACTCAGGATGCGGGATACACTCATCGTGCAGGTCATTAAACTGCACCTAGGAACAAACACATTGCTAACATCTACAATAGACAGCTTACCTTATGTATGCCCACACCTTAAGGTGGTTGATATCATGCAACAATATCTAGCACGTTAAGGTAGGAAGAAAACACACAAGGGAACATGGACTTTCGCAAAGCCCATGCCCCTCGGAAGTGACATGTACTTTACGATCACTAAATGGTCCCACAAACACATCCCTGCAAGAAACATGTTAGTGTCTACAACATCATGTTAATCAACAACATCAATGCATATGATTAACCACACAAAGAGCCAAGGTTATACAATGAATCCGAAGTTCGAGGACAACCATAGGGCTATATCACGAAGCTCTTTGAATCGAGTATCATTGAGGCTAGATTCAAAGACAAACAAAGGTGCATAGAGAAACAGTATTGTTAAAGTTTGTAAATGCGATAGAAACATCATCAAATTCACTAAGTGGAAAGCACGAGTGCTTCCACTAGCCAAGCGTCTGATAAGATATACAACCCCATCGTCATATTAGAAACTAAGTCCATTTCTTGACTGCTTTCGAAAGGGACACCAGGTCCGCATCAGTATAAATGTTTTTTGTCATCCACCCACTAGATAGAAACACTAGAGGAAGGGAAAAAATAAATCAAAGCGGAGAAACAAATGTCTTAGGGATAGTCACGTAGAAGGATGCCCCCAAGTCACCAACCGCAATGCTATGTTTGTAAGACACAACACACAACAATGAAATCAGAGACAAAGGCAATATAGAAGAATGATGATACAAATAAAAGAAGGTCAAAATAGAGGTGGTCTCCTAGTATCCCAGACCTTACAAGAGAATCAGGAGTCATCCCGGGAGGCCTAAACAACACATAACACATCACGAGGGAATCACAGCACAAGAGAGATAAAGGGTTAGAGATACTTACCTGTAGGGTCATCGTACTAAGTCTTATTATCAAGTAAATCATCATCATCATCCCACTCCCTAATGTTAGAGGAAAGTGGGACATAAGGTACCATAGCCAAATTCATGAATAAAGACTTGCACGCTGAGTGCATCCTGTATTATGGAAGGTCTCTTTACTTTCTAGTACTTGCATTTGCATTTCATATATATGAGAAAAAGAAAAGAAAAGATATCATTTCTATCTGTCATGCATTAATTGTCTTCTATGCATTTACTATATTCTCTATGTTCTATGTGACTGTAACTGTCTTCTCTGTGTTTTGCATGCCTGTTACTGTCTTCTATGTGATTGGTGTGTCTTCTTTGTGCTTGGTGTGTTTGATTGAATTTGTGGCCGTACTTTGATGCATGTATTGGCCTTGCATTTATACATACATTAAAGTGGGGGCTAAATGTAACATCAGAAAATGTCCCCTTGGGGGCTTCTCCCTCATAAGGTTTAGCTCCCAAGCCTTTTGCATGCATTTAGGACATCTTACTTCATAATTTGGCATCTCAATGGAATGAGCCCTAGGTAACATGACAAATGGGACCTAGGAGGACCCCTTGAGCGAGACCCTGCCCAAAATACGGGGGGAGAACTTGGGTGTCTGCGCCCTAGTCCTGCCCTTTTTTGGGGCAGTCCTAATTTTTGGGTGTTGGTTTATGACTGATAAATTGGGTCCTATGCCGACACAGTAAGTTTGAATTTAGGAAATCTTGGAGGGAGTGTTTGTAGTTGCATATAAAAGCATGTTTTGGCATTCATTTGTAAACTAGATGACAATTGTGAACTTTAGGCATTCTTAAGGTGATTCAAGGCTTTCATTGTGTTGCAATAGCATATTTGTGTGGTCTATGTGTTTGTGTTTGCATATTTGAGCATCTATTTCTTCATGGAATGAAGACCATCTTCTTCCCATGAGATCTTCAGTACAAGGTGACATTATATTGTGTTTGTGATCAATTATTCATTTGGTTTTTGTCTCTGCCTTCCAAGGCACATACTCTCTATTTGACAAAGGTGTTTGGAGACTTAAGTGTCCTCCGGAGCTTGACTAAAGCAAGCGTCTAAACACCACAACCCCCTCCCAAATTTTTCACGGTTGCAGGTTACAGGTTGTGGAGCTGGACAAAGTGAAGTTGCAGGAAGACATCTTGGAGTCAGGAAGAAAATCTACCCCCTGGACTTGGGTGCCCGCTCATTACTCCTCCAAATTCCCTGACAAGAAAATCTTCGGAACAGCAGGAAAGAGTTGCAGACTAAGTTCCCAAATCCAGACAAAAAGCAGGGCATTGGACTTGGGTGCCTTCTCTTTTGTCCCTAACTTTTTCACCTTGGAACGCCAAAAATAGGTACTCTGTGATGTGATATTTTACATCTCTGCAAGAGCTTTTTCTATTATTAGTCAGTTTATTGCCGTATTTGCGTAATTAGGGTTTTTATGGTCAATTAAGCATAAGAGAAGGAAAATTGATAATTAAACACCCTAATCCAAGTTTCCCTACATATCATAGCAACCTAGGGTATGATAGTGTATTGTGATAGGGAGGGACTCTAGAATGTCAATTCTACCTATCTTGAATCAATTCAAGATTCTGGACAACTCTAGCCTCTCTACCAATTCAAGTGCTCATGACATCTTTCTACACAAAAATGTCAGCTAAATTCCTCAACTCTTTGCAGAGATGGAAAACTCTATCAAACTACTTGGTGTGGGACACATACCTTATCCTCACTGCTTCCAAGATGCTGCCTCAAGGGCACATAACTTTTCTGAGCCCGTTGTCCACCCTTCTCTCTCTGTTCAAGGGTCTTGACTGCTTGGTGCTCACTTTCTTCGCCTCTATTTTCCACCCCTGCAAGTCTATTCTCTTACTTGTCTATCTAGCCAGACTCCTTACTGAGCTCGCCTAGAAAAAGCATGCATTTCCTCTAGTCGACAATCCGACCACCCCACAAAAGAAAAATAAACAAAAAGCATGACTCTGCTTGATGGCCTCCATACTGTATAGAGGAACTTGAGGAACATCAATATAGAGTCATGGTTTGCAAAAGAGAACAAAATTGCGGAAAAAGAAATGACTAATCTACTTCAGAATAACAAACTGAAAACTGTACAGAAATACACAAATTGGTCGAACTGATGAATTGGATTTTTATTCAAAACTGTTTCTTACATCAAAATGCTTCTCAACCCCAAAATCTTTCTCTTCTTCTTCTTCTTCTGTACCCCTTACAGAAAGAATTCTACATTTTATAGTTATCCCATATCCATTATAGGACGCTTCAGTTTCCAGACCGGTTCGTATTCTAACTGCCCGGTTCAACTCTGCATTTTCTTGGTTGGCAGCAAGACTTACCATGATGTCTCTCCGACATATCTTATCGGCAAAACTGATGACTATCGGCATAAGTTAATCCTTGCTGCCTAATAGTTACTTTCTCACCGATGCCTTTGAATTTCATAAACTTTCCATCGCCCAAACAATGTCTATCGGTCAGACTTTTATCATCTCTCCTGATCATACTTCATACGCCAATATAACTATTATCAGCTAGACCTTAACCATCGGTGTAGCTTTCTTTTCGCTCATCGATAATGATTTTCATGCTGATTCCAACTTCACCATTCCATATTGATGAACCTGTTGAACCATTGAACCTTGACGCGAGGTTCAACAGCGAGGTTCAACCCTTCAACAAAGTGACCAATGCATATCGGTTGAACCAATGCCGAACACCTTCAAACATACATTCTTTGACTTGTATTTCATTTGGGCCGATAGGCTGATCAAAAGTAAAGGCTTCTCTCGCCAATGCATTTTAAGAAAAACTAAAAAGCTCCTAAAACAAAAACCACATGCTGTAAACCCAAAATTGACAAATCAAAAATGCTATGTACAGGCTGCATTGAGCCTTTGGTGCTCCTACACCATACTCCCCCTATGCGGAAAGAAGCTAGGTCACCTCCGGTGACAATGAGGCAACATCAATGCCCCTCTTTTTGAATTCTGACTCTACAACCTAGGTAGCTTCTTCTTCAGGCAACTGCTTCCATTTTACCAAATGCTCCATGTAGACACCATATCTGGTTTGCTTCTGTACTCTTGAATCCAGTATTCTCTCTGCCTGTAGTTTGGGTTTTAGTGGCAAAGTCACATCTTTGACTATTTGTTCCTTCTCTGAAATGGATCCATTTGCTGCTGATTGAGGACCCCTGTATTGCACTAGGTCTTGAACATTAAATACTGGTGAGATTGCCAGGTCTTCTGGCAATTCAATCTTGTATGCATTGTTACCATACTTGTTCAGGATTCTGCAAGGACCAATTCTTCGCATTTGCAGTTTGGTTGGCATTCCCTTCTATAGTCTGGCTTTGTTCAGGTGCACCATAACGAGATCACCAACTTCAAACTGGATGTCCTTCCTATGGGCATCTACTTTGTCCTTGATCTTCTATGTGTTTTCTGTCAAGGTTTTCTTCACCTGTTCATGTACTTCTTTCATGGATTGTGCAAAATCCTCTGCATGACCACTTCTATTCTCCGTGTTTCCCATATTCATGAGCTCACATACACCTCTAGGGTGCATTCCATAGACTAATTCGAATGGACTCTTACCAGTAGTCCTATTCACACTGTCATTATAGGCAAATTCTGCCTAATGAATGACTTGATCCCAGCTCTGCCCATATTCCTTGGTTATACATCTTAACAGGTTACCTAGTGTCCTGTTTACCACCTCTGTCTAACCATCTGTTTGTGGATGGTATGCTGAGCTAAAAGATAAATTTGTCCCTAATCTCTACCACAAAGTTTTCCAGAAATGCCCCATGAACATAGCATCTCTGTCAGACACAATACTTGCTGGAAGTCCATGAATCCTTATCACTTCTCTGAAAAACAAGTGTACTATATGATTGGCATCATGAGTCACTTTACAGGGAATGAAATGACTCATCTTGCTAAACCTATCCACAACTACATATATGCTATCATAACCAGTCTTAGTCTTAGGTAAACCAACTACAAAATCCATACTTACACATTCCCATCGCCTGGAAGGAATGGGCAAGGGTTGGTACAGTCCTACATTTGAAGTGATTCCCTTGGCCTTCTGACATACAATACACTGCTCGACATACCTTCTGATGTCTCTGTGCATCCTCGGCCAATAATAGAACCTTTGGACTAGCTCTAGTGTTTTGTTCAAACCAAAATGGCCACTCAGACTGCCATTGTGCTTCTCCTGTATGAGATTTTCTCTCATAGATCCCCTTGGCACACATAATTGTCCACCTTTGAATAGCAATCCCTACTGTAAGGTGAAATCTACAAACTCACTGTGAAAGTGATTCTCAAAATCTTGACATACCTTGTATGCCTCAGCAAAGTCTTCATCATCTCTATAGAGATCCTTGAAATCTTCAACTCCAATGCTCTTCACTATGAGCAACCTCCTGCTCAAAGCATCTGCAACTTTGTTGAGCTGCCCCTTTCTTATGCTT
Organism: Cunninghamia lanceolata; assembly: GCA_027924645.1. Classification (NCBI taxonomy): domain Eukaryota; kingdom Viridiplantae; phylum Streptophyta; class Pinopsida; order Cupressales; family Cupressaceae; genus Cunninghamia; species Cunninghamia lanceolata. The sequence goes on along the minus strand of BSBN01001080.1, from coordinate 8,577,320 downwards.
AATTATAAAAGTGTAGGATTGTAGGTACTCCATCCACTTGATATGTCTGCTGCTCAACTTATCCTGTGAGTTCAGAAAACTCAGGGCTTGGTTGTCTGTGTAGACAATAATTTCCTTAGGTAGGAGATAATGTCTCCACTTCCTAAGTGCTTGGACTAGAGCATACAACTCTAAGTCATACGAAGAGTACTTACTCTTTGCTTCATTTAGCCTCTCACTGAAAAAGGCTACAGGTCTGTCCTCCTGATTTAACACTACTCCTATAGCTATGTTACTTGCATCACATTCAATAGTAAATAGCTTATCAAAACTAGGCAGCGATAGTACAGGTTGGGTTGCTACCTCTTTCTTCAACTGTTCAAAGCTTCTATTTGCAGCTGGTGTCCATCTAAATTTTTCTTTCATTCCACCCTTAATTGTATCCAACATGGGTGCACATATTCCACTAAAATTTCTGATAAATTTTCTGTAAAACTGGGCTAAGCCATGGAAACTTCTCACCTCTGTGGCTGCTCTAAGAGTAGGCCAGCTCTAGATTGCCTCTACCTTTGACTTGTCCATCTTCAATTCTCCCTAGGACACCACAAAACCAAGGTATACCAATTCCTGCTTCATGAATTCACACTTCTCCAGATTGATGGTTAGTTGTTCATCATGTAATTTTTGCAAAATAGTCTTTACATGTTCTAGATGTTCTTCCTTGGTCTGACTAAAAATTAGAATATCATCTAGAAAAACAACTACGAATTTACCAATATAATCCTTTAGGACTTCATTCATGAGTCTCATAAAGGTGCTAGGTGCATTTGATAGACCGAATGGCATAACAAGCCACTCATACAGTCCTTCTGTGGTCTTGAAGGCTGTCTTCCACTCATCTCCTTCCTTGATTCTTATTTGGTGGTAACCACTCTTTAGGTCTATCTTGGTGAAGTACTTTGCTTTTCCAATATAGTCCATGAGATCTTCAATTCTAGGAATTGGAAATCTATACCTTATAGTTATCTTGTTTATGGCTCTAGCATCTGTGCATAATCTCCATGATCCTCCTTTCTTTGGTGCCAACACTGTGGGTACTGCACAAGGACTAATACTCTTCCTGATCAATCCTTGATCTAGCAACTCTTGCACTTGTCTGGCAATCTCTTTGTGCTGATCTGGAGTCATCTTGTAAGGTGCCTTGTTTGGCAAAGATGCCCCTGGAATTAGGTCTATTTGATGGCTTATTGCTCTCTATGGAGGCAATGTGGTTGTTGTACCATCACTGATTATACCTTTATACTTCTCCTGTATAGGCTGCACCTCTTTGGGAATCTCTGTCTTCTTATCCTGGTGTCCTTCTTTTGGTTTTACTATGATGGCATAACCAATACCATCCTCCTTAAGAGTACTCAGAAACTCTTTTCCACTCACAACCAAGATATTAGGACTCTTTGTCTGAACTGCATCTTCATCCTCCAATGACTGAATCTTATAGGTGACACCATCCTTCTGAAAAGAATAGGCATTCTTCTCACCATCATGTATTGCCTTTAGGTCATACTGTCATGGTCTGCCCAATAAGAGATGGCATGCATCCATGGGTAGTATATCACATAATACCTTATCCTTATAGCCACCTATACTAAACTCTACCCAACTTTGTTCATTCACTACCACATGTTGACCCTTATTCAACCATGTGACTCTATATGGGTTTGCATGAGTTATTCTTTTCAAATTCAGTTTCTTAACCACCTCATCAGAAATAATATTATCAGTAGATACTGAGTCTATGATAATTTTACATACCTTATTCAAAATCTTACATTTGATTCTAAATAGTGCTCTCCTCTAGCTTGGTTCAGACTTTACTAGTTCCTTCATCAAGGTTCTCCTTATCATCAGGTTCTCTCCATCTTCTGAGTTCAGACTGACCTCAGGTGACTAGCTGCTGGATGCATTATCTTGGACATAGTGATTTCTCTTATCACCTCCTTGAGAAGAGGATGTGGTCTTTTCTGGACACCTATACGCTGGATGACCTAGATTACCATAGTTGTAACACTTCATGGTGGTGAAATAGGATCCTCTGCCTGATCCTCCTGACCTTCCTCTGTTAGATCCTCTTCCTCTATGGTTTCCTCTACCACTCGACTCCCCACTCTGCTCTGTGAGTTTTGATTCTGCTTGGGATCTATTGTCAGCATTCCTTCCACCAAAACTTCCTCTGTGTCCTCTGTTATCTCTGCCTCTTCCTCTTCCTCTGCTATTTGAGTCTTGTTTCCTCTTGTTCTTTTCCTCCACTTTCAATGCCAGCTGATAGCATTTGTGCACTGTTGTAGGACACAATAAACTGATTTCTTCTTGTATATTCCACTTCAGACCATTAAGGTACCTTGCTACCTTTATGCTTTCATCCTCCATTACTTTGGACCTTAAGCATAGCTTTTGGAATTCTTCAGTGTATGCACTGACATCTGATTCCTTCTGTCTCAGATTCTGTCTCTTCCTATGCAGCTCTATTTCATAATCTTCTGGCATATATGCTTCTTTGATTTTAGCTACCATTCCCTTCCAAGTAGCTATGGGCTTCTTATCTTCTTTTGCTCTTTCAGTCTGCACAAATTTCCACCAGGTTAAGGCAACTCCCCTGAGTCTGGATTTGGCCACCTTTACTTTCTATGCCTCACTTACACCATCACATTCAAAGTGATTTTCAAATCCTTCTATCCACTCCATGACCAAATCTAGGTCCATTTTCCCACTGAAAAGTGGTACTCCTTCCAATGTTTTACCACTCATTGCTTTCAAAGCTTTCAAGAATGGTTCTTCTTCCAACTTAGGATCAAGTGTGGGCTCTTCATCTTCTATAGACACACATTTTTCCTTGTTTACTTTTTGCCTAACTTCTTCAGTCTTCTCCATGATTATACCCAGTCTACTTTCCATTGATGCCAATCTTTCCTGTAGGAGCCTATTCTCCTCTTCTTGATCCTCAACTTTCTTTGCTAACTCTGCATTAGTCACCATCTTCTTGGATAAACCTACAGACTCACTTGAACTCGGTGATGACATACAACTCTTCTATTCCAATCTAGGAATAACCCAAATCTTACTACTCTGATACCAAATTGATAGGGAGGGACTCTAGAATGTCAATTCTACCTATCTTGAATCAATTCAAGACTCTGGACAACTCTAGCCTCTCTACCAATTCAAGTGCTCATGACATCTTTCTACACAAAAATGTCAGCTAAATTCCTCAACTCTTTGCAGAGATGGAAAACTCTATCAAACTACTTGGTGTGGGACACATACCTTATCCTCACTGCTTCCAAGATGCTGCCTCAAGGGCACATAACTTTTCTGAGCCCGTTGTCCACCCTTCTCTCTTTGTTCAAGGGTCTTGACTGCTTGGTGCTCACTTTCTTCACCTCTGTTTTCCACCCCTGCAAGTCTATTCTCTTACTTGTCTATCTAGCTAGACTCCTTACTAAGCTCACCTAGAACAAGCATGCATTTCCTCTAGTCGACAATCCGACCACCCCACAAAAGAAAAACAAACAAAAAGCATGACTCTGCTTGATGGCCTCCATACTGTACAGAGGAACTTGAGGAACATCAATACAGAGTCATGGTTTCAAAAGAGAACAAAATTGTAGAAAAAGAAATGACTAATCTACTTCAGAATAACAAATTGAAAACTATACAGAAATACACAAATTGGTCGAACTGATGAATTGGATTTTTATTCAAAACTGTTTCTTACATCAAAATGCTTCTCAACCCCAAAATCTTTCTCTTCTTCTTCTTCTTCTTCTGTACCCCTTACAGAAAGAATTCTATATTTTATAGTTATCCCATGTCCGTTATAGGATGCTTTAGTTTCCAGACCGGTTCGTATTCTAACTGCCCAGTTCAACTCTGCATTTTCTTGGTTGGCAACAAGACTTACCATGATGTCTCTCTGACATATCTTATCGGCAAAACTAATGACTATCGGCATAAGTTAATCCTCGTTGCCCGATAGTTACTTTCTCACCGACGCCTTTGAATTTTGTTAACTTTCCATCGCCCAAACAATGTCTATCAATCAGACTTTTATCATCTCTCCCGATCATACTTCTTATGCCGATATAACTATTATCAGCTAGACGTTAACCATCAGTGTAGCTTTCTTTTCGCTCACCGATAACAATTTTCATGCCGATTCCAACTTCACCATTCCATATTGATGAACCTGTTGAACCATTGAACCTTGACGCGAGGTTCAACGGCGAGGTTCAACCCTTCAACAAAGTGACCAATGCATATCAGTTGAACCAATGCCGAACACCTTCAAACATACATTCTTTGACTTGTATTTCACTTGGGCCGATAGGCCGATCAAAAGTAAAGGCTTCTCCCGCTAATGCATTTTAAGGAAAACTAAAAAGCTCCTAAAACAAAAACCACATGCTGCAAACCCAAAATTGACAAATCAAAAATGCTAAGTACAGGCTGCATTGAGCCTTTGGTGCTCCTGCACCACATTGTCACTCGACCCTAGGTCCTTGAATGTTAAGGGTGAAAGGAGGATTCAAACATCTAACAACACTAAACTAAATAATCCAATTTTTACCTAAATATTTTCGTCAACCTGTGTTTTTGGACTTAATTGCAACTTTCTGAGTGTTTGTCTTCGAATTTGGATTGATTTCATTCCTTCATATTGTAGACACCTAAAATTGGACTGCTCTGCAAACCAATTTTCGTGCCTCTACACTAATCCACTCCCCCAATCTGCATATCCCTGGTGATCAATTAATTCACCTAATTGGTCCATTTAACCTTACAACCCTATCCTATCAATTAAATGAATATTCCTAATATTCATTTAGATGATTTTCCCTAATCCATGTTAATGAGATAAATCCTATTTATCTGATTAATCTAAGCTTATGTTAATTAAGAAAACACTTAATTAACCTTGTCTCCCACTCATCCACTAAACTAAATTTAAAATTCACTTGTCCCCCACTCTCATCCACTCACTGAATTTAATATTCAATTGTCCCCCACTCTCATCCACTAAACTAAATTTAATATTCAGTTGTCCCCCATTATCCTTCACTCTCCCCAAAGATGAATTATTTATTCATCCACTCCTCCACTCTTCCCAAAATGGGAATTTTTAATTCATCCACTAAGGAATAAAAGAATCACTTTTATTCCTAGCCCTTGATCTGATCAGGTGAATCCTGACCCTCCATCCTCATCTCCAAAATCCTATAAATAGGACCCCTCTCTAAGCCATTTAAGGGAGCCAAGTCTAGGCATCAGACCTCTGCCCGAATCTCTCCAAGAGACCACTTGAGGTACCAATCCTCTACCCAAATCTTCTCATATCATCATCCATCATTAGTGTGTTGAATCTCATCTTCAATCACACAAAGTATCATAGCCATTTCTCCTTGTCATCTTGAGGAATCGAAGCAAGGAAGCAAGCTCACTGAGGGCCCATTTGCATCATCCAAGATCGAGAGAGAATAGGCGACCAATGGAAGCCGACAGGTAAAGGTTGTAAGTATCACTTGTTAGTTATTTATATCTCCTTTGCTTGCACATTTCATTGTTGATTGGGTTATTCATTGTCTTAATAGATTTATTTCATTTTCCCATTCACACATATCATTCATTTTATTGCATTGAGAAAAATTCAAAAAAAATTGAAAATTTTGAAAAACTCAAAAAAATTGCATTGTTAGGCTTACTAATTTGTATCAATTCTTTCTAAATTTCCCTAATTCATGATTTTCACATCAGATCTGATATAAACTACACAAAAATACAAAATTTCATAAATTTGCATAGCATTTTCATCATTTAATTGCTAAGGTTTTGTAGAAATTTTGACAATTTTCATTAAACCTAGTAATTCCAAAATCTAGGGTTAGTAGAAAATATCTTGTTTCATATTTTTCTACTTATTTTAGAAGCTCCTTAAAATTAGAATTCATCTGTAGTCTTGCATTTTGGTGTAAATTTGAATTTAGATTTAAAATATTTGCATTTTTGCATAGAAAATTTCAACAAAAACTAGCAATTTTCATGCATTTTCATTAGATTTGCATTGGAATTTTGCATATTAAATCTTGGAATTCATTTTCAGATATGAGATTATTTTATTTTCATCATAATTTAGACCTCAAATAATTCACATAACATTTTGTGTCAAGATCTTAAACCTAGGGCTTCAAAAACAATGATTTTCACTAGATTTGGCCTTATCGACTCTATAAATTTGCACCATAGGCATGTTGTGATGGGTATTTTTGTATTAATTATCTATTATAAAGGTAATAATTTTATTCCCCTCCTAAAAATATTCACAACAACCTTTTAATGGGCTCTTATATTCAAAATTGGCTGAAAAACTACACAATTTTGTTATTTTTGCCCTAGGGTTTGGCCTAGTTTACACTCCAAGTGTGTTGTGACAAATTTTATAGATTGAGGTGACTGATATCATTTCTTTTATTTTCTAAACCTCCTAAAATTCATTACAACACCCCTTTTTCTAGGTCTTAGAGTTGAAAAACCGTGAAAAATAACCTATTTTTGCTATATTTTTACTAGGGTTTGACCTTAACTAGCACTAAAATCATGTTGTGATGGATATATTATCACTAAGTGGTTGTTATTACTCATATACTTTGCTTTCCATCATCATTTTACTCACAACACCCTTTGTAATGCTCTTTTGATACAAGATTTGGTGAAAAAAGTGCCTATTTTGACATATTTTCACTATATTTTGTCTTGGCATTATCTTAGATCTGCATCAAGAGTGTGTTGTGAAGGATCTTATTACTATTTTGTAATTATATCAGACATATAATTTTCTGCCCCTGATCAAAATCCTTACAACACCCTTTGTTTCACTTATTTGCATTGAAAAAGTATAAAAATCAAGCATTTTTGCATATTTTTTGCATTCATGGATACTCCTAAGGGTACATCTTTTGAAGACTTATATGAGTACATTGTGAACTATGATAACTTTTTCAAATTCACTAAAAAATATCCTCAAGTCTTGCATCAAATCGCATACATCTATGGCATTGACATAACCAATAGTGCTACATGTGTTATTCTTTTATCACTAGCCCATTTCGATAACTTTCTTGAGACTGTGGATGTTTTTCCTTCAATCATGGAGAATCTCAAAAATTTTATAGCTGAAAACAATCATAGGGAAAGTAGTGATAATAAATTTACTATTACTCTCCCTTGGTTTCATGATGATATAATGCAAATCCTTATGAGGCCCATGAGAATGAAATAGCAATGGGTGATCTATCAAACAAAGAGACTTGTCCCAAGATAACCCCACTTGCTCAAGATATATTGGCATAAGCAAAAGATATCATTGATAAATTTCTCCACACTACTCTTCCATCCCTTCCTACTCTCCCTAGTCAGGATGAAGCTTTGGATGATGCAGATTCTCTTTGTGACAATTTGCTTGAATCTAATGATAATTTGCCACCTAATGTTTAAGAACTTCTCAATTACATTTTAAACAAGAAAACATATCATGAACTATCACATACCTTGGAAAGCAATGAAATCCTACATGATGTGGAAGAACAACCTATCCCTATGACTCAAGCCATTCCAACACCCTATATAGGGAATGAAATGGGTATTTTTGGATGCCTCCACAAGCTTATTTAAATGGCATTTCAAATACTCTTATAGTTGACATAGACAATGGTAACATCCCCTCTCAACCATCATTAAGAGAAACCTTTCCTACATGGTTACCCTCACAAACTCATGAACATACGGAAGAGAGAAGAAGTGATTAATGCCTTAACCATTAAGATAAAGATCAAGATTCGTGATAACAACTAGCCCACCAAGGCCCAAAAGGTATCTCTAACCCTATATCTCTCTTGTGATGTGCTTCCCCTGTGATGTGTTATGTGTTGTTTAGGCCTCCTGGGATGACCCCTGATTCTCTTGTAAGGTCCAGGATACCAAGAGACCGCCTCTGTTGTGACCTTCTATTTGTATCATCATTCTTATATATTGCCTCTCTCTCTGATTTCATTGTTGTGTCTTGTGTCTTACGGACATAGCATTGTAGTTGGTGACTTGGGGGCACCCTCCTACATGCCTGTCCCTAAGACACTTCTTTCTCCTCTCTGATTTATTGTTTCCCTTCCTCTAGTGTTTCTATCTAGCGGGTGGATGACGACAAAAATTTGTACTGATGCAGACCTAGTGTCCCTTTTAAGAGAAATCAAAAATGGACATAGTTCCTAATATGACGATGGGGTTGTATATATTATCCGACGCTTGCCTAGTGGAAGCACTCGTGCTTTCCACGTAGTGAATTTGATGATGTTTCTATCTCATTTATAAACCTTAACAATACTGTTGCTCTATACAACTTTGTTTGTCTTTGAATCTAGCCCCATTGGTACTCGATTCATAGAGCTTTGTGATATATCCCCACAGTTATCCTTGAACTCTGGATTCGTTGTATAACCTTGGCTCTTTGTGTGGTTAATCATATGCATTGACGTTGTTGTTTAACATGATGTTGTAGACACAAACATGTTTCTTGTAGGGATGTGTTTGTGGGAACATTTGGCGATCGTAAAGTACATGTCACCTCCAAGGGGCATGGGCTTTGTGAAAGTTTGTGTTCCCTTGTGTGTCTTTTTCCTACCTTAACATGCTTGATGTCGATGCATGATATCAACCACCTTAAGGTGGGGGCATATATAAGGTAAGTTATCTGTTGTAGATGTTAGCAATGTGTTTGTCCTCAGGTGTAGTTTAAAGACTTGCACGATGAGTGCATCCTGCATCCTGAGTTTGTTTGCAATCAATCAATCAATCATGTAATCCCTCTACAGAGGTGGGATATTGCATATATCCTTTTTATTTTAAGCCCTCTGCGGAGGAGGGGATGGTGTATTTCTCGGAGCAGATTGCATCATCCTGTCGTTTTCAAAAGTCCTCTACAGAGGCAGGGAGCGGTTCTGTGACTAACTCAACCCTTAAGCATGTCCTCAGCGATCGTTGTGATGAAGCCCAATCATCGGTGTGTTCCTGTAATGTGCCTGAGATGGTGTTGGACCTAGACATAGGCACACTCCATTGCTTGTCTGCCATGTTTTCTCCATGTCTTCAAGTGCGTGTGCTTGGCGTGCTTGCTTTGTTTGGCATGTTTATTGCCCCATATGTAGTCTAAAGACCTACACAATGAGTGCATCCTACATTTTGGGAGGTTTTGTGTGTCTTGCATGTGTGTTGCCCCATATATACAGTATAAAGACTTACGTGATGAGTGCATCTTGTATTATGGGAGGTTTATTTACTTTCCAGTACTTGCAACTACATTTCATATATATGAGAAAAAGAAAAGAAATGATATCATTTCTGTCTGCAATGAATTAATGTGTCTTCTATGCATTTACTGTCTTCTCCATGTTTTGTGTGAATGGAACTGTCTTCTCCATGTTTTGTGTGCATGTTACTATCTTCTATGTGATTGGCATGTCTTCTCTGTGCTTGGTGTGTTTGTTGTGTTTGTGACCATACTTTAATGCATGTATTGGCCTTACATTTATACATACATTAAAGTGGAGGCTAAACGTAATGTCAGAAAATGTCCCCTTGGGGGCTTTTCCCTCATAAGGTTTAGCTCTCGGGTCTTTTGCATGTATTTAGGACATCTTACTTCATAATTTGGCATCCCAATGGAATGAGCCCTAGATAACATGACAAATGGGACCTAGGAGGACCCCTTGAGCTAGAGCTTATCCAAAAAAGGAGTGGAGGACTTGGGCGCCCACTCCCTAGTCCTGCCCTATTTTGGGGTAGTCCCATTTTTTGGGTGTCAGTTTGTGACCATTAATTAGGTCCTATGCCAACACGGTAAGTTTGAATTTATGAAATCTTGGCAGGGGTGTTTGTAGTTGCATATAAAAGCATGATTAGGCATTCATTTGTAAACCGGATGGCAATTGTGAACTTTAGGCATTCTCAAGGTGATTCAAGGCTTTCATTATTTTGCAAGAGCAGATTTGTGTGGTCTATGTGTTTGTGTTTGCAGATTTGAGCATTCATTTCATCATGGAATGAAGACCATCTTCCTTTCATGAGATCTTCACTACAAGGTGACATTATATTATGTTTGTGATCATTTATTCATTTGGTTTTTGCCTCTGTCTCCCAAGGCATGTACTCTCGATCTAACAAAGGTGTTTAGAGACTTAAGTGTCCTCTGGGGATTGACTGAGGCAAGCCTATAAACACCACAACCCACTCTCAAAATTTTCATGGTTGCAGGTTGCAGGTTGCAGAGCTAGACAAAGTGAAGTTGCAGGAAGACATCTTGGAGTGTCAGAATTACAAAACAGAAAGAAAATCTGCCCCCTGGACTTGGGCGCCCGCTCATTAGTCCTCCAAATTCTATGACAAGAAAATCTTAGGAACAATAGGAAAGAGTTGCAGACCGAGTTCCCAGATCCAGACAAAAAGCAAGGCATTGGTCTTGGGCACCTACTCTTTTGTCCCCAACTTTTTCACCTCGGAACCCTAAAAATAGGTACTCTGTGATTTGATATTTTACATCTCTTTGCAAGAGCTTTTTCCATTATTCATCAGTTTATTGTCGTATTTGCATAATTATGATTTTTATGGTCAATTAAGCATAAGAGAAGGAAAATTGATAATTAAACACCCTAATCCAAGTATCCCTACATCTCATAGTGACCTAGGGTATGATAGTGCATTGCCACTTGACCCTAGGTCCTTGAATGTTAAGGGTGAAAGAAGGATTCAAACATCTAACAACACTAAACTAAAAAATCTAATAAACTACATGGTTATTGTGAACTTCATGCATCCTAAAGGTGATTCAAGGCTTTCATTATGTTTCAAGAGTAGATTTGAGCATTCATTTCCTCATGGAATGAAGAGCTTCTTCCTCTCATGAGATCTTCACTACAAGGTGACATTATATTGTGTTTTCATCATTATTTCATTTGGATTTTTGCATCTACCTCCCTAGGCACGCACTCTCTATCTGACGAAGGTGTTTGGAAGACTTAAGTGTCTTAGGGCTTGACTGAGGCAAGCTCCTAAACACCACAACCCCCTCCCAAAGTTTTATGATTGTAGGTTACAGGTTGATGATGCAGACAAAGTGAAGTTGCAGGAGGGCATATTAGAGTCAGAATTACAGATTAGAGAAGAAAAGGACACCCTAGAATTGGGCACCCGCTCATTAGTCCTCAAAGTTTTGTGATAGAAAAACCTTCGGTGCAGCAGGAAAAAGTTATAAATCTTGTCTACAAATCCTAACAAAAAGTAGGACACTAGACTTGGGCGCCTGCTCTTTTGTCCCTGACTTCTCCACCTTAGAACCCCAAAAATAGATGCACGGTCATTTGTAATTTTATAGCTTTATGTAGAGGCATTTTATGTTATTTATCAGTTTACTACCATATTTGCTTAATTAGGGTTTTGATGGATAATTGAGTATAAGAGAAGGAAAATTAAGAATCAAATCCCCTAATCCAAGTTTGCCTACATCTCACTGTGACCTAGGGTATGATAGTGCATTGCCACTCGACCCTAGGTCCTTGAATGTTAAGGGTGAAAGGAGGATTCAAACATTTAACAACACTAAACTAAACAATCCAATTTTCACCTAAACATTTTGGTGAACCCATGTTTTTGGATTTGATTGCACCTTTTTGAGAGTTTTTCTTCATATTTTGTTTGATTTCATTCATTCATATAGTCATTCATCTTATTGCATTGAGAAAAATTCAAAAAAAATGAAAAATTTGAAAAATTCAAAAAAATTGAATTGTTAGGCTTACTAATTTGTATCAATTCTTTCTAAATTTCCCTAATTCATTATTTTTACATCAGATCTGATATAAAATACATAAAAATACAAAATTTTAGAAATTTGCATAGCATTTTCATCATTTAATTGCTAAGGTTTTCTAGAAATTTTGACAATTTTCATTAAACCTAGTAATTCCAAAATCTAGGGTTAGTAGGCAATATCTTCTTTTAGATTTTTATACTAATTTTAGAGGATCATTCAAATTATAATTTGTCTATAGTCTTTCATTTTGGTGTAAATTTGCATTTAGATTCAAAATATTTGCATTTTTGCATAGAAATTTTCAATAAAAACTAGCAATTTTCATGCATTTTCATTAGATTTGCATTGGCATTTTGCATATTAAAGCTTGGAATTCATTTTCATATCTGAGATTATTTCATTTTCATTATATTTCAGACCTAAAAGCATTCATATAACATTTTGTGTCAAGATCTTAAACCTAGGGCTTCAAAAACAAAGATTTTCACTAGATTTGGCCTTATCGACTCTATAAATTTGCACCATATGCGTGTTGTGAAGGGTATTTTTGCATTAATTATCTATTATTAGGGTAATAATTTTCTACCCCTCCTAAAAATCTTCACAACACCCTTTTAATGGGCTCTTGTATTGAAAATTGGGTGAAAAACTACACAATTTTGCTATTTTTGCCCTAGGGTTTGGCCTAGTTTGCACTCCAAGTGTGTTGTGACAAATTTTATGGATTTAGGTGACTGATATCATTTCTTTTATTTTATACGCCTCCTAAAATTCATTACAACACCCTTTTTTCTAGGTCTTGAAGTTGAAAAATTGTGAAAAATAACCTATTTTGGCTATATTTTCACTAGGGTTTGACCTTAAGTGGCACTAAAAGCGTGTTGTGAGAGCTATCTTATCACTAAGTGGTTGTTGTTACTCATATACTTTTCTTTCCATCATCATTTTCCTCACAACACCCTTTGTTATGCTCTTTTGCGTCATTGGTGAAAAAAGGTCTATTTTGACATATTTTCACTATATTTTGAGTTGGCATTATCTTAGATCTACATCAATAGTGTGTTGTGAAGGATCTTATTGTTATTTTGGACTGATATCAAACATATAATTTGCTTCCCCTAATCAAAATCCTTACAACACCCTTTGTTTCACTTATTTGCATTGAAAAGGTACAAGAATCAAGCAGTTTTACATATATTTTGCATTCATGGATTCTCCTAAGGGTACATCTTTAGAAGACTTATATGAGTACATTGTGAACTATGATAACTTTTTCAAATTCACTGACAAATTTCCTCAAGTGTTGTATCAAATCGCATACATCTATATCATTGACATAATCAATAGTGCTACATGTGATATTCTTTGATCAATAGCCCATTTCGATAACTTTCTTGAGACTGTGGATGATTTCCCTTCAATCATGGAGAATCTCAAAAGTTTTATAGCTGAAAACAATCATGGGGAAAGTAGTGATAACAACTTTACTATTACTCTCCCTTGGTTTCATGATGATATAATGCAAATCCTTAATGAAACCCATGAGAATGAAATAGCAATGGGTGATCTATCAAACAAAGAGACTTGTCCCAACATAACCCCACTTGGTGAAGATATATTGGCACAAGAAAAAGATATCATTGATACATTTCTCCACACTACTCTACCATCCCTTCCCGCTCTCCCTAGTTAGGATGAAGCTTTGGATGATGCAGATTCTCTTTGTGACCATTTGCTTGAATCTAATGATAATTTGCCACCTGATGTTCAAGAACTTCTCAATTACACTCTAAACAAGAAAACGGATCATGAACTATCACATACATTGGAAAGAAATGAAATCCTACATGTTCTGGAAGAACAAGCTATCCCTCTAACTCAAGCCATTCCAACACCCTATATAGGGACTAAAATGGGTATCTCTCTGATGCCTCCACAAGCTCATTTAAATGGAATTTCAAATACTCCTATAGTTGACATAGACAATGGTAACATCCCCTCTCAACCATCATTAAGATAAACCTTTCCTACATGGTTACCCTCGCAAACTCATGAACATACGAAAGAGAGAAGAAGTGATAACGCCTTAACCATTAAGATAAAGATCAAGATTCGCGATAGCAATTAGCCCACCAGGGCCCTATACGTAAGTATCTCTAACCATGTATCTCTCTCATGATGTGCTTCCCCCGTGATGTGTTATGCATTGTTTAGGCCTCCTGGGATGACTCCTGATTCTCTTGTAAGGTCCAGGATACCAAGAGACCGCCTCTGTTGTGACCTTCTTCTATTTGTATCATCATTCTTCTATATTGCCTCTCTCTCTGATTTCATTGTTGTGTGTTGTGTCTTACATACATAGTGTTGCAGTTGGTGACTTGGGGGTACCCTCCTACATGACTGTCCCTAAGACACTTGTTTCTCCTCTTTCATTTATTGTTTCCCTTCCTCTAGTGTTTCTATCTAGTAGGCGGATGAAGACAAAAATTTGTACTGATGCAAACCTAGTGTTCCTTTCGAGAGCAATCAAAAAATGGACTTAGTTCCTAATATGACGATGGGGTTGTATATCTTATTCGACGCTTGGCTAGTGGAAGCACTCGTGCTTTCTGCATAGTGAATTTGATGATGTTTCTATCACATTTACAAACCTTAACAATACTATTGCTCTATGCACCTTTGTTTGTCTTTGAATCTAGCCTGGTGGTACTTGATTCAAAGAGCTTCGTGATATAGCCCCATAGTTATCCTTGAACTCCGGATTCATTGTATAACCTTTGTTCTTTGTGTAGTTAATCATATGCATTGATGTTGTTGTTTAACATGATGTTGTAGACACTAACATGTTTCTTGCAGGGATGTTTGTGGGAAATTTGATGATCGTAAAGTATATGTCACCTCCAGGGGGCATAGGCTTTGCAAAAGTCTATGTTCCCTTGTGTATTTTCTTCCTGCCCTAACGTTCTTGATATCGATGCATGATATCAACCACCTTAAGGTGGGGGCATATATAACATAAGTTGTCTGTTGTAGATGTTAGCAATGTGGTTTTCCTCACGTGCAGTTTAAAGACCTGCGCAATGAGTGCATCCTACATCCTAAGTTTGTTTGCAATCAATCAATCATGTAGGCCCTCTGTGGAGGCAGAATATCACGTATATGCTTTGTATTTTAATCCCTCTACGGAGGCAGGGATGGTGTATTTCTCAAAGAAGAGTGCATCATCTTGTCATTTTCAAAAGTCCTCTGCAGAGGCGGGTAGCGGTTATGTAACTAACTCAACCCTTAAACATGTTTACGGTGATTGTTGTGGTGAAACCCAATCATCCGTGTGTGCATGTAATGTGCCTAAGATGGTGTTGGACCTAGAAATAGGTACACTCCATTGCTTTTTTGCCGTGTTTTCTCTGTGTCTTCAAGTGTGTGTGTTTGGCGTTCTTGCTTTGTTTGGCATTTTTGTTGCCCCATATGTAGTCTAAAGACCTATACGATGAGTGTATCCTGTATTTTGGGAGGTTTTGTGTGTCTTGTGTGTGTATTGCCCCATATATACAATATAAAGACTTGCACGATCAGTGCATCCTATAATATGGGAGTTTTGTTTACTTTCTAGTACTTGCATCTGCATTTCATATATATGAGAAAAAGAAAGGAAAAGATATCATTTCTGTCTACCATGCATTAATGTGTCTTCTAAACATTTACTATCTTCTCCATGTTCTGTGTGACTGTAACTGTCTTCTCTATGTTTTGCATGCCTCTTACTATCTTCTATGTGATTGCCATGTCTTCTCCGTGCTTGGTGTGTTTGATTATGTTTGTGACCGTACTTTAATGCATGTATTGTCCTTGCATTTATACATACATTAAAGTTGGGGCTAAATGTAATGTTAGAATATGTCCCCTTGGGGGCTTTTCCCTCATAAGGTTTAGATCTCGGGTCTTTTTCATGCATTTAGGACATCTTCATAATTCAGCATCCCGATGGAATGAGCCCTAGCCAACATGACAAATGGGACCTAGGAGAACCCCTTGAGCTAGACCCTACCCAAAATAGGGGGGAGGACTTGGGTGCCTATGCCCTAGTCCTGCCCTATTTTGGGGCAATCCCAATTTTTGGGTGTTGGTTTGTGACCGTTAATTGCGTCCTATGCCAACACGGTAAGTTTGAATTTACAAAATCTTGGCGGGAGTGTTTGTAGTTGCATATAAAAGCATGATTAGGCATTCATTTGTAAAGTAGATGGTTATTGTGAACTTCATGCATCCTAAAGGTAATTCAAGGCTTTCATTGTGTTACAAGAGCAGATTTGTGTTGTCTATGTGTTTGTGTTTGTGTTTAAAGATTTGAGCATTCATTTCCTCATGGAATGAAGAGCTTCTTCCTCTCATGAGATCTTCACTACAAGGTGACGTTATATTGTGTTTTCATCATTATTTCATTTGGATTTTTGTCTCTACCTCCCTAGGCATGCACTCTTTATCTGAAAAAGGTGTTTGGAAGACTTAAGTCTCCTTCCGAGGCTTGACTGAGGCGAGCTCCTAAACACCACAACCCCCTCCCAAAATTTTATGATTGCAAGTTACATGTTGATGATGCAAACAAAGTGAAGTTGTAGGAGGGCATATTGGAGTGTCAAAATTGTAGATCAGAGAAGAAAAGAACACCTTGGACTTGGGCACCCGCTCATTAGTCCTCAAAGTTTCGTGATGAAAAAACCTTCAGTGCAGCAGGAACAGGTTGTAGATCTTGTCCGCAAATCCTAACAAAAAGCAGGGCATTGGACTTGGGCACCCGCTCTTTTGTCCCCAACTTTTCCACCTCAGAACCCTGAAAACAGGTGCACAATCATTTGTAATTTTATAGCTTTCTGTAGAGGCATTTTCTATTATTTATCAATTTACTACCGTATTTGCTTAATTAGGGTTTTGATGGATAATTGAGTATAAGAGAAGAAAAATTAATAATCAAATACCCTAATCCAATTTTCCCTACATTTGTAAGTGACCAAGGACCTGATAGTGCTCTGCCACTCAATCCGAAGGTCCTTGAATGTAACAGGTGAAAGGAGGATTCAAGCACTAAGCTAAACAAATCCTAATTTTACCTTAAACATTTTGTGAAAATTAGATTTTTTATTGTTTTAGTTGTTAGATGTTTGATTCCTCCTTTCACCCTTAACATTCAAGGACCTAGGGTCGAGTGGCAATGTGCTATCATATGCTAGGTCACTATGAGATGTAGGAAAACTTGGATTAGGGGGTTTAATTATTAGTTTTCCTTCTCTTATGCTTAATTGACCATTAAAACCCTAATTTTGCAAATGCAACAGTAAACAGATGAATTACAGAAAAATCTCTTGCAGAGGGATGTAAAATGCCAAATCACAAAGTACCTATTTTTAGGGTTCTGAGGTAGAAAACTTGGCGACACAGGAGCAGGTGCCCAAGTCTAAGGCCTATGTTTTTGTCTGGATCTAGAAAATCAGCCTGCAACTCTTCTCTATTGTTCTGAATATTTTCCTGTTGTGGAACTTCAAGGACTAGGGAGCGGGTACCCTAGTCCAGGGTGTCCTTTTTTCTTCTGTGTTGCACTTCCAACACTTTAATATGTCTTCCTGCAACTTCACTTTGTCCAGCTCCTCAACCTGTAACCTACAACCATGAAAACTTTCAGAGCGGGTTGTCATGTTTAGAGGCTTGCCTCAGTCAAGCCCCGAAGGACACTTAAGTCTCCAAACACTGTTGTTAGATAGAGAGTGCATGCCTAGGGAGGCAGAGGCAAAATCCAAAGGAAATGATGATCAAAACACAATATAATGTCACCTTGTAGTGAAGGTCTCATGGGAGGAAGATGCTCTTCATTCCATGATAGAATGGATGCTCAAATCTACAAACACAAATACATAAACAACAAAAATTTGTTCTTACAACACAATGAAAGACTTGAATCACCTTGAGAATGCCTAAAGTTCACAATTGTGATCTAGTTTACAAATGAATGCCTAAACATGCTTTTATATGCAACTACAAACACTTCTGCCAAGATTTTGTATATTCAAACTTACCATGTCGGCATAGGACCTAAATAACGGTCACAAGCCGACACCCAAAAATTGGGACTACCCCAAAATAGGACAGGACTAGGGCACGAACATCCAAGTCTCCCCTACTTTGGGCAGGGTCTAGCTCAAGGGGTCCCATTTTTCATCTTACCTAGGGCTCATTCCATCAAGATGCCAAATTGTGAAGTAAGATGTCTTAAATACATGCAAAAGACTCAGGAGCTAAACCTTATGAGGGAAAAGCCCCCAAGGGGACATTTTATGATGTTACATTTAGCCCCCACTTTAATGTATGTATAAACACAAGGCCAATACATGCATTAAAGTATAGTCACAAACACACCGAGCATGGAGAAGAAACGCCAATCACATAGAAGATAGTAACAGGCACGCAAAACATGGAGAAGACAGTAAATGCATAGAAGACACATTAATGCATGGCAGACAGAAATGATATCTTTTCTTTTCTTTTTCTCATATATATGAAATGCAGATGCAAGTACTAGAAAGTAAACAAACCTCCCATAATACAGGATGCACTCATCGCGCAAACCTTTATACTATATATATGGGGCAACACACATGCAAGACATGCAAAACCTCCCAAAATGTAGGATACACTCATCGCACAGGTCTTTAGACTGCATATGGGGCAACAAACACGCCAAACAAAGCAA
The DNA here is from genome assembly GCA_027924645.1 of Cunninghamia lanceolata. Taxonomy (NCBI): domain Eukaryota; kingdom Viridiplantae; phylum Streptophyta; class Pinopsida; order Cupressales; family Cupressaceae; genus Cunninghamia; species Cunninghamia lanceolata. The sequence goes on along the minus strand of BSBN01001080.1, from coordinate 8,558,691 downwards.
GCACACCAATTACACACACTTGAAGAGATATAGAAAACATGGCAAACAAGCAATGGAGTGTACCTATTTCTAGGTCCAACACCATCTTAGGCACATTACAAGCACACACTAACGATTGGACTTCACCACAACAATCGCTGAAGACACGCTTATGGGTTGAATTAGTCACAGAACCGCTCCATGCCTCTGTAGAGAACTTTTGAAAATGATAGGATGATGCAATCTACTTCAAGAAATACACCATCCCTGCCTCCGCAAAGGGATTAAAATAAAAAGGATATACGTCATATACTACCTCCATAGAGGGCTTACATGATTGATGATTGATTGCAAACAAACTCAGGATGCAAGATGCACTCATCGCGCAAGTCTTTAAACTAGACCTAAGGACAAACACATTGCTAACATCTACAACAAACAGCTTACCTTATATATGCCCACACCTTAAGGTGGTTGATATTAGGTATCAATATCAAGTACGTTAAGGTAGGAAGAAAACACACAAGGGAACACAAGCTCTCACAAAGCCCATGCCCCCTGGAGTTGACATGTACTTTACGATTTCCAAATGTTCCCACAAACACATCCCTGCAAGAAACATGTTAGTGTCTACAACATCATGATAAACAACATCAATGCATATGACTAATCACAAAAACAGCCTAGGTTAGACAACAAATTCAGAGTTTGAGGATGACCATGGGGCTATATCACGAAGCTCTCAGAATCAAGTACCACCAAGAATAGATTCAAAGAAAAACAAAGGTACACAGAGTAGCGGTATTGTTAAGGTTCATAAATGAGATAGCATACCATCAAAATCACTACACAGAAAGAATGAGTGCTTCCACTAGCCAAGCATCAAATAATTTATTACAACCCCATCATCATATTAGGAACTAAGGCCATTTTTTTATTGCTCTCGAAAGGGACACTAGGTCCGCATTAGTATAAATGTTTTTCATCATCTGCCTGCTAGATAGAAACACTAGAGGAAGGGAAACAATAAATCAGAGAGGAGAAACAAGTGTCTTAGGGATAGTCACGTAGGAGGGTACCCCCAAGTCACCAACCGCAATGCTATGTCCGTAAGACACAACACACAACAATGAAATCAGAGAGAGACAATATAGAAGAATGATGATACAAATAGAAGAACGTCACAACAAAGGCGGTCTCCTAGTATCCCTGACCTTACAAGAGAATTAGGGGTCATCCTAGGAGGCCTAAAGAACACATAACACATCACGGGGAAAGCACATCATGAGAGAGATAAAGAGTTAGAGATACTCACCTGTAGGGTCATCATATTAGATTTTGGAACTTGCAAACCTCTTGGAGAGGTACTCGATCATGTTTAGTGCAAAATTTGAGTGGTTCTTATGAAAGTCTTGTTTACTATCATATGATGTTTATTTCTCAAATTCTTGTTTAAATGAGACTTTTTGTTTCTTATGAGGGGGAGAACCACTATTATTTCCAACTATTGATAGCCGTCTTACTCTTTTCTAATTTTTAGCCAGTTTTGTTGTTGAACATTTCTAACATGGTAACAGGAATCATCCTGTACTATCTTACTCATCTGTATCAGTTGTTGTTCTTATTTTTCTGATGTGTTTTGATTATCTCCTAATCCATATAAGGATAATGGAGGAGGAACCTCAGCATAAATTCCCTTTCTTCGTGGACGAGGTAGATTATCCGCTTGTTTCTTATCTGCTTCAATCATTCCCACGATACTATCATAGTCTAAGTAATCATCCTCATTGACTTCCATTAAACCTTGTTCCACCATATTGTTTTTAGTATGTTTAGGGAAAGGATTAGTGAAGATTTGTAAGTTCTGATTTAGCAAAGAAACTGACTTGTTTCCATTATCATTCACACCTGATACCTTGATGATATTTGAATCAATAATGTTTTGTATCTCCTGTTTAAGACACATACTTCATTCAGTGTCATGTCCTTGCGTGCGATGATAATGACAAAAGGCATTAGTATCAAAGTAAGATAAGACTTAGATATTGGAGTAAATTTTCTTGGTTGATATGATGCTTTCTTCAGATTGGTGATAGCTGAAACACTCAAAAAGTTATTCATATTCGGTCCATTAATCTTGATGAAGCTCCTATTATTATTATTTCTCTTAAAGTTGTTTTGTGATGATCCACCTGTGGATTGTCCAACTTGAGCCGATGAGTTTTGATTTTCATACTAACTAGACAAAAGTTGATAATCACGAAGGGTGGTGCATAAATGTTGGAAGGAGTTATACTTCATCAAGAGGATCTTATCACAAATATTAGGTTGTAGATTTGTCATAAATATCTTTTGAACATCCTCATCTTTCATCTGATACTGAATTTGTGCATAAAGCCCTTGATACCGATGAATGAATTCATTCAACTTTTCTTTTAGACCTTTTTTGCATTGAACCAAGTCAATAAGAGTGACCTGGGGTCTGATATTTGCTTGAAAATGTTGTAAAAATTGATCAATCAACTGCAAAAAGGATAGTATTGAATTCGGAGGCAAAGAGTAAAACCATTCTAAAGAAGTATCTTTGAGATATCGCAAGAAGAGTTTTGCCAATAAATCCTCTTCAAAATAGAAATTGCTACACATAGTTGTAAATGCTACCACATGAATATTAGGATCACCTTTTCCACCAGACTTTTCAAAGTGAGGAGTCTCAAACCTCTCAGGCATAGGAGTTCTCAAGATTGCATAGGAAAGTGGATTACGGGCATGATATATTGGTAGACTAGGCTGTGAAGAATTTGTCAAGTTTTTTACCTTCTGCTGTAAAGTAGTCATGCCTTGTAAAAGTTGGTTTAGGATGGCATCATTTGGAGATGTGGTTTGCTGCGAGGAATTGGAACCAAAGTGAGGAGGTGAATGAGCTTGAGATACTATAGGCAGAGGTTGGGAATATGTCAATGGTGGTTGGACATAGTGATAGGTGGAAGATGGTTGTGAATAAGTAATAGGTAGCTGAAAATGAGTGGAATAGATAGGTGGTTGAAAATAATTATGCATAGAGGAGGTCCCCTTAGAAACCAATTTTTGATAATCAAATCCCATAGCTTTGTAATTAGTGCCATTAGATACTCCAATACCAGTGGTAACATTACTACAAGCATTTACATCAATTGTTAAGATCATTGATGTAAAGGTAGATATTCCAGTAGTCAGTATAGGTATGGATACTTGAGTATGAGATGGTGATAAAGTGTTTTTTTATCACTTGTGCACATTCAGTCACCAGCATGATATTGGTTTGTACAATATGTGCTAGACCGCGAATTGCATTAACACCATCTCGTCCCTCTTTTATCAATTCTCCTATATTATGAATCGTAGGGATAGCTTCTTTAGCTATTCTCTCATTTTCCATAAATGATTGAAATTGGGCTAGCTCTTTATCCAATTTTTCTATTTGCTTATCAGATACATATCCTGTTGCCTTAATAGTATCATCAACATCATGAAAATTTTGTTCTTCCATTGTGGTTGGAGGATGTATAATATCTTGTGTAATTTGAGTTTCTCCTTTTGTAAAGGTGTTCAAAGGATTATTAGAGGTAGGTGTTTATTGTTTTAGTTTTTAGATGTTTGAATCCTCCTTTCACCCTTAACATTCAAGGATCTAGGGTCAAGTGGCAATGCACTATCGTACCCTAGGTCGCTGTGAGATGTAGGGAAAATTGGATTAGAGTGTTTAATTATAAATTTTTCTTCTCTTATTCTTAATTGACCAAATAAAACCCTAATTATGCAAATACGGCAATAAACTGACGAATAACCAAAAAAATCTTGCAGAGAGATGTAAAATATCAAATCAAAGAGTACCTGTTTTCAGGGTTTTGAGGTGGAAAAGTCAGGGAGAAAAGAGTGGGCGTCCAAGTCCAATGCCCTACTTTTTGTCCAGATCTGGGAACTCAGTCTGCAACTCTTTCCTATTGTTCCAAAGATTTTCCTATCACAGAACTGGAGGACTAATGAGCGGGCACCCAAGTCCAGGGGGTAGATTTTCTTCCTGTTTTGCAATTTTGGCACTCCAAGATGTCTTCCTACAACTTCACTTTGTCCAGCTCCATAACCTGTAACCTGCAACCATGAAAACTTTGGGAGGGGGTTGCGGTGTTTAGAGGCTTTCCTCAATCAAGCCCCGGATGAAACTTAAGTCTCCTAACACCTTTGTCAGATAGAGAGTGCATGCCTAGGGAGGTAAAGGCAAAAATCAAATGAATAATTGATCACAAACACAATATAATGTCACCTTGTAGTGAAGATCTCATGGGAGGAAGATGCTCTTCATTCCATGATGAAATGGATCCTTAAATATTCAAACACAAACACATAGACCACACAAATCTGCTCTTACAACACAATGAAAGCCTTGAATCATCTTGAGAATGCCTAAAGTTCACAATTGCCATCTAGTTTACAAATGATTGCCTAATCATGCTTTTATATGGAACTACAAACACTCCTACGAAGATTTCATAAATTCAAACTTACTGTGTCAGCATAGAACCCAATTAACAGTCACAAACTGACACCCAAAAATTAGGACCGCCCCAAAATAGGGTAGGACTAGGGTGCAGGCGCCCAAGTCCTCCCCCCTATTTTGGGCAGGGCCTAGCTCAAGGGGTCCTCCTATGTCCCATTTGTCATGTTACCTAGGGCTCATTCCATTGAGATGCCAAATTATGAAGTAAGATGTCCTAAATGCATGCAAAAGACCTAGGAGCTAAACCTTATGAGGGAAAAGCCCCCAAGGGAACATTTTTTGACGTTACACAAACACTATTCCTTGTGTCACTTGATACTATATCAGAATAGAGGAAAATGGCCCAGCAAAATGGATTTGAGTATGACTGACCAGAAGAGGCAGAGGTTGCCCACACAGTGTTGGTGCTACAATTAGGATATTCATTGCAAGAATTGTAATTATGTAGTATTCCATGATGAGTTTGCAATCAGAATAATGAATTCACTTGGTTTCCCTTCTCCCAGATTGACCAAAGAGGTCAAAGAGATGTTGAGACCTCTTGCTCATAGGACAACACAAGGTCATAAGCATAGCTTTGTTGATTAGTTTTTCTTGCCAGACCATACAATAATCAGAGTTTATGGGTGTACTCAGCCACCCCATGTGTTGCCAAAGTTTGTGCCAGACAGAATTGCATTCCTTGAGTTCATGTGGCAGATGCTTTGGATGGAGAATGATGTGATGAAAAAGTCAAAGAAGGGCACTTTCCTTCCTAATTCTACTGTGTTTGGTGATTGGTCAGTTAGTTCAAACACTTTGGAAAAGCTACAAACCTATTTGAAGGCTAAGTATTCTTTGAAATCAAGGACCAAAAGAGTTTGTGATCCAGAGGGTCATGTGAATTTTGTTAGGCAAGTCATTCTTACCAGAATGGGTGTATCCCATCAAATCAATTTTGATGAGGATGTGATTAGAAATTGTGTCACTTTTGATGAAGTGTATAATAGAAAGAGGAAATGGAAAATTGTAAAAAGGATTGAGGATGACATGAGAAAGAAAAACCCTAATTTTGAAGGTTTTTTTGTTGATGAGAAGGACCCCTTGAAGAGAATAGATATGGTCATTGATAATTTTCAAAGAATCTATGACAAATCTGAAAAGGAGCCTACAAAGGCTACCAAGCTCCCAGTCAAGAGGCCACCAGGAGTTGCAATTCAAGAGCCTACCCCTGATGTAATGTCAGTTCAAGATCCTACAGTATATGATTCACCTCCTCCCAAAATGCAAAAGATTGATGATGTTTCTCCATTGGTTCCAAATGAAATGACTGAAGGAGTTGGAGATACTAAGGAGGTGGCCAGTATTTTGAAGCATATGGGAGATGAAGAGAAAGTAGATTAGCCACTGGTTGGTGAAGAAACAGAGACCCACAAACCTAAAGCAAGAATGGAAGAACAAGGACAAGGTGAGCTTGAGTTACAAGAAGATGAAAAGTTCGTGGCCTTAATGAGGTTCATCGAGGAGGAGGATTTCATAAATACTCCAAAATTCAAAGACTTTTGGTTGAAAATAAAGATGAGGGAGATTGAGGAGAAAGTTGAGATAAATAATATGGGTGCTAATGAATCACAACATGACCAAATTGTGACCCAAACTTTCAAAGAAATGAAGATTGATGAAATAAATGTTACCCCTGAGGAGGCTAGACAGTTGGTCTTGAAGAGTAATATGCTTATCATCCTTGGACTTGAATTGAAGAAAATGTTTTATTGAACCAAGTAAGGAATTAGGATGACCCCATGATGGTCTCATAATTTGATTATGAGGATGGTGTCAGTGGTTGTGGGTTCAACCCAAAAATAGAAACTCTAGCAATATGGGCCACACAAAAAAACACCAACAAGCCAAGATTACTTGATGTAGTCCAAGAGAAGAAGGGGACAACCATAGTAAAAATATTCTAGGATACATCAGTGCTTGAAGCAGCCACTCTTACCATGCACTCTACAATGTTCACTCAAACTATTGTCAAAAAGTTGGAGCAAAGATTGCTTGATTATGAGAAACTCAGATTGAGTTGAATGATGAAGTGAACAAGTTGTATCTAGAAAATGTCAAACTCAAGCAACGAATGAAGGATGCTAGTTCTTCTCATAGCCAAGCTATTGTGCCATACCAAGCCCCTATACCACAAGAAACTAGTGATGCTACAATGCCAATTGAGTAGTTGAATGCATTAAAATAGAAGTTGGAAAAGGAAATTGAAAAATTGAAAGAAGAAAATGAGAAGGCAAAGGATGAAGCTAGATTAAAAAATCTTGAAGTATTTGAAAAAAAATTGGAATATAAAGTAAAATTGCTTGCTGATAAGTTGAAAGATGTGCATGAATGCTATTCCTCCTTATCTCAAGCCATTGGTTAGTTGAAGGCCAATCTTTCTGTTTTGGACTCAATATACAAGAAATGACAACCTACACACCATACATTGCTGACTTTGTGCAAGGTCCTACAAAGAGACCCAGGTGCTTCGGCTTCACTCAAGCCAACCAAGAAGATGGTGAAAATTATCTTGGATGAATTCCAGTATGTCAATGTGATGCAGGAGCATCCCTGGTTCAAGAGCAATCTTGCATCAACCAAAAACATTTGCAGTTCAGTTTGTTTCCTTTCATTTTCTAGTTCAGTTCAGGCAGTTCAGTCAGTAGCAGTTTCTATATTTTGGCCCACATTCTACCGTAGTTACATTTCAAATCTTGTTGAGCTGGACTTATCATCTAGATTCATTCATCTACATGATATCCAGAATTCAAAGCATTTGGATTAAGTACCGAAAAGTTATCGCTATCAAAAGAGTAATTATTTTCTCATAATAGAGCATCCTGACAATCTCTTATAATCAACTAAAGGAGAAGAATTGTAGAGCATTCCTCGACTTGTGGAACTTAATGACACATCATTCAATAATCTTTGCTTCGTGGCCGACCTTCCCTAAGATTCACACATCAGTCCATTCATTTGCGTAGGTGTTCTATGCATTTAGGTCTGACCTATCCATGTACGCACGTTACAGCACTTCATTGGAGTTTGTGATCTTCCTTGGCTAACGCGGAGGAATATTTTGTACCGGAGATGATATATATTGATGCAATAGATGCCTAGGAAAGTAGTTATGATCATTAGCATAAGTTTATCAATTGGATTTTGCATGAAGGTGCTTCAATGCTATATCTTGTCCATATGTTGATATTCTGTAATCAGACCTTTGAGCCCTAATTGTAAGCCGCATGATGCCAGCCAGATTGTATTTGAAGTCTATGATATATTGAATGACTGAATCTATGTTTGTTTCATATCTTTGATTTATTTCCATTGTGTTTACTCTTGTTGAACGGTCTGGACAGTTCATTCTATGAACCCTCCTACCGTGATTGCACCACAATGGTGAGAGCCAAAAAATACAGGCAAAGATTGATTCTTTTTCCGCCTTCAAGCACCAGTTTATTCCTTCCATTTTGATATAAGATGAAAAGATCAAAGATTTTGATGCATGGAAGAATAAGTTTATCCAGATAGTTTCTCAAATCATTGATTTCTTGAAAAAGGATGATAACATAAATACTCTCAATTTCAATGTTATTCTGGATAGGATGATTGCCCTAGATGCTAGATATGTCAAGTTCATCATGGATGTCAAAGTGTTGTTGGACAAAAGATGGAAAGATCACCAGGCCAACCTGCTCCAGATTCAAGAATATAAATGGCCTAGTGATTATATCATTTTCCAATGGGAGCAAAACTATCTTGTAGCTGAAGAGTGATTAGGTAGGGGAGCAATCAGCATCATGATGACATCAATAGACACCATCAAATCTTGGATGTCCTCCTTTTTGTCTCTTTCTATTTTTATGCTTTCCAATTTGTATTCAAAATATAATTGGCAATCTTTTTAAGACTTGTCAAAAAAGTATATATTGTAATAGGTCGTATCAAGGGGAGGGTATTTGAAAAGACATTTTTGGAATGTGAAAGGTCTGAAACTTGTAGCTTCCTTCACCCCTATAAGAAGGAAACCAAGACCTTGGGAAAACTCTCTAGAAATTTTTATTTTTGAAAAGAGACATTGTAAGTCCTGATCTTTGAAGCATATCAATAGAAAGTTGCATTTCTCTAGTGCCATTAATTCTAGTTCTCAATTACTTGTTGATTATCTTTGATACTTTATCTGGTTGTCTCCATATTGCATTTTTCTGGTTATTTGAATTAACATATCAAGGGTGTGCTTAGTTCTTCAAAACACACTTGTTGTTTTGTGTGATTTATTTCATTTATTTGATAGGGTTTTGACTTTGTAATGAAACCTTGAGTTTAAGGCGGTGGGATCCCAGGTTAAGGAGAAAATATTGCCATGGTCGTTCGAAAGGAGCATAATGCAATATGGATAAAAGAAGACCAGCATTTCCCCCTTTTTTACAATAAAGAATCAGGTCAATAAGACATGTATATGCTCTTTTAATTTGTCAGATTGAGGATTGTACGTGATTGTTACAAAGGTTGATTGTCATAGTAAATAATGGTGTAAAGAGTTTAAAAGGTGGTAATCACCAAACACTCAGAGAGCAAAACAATCACTAGTCTAAAGTAGCCTTCTTCTCACAAGGAAGTCATCATTCACAAGGAGAGAAGACAGTGGGCGAGGCAGGAGGTCTTCATTTATTCAAGAGGATAGTTAGCAAAAATAGTGAATGTGCAAGAAGATCAAACCCTAGGCAAGTTTATGCAATGCATATAGGATTACAGTTCCTATAGTTCATTTGCAATATCAAAAGAGAGCTTATTTTATAGAAAAACCAACAACTCTGCAAACTTTAAGCTAGTTTAAATTACAAATCAAGAAGCAACATAATACCATACCTGGCTGTGCACCTAACTCAATCATGTCTAACTTTGAAGTGAGATGCCCTCCAGTGATTATTTTTGAAGCAAAGGAAATAAGGATGGAAGGATTTTCATTGCTTGCAACCTATAGAAAAACAAAATCAACATTAGGAAACACTCCACAGATTTTAGAGACAAGATGAAAATGGAAGCACAACAAGAAAGAAGCATCTAATATAGTAGAGAAAATAATCTTAAAGAGTGGAAGAGATTTTCACATTAAATGATACAAATGTAGTTGCATGGGCTTCTAGAGCTTGACTTTGTTGTTGCTCTATGGAAAACAACTAAATGTTCCCCTTGACAAGTTGTGGCCTTTGTCCATAGAATTTTGTTACTACCAATAAAAATCATAAACCCCATCAATTAAGGAATATAATAATATCACAGCCATTAGATAGTACACACCTTAGGTGCTCCTAGAGCAATTCCAATCAAAACAAGCCACTTTTTAGTAGGATCACATCAATAATTTATTATCTGGTTACCTGTTAAATTGGTCATTCGCTCAAATATTTAGACGGGTTCAGAATCCCTTGTAGGCCCCAATAATTTGACATGTTAAAAAGAAAGAAAAAATAGAAGAAAGCATATTGGTAATAGAAAACAAGCTTTTCACAAGTACACAAAAATCAAATTTCAATCAAATTCAATATTGCACCTTGCTTTGCTTTAGGAATATGATAACATAAAGAGCATGTAAAAAGTAGAATTTTTTTGAATTTTCTAGAGCTTTTCATTACCTTCCAATGGCCAATGATACATTGAACTCTGTGTAACATGTCCCAACATCTTTGGTGTGATCCACTTCCAAAACACAACCTATGAATTACAAGTTTGTAATATATGAGATATCATGAACTATCTTTGTGTGTTAATAAAATAGCACTAGTAGATACAAACTAAGCCAAGAAATAATCCAAGTACCTGAATTTACCATAGAATATGGAGAGAATCATTCACTCTAGGATCAATGAGGGCCCCTTGTTTGGCAATACATTTCACAAAGAATAAAACTAAACCAATTTATGTCATCAGAACAAAAAAAATTATCAAAGCTAGTAGAATGGTGTTGTGAAGAAGACCACCACAACACTGCACGGTGGTTGTTGGGCCTTCACAGTGATGCAGGGAGCTTTCCCTGCATCACCGTGAAGGCCCAACAACCACTATGTGGTGTTGTGGTGGTCTTCTGCACAACACCATTCTCTAGATTGGCACATGTTCACATAGTCCATGGTGAAACCCTGTCACCCTTTACACCATTGTCATGAATTCCTTAAAAACACTGTTCAATTATAACTTTTATATTGCCTTCAAGAAATTGTTTGTGCTTTATTGATTTATAGCTCTTCATACAACACTATGATATCTCCTTTGATTCCACTATCATATGACTATTTGATACCACTATGAATTGGTCTTCTCTCAAATTCAAACCTTACTCTTTTCACGCTTTCACTCATAGGTTTTAAGTCAAGGGACTCAAGTCTAGAATTTAACGTTGTTCCTATGTTTGCAATAAGAGAATACTGTCATTTGAAACTAATATCTCTATCATACCTCATTATTGATCTATTCCCTTTTTCAATAGTCATATGGTTGTGATATGTTTCTTCGCTATCATGACTAATCGTTGCATGATAATGTAGACTATCACCATGTTTGTGTCATAGGGAACTTGACTATATTATTAGATCATGTGTATTCTTATGGTCTCACAAACTCTAGGAAATAACCTAAGACCCTTGGATTGCCTTAATACTCTCCTCTCACTTGTCATGCTCTAACAGTCTCTTACATTGTCCTTTATCGCCAACCATATACTTGTAGAACACTTCTAGAAGTTTATTTACTGTCCTCTTTTATATTTTCCATGGGTTGTAACTCATCCATTAGCATCTTGAAATTTTAAAACAAGATGCTTAACACTTCTATCATGATTGTAAGTGTGATTGTGTAGTCTATCTTGTGACCTGCACAGGTGACCTATGGATTATTTGTCATCTATCCTTCATGCACACTTTTCATATAGTCCCTAACTTATAATTGTCATCTGCAACATTTCCATGACACAAAACCTTAAGGCCTAATTCAAGACAGTGTCTCATAAAAATCCTTATATACTACCTTCTATTCACACTCACAATATGGAGATAGAAATCACTTACATACTCCTATGCCAAAGAATATCCTCTTGTTCACGATAATCTTAGGATTCACTTATATTTACAAATTTCTCATTAAATCTCTTAGAGACACCACTCTTTAAACAATATTACCATGAAAGGCTTGTCATACTGCTCTCTGTCATTTGGTTTGACATGTCATTATACACTGCCTTCATATTCTCCATTCATTATTTTTCATGAGAGAAATCTTTTGTGAGTCCTCAATGAAACATCACATACCTATGACTTCCCTTATGACTGTCATGAAACTCATTCATATTATCTTCACAAACCATTTACTTGAGTTATTGTCTTTTGACTTGATAACAATGACTTCTTTTTTACCTTGTCTAACAAGGTTTAACATGGAAAACCTCCATAGATTTTGATGAAGGTGCTAGGGTTTAACAGACCTAAGATCTTATCGCTATTCATAGATTTTAATATTCATAGAGACAAAATCTACCATGGAAAATAACTCATATATCATAAGTAGTAATTTGTGTTTTTCACATATTCATTTGAGAAATTAATATTCAAATGTCAATTTTTATTGGGTGTTCCTAGTGCATATCTTTGTAACATTTGCATCTAGTAGCCCTACATTAGGAAGCTTATGCAAATATTAAATTCATGAAGAGACAGTGAATAGAAAAACACAGTCATAGTGTTATCTTTAATAGGTACAAGCCTGTGTTCAGGAAGGTAGTGAGCAATTTTTGTCAAAGGATAGTGGGATAGTACTTGGAGATGCTTAGTCAAGAGGCAAAACATGACAGTCCTTAAGGGATAGATTGAGTAGTAGAAACCTCAAAATTACAAACTTATCCTTCAATCCCTACAATCATGTTCTAAAATTACATGGAAAATAGGTACATTTCTTCATTTAAATGACAAAAACACAAATCTTATCTAATATATTCAATAGATCAAATACAGAGCACTGAGAAAAACTAATCGAGGGTAAACTTTAATTGTACTACCTAAATAAAATTAGAAATAGGTAAAGGTTGTTTCAGATCCAGTCAGTTTATATTTGAATGTATTAGAGGATGCAGAAATATGGGAGCATGAAAAGAAAAATGTCTAGAATTTTATGTAAATCTGTATATAGAATATGTATATTGGAGGCAATGTAAACTCCTAAATCCCCGATAATCTAAGCAAGGAATTTTTCTGCAATGTTATTGAGTTGGTTGCTTGGTCACCTAGCATAATGATTGTTCAAGGATATACACACCATTATATAAAGGATGTCTTATGTTGTAGAGATAGACTCTGCATATTGATAGCTGATATGTTTCAATATGTATTTGTTATAGACATTTTCACGCATGTTCATATACACTTACGTACATGCATATATACACTCTATTAGATATCTTTTCTTTTAGGATTAACCACTTGGAATATTTCATACTCAAGTGATTCTTTCAATGAGCTATCATTGTTACACTCATCTCTTTATATATAGAAATCTACACATTTTTACATGCATATATGTGTCTATGTGTATATACATACAAACACACAAGTACATGTATATGTGTATACACATAAACACAGATATACAAATGTAAGTATATATGTATAGAGTAAATTATATATGCAGATCTCTCTTAATCACCATTATATGGGCATTTACATCAGGTCAAAAATTGTTGAATTACGTATCTACTTGTATGTACCCCATATGTTGCTAGTGCAGGGTTTGGACATGCCTTGATTACAGAGCATGCTCCCCAAATTTAGGGACATTTAAAATATATTTTTTCCCAAACATAAAGCAAAGAAAAAAACACTAAGCAAACCTAGATATGAACAATTTACAGCCATTGAATAGACATTTTGAATTATTTTCTCTTTATATTTTCAAGTACCAATACATTGACTTGGGAAGTAACTACACATTCACACACATTTATGCATCTCTGTATGGTTCAATATTTCATTGAGCCCTCCAATTCTATTTTCTGGGGATGCAGGGGAGAGGGAGTATGTGGAAATCTAAAAAGTGAATGCCTGGAAGCTCGCCTAAAATGTAAGGAATATAATTTGAATAGGAAATTACCATGGGAATACAAAGTACGTGATTGGGCTAGGCGGATGAGAAAAAGGGAAATGCAAAACAAAGTAATGATTGACAAGTTTTGCACAAGGAATAGCTATATTAGTATATATGAACAATAAAATGCTCTTTTATAGAAATTAAACTTCTAATTAACCAGTAGTGCAGCAATTTTTCTTTCATGAATTCACTATGAATTCTAGTTGACCAATAAGTACACCAAAAGATTCTAACTTAGTATGGTGATCCTTGAATCATAAAACCATAAATATGTTAAACAAGACCTGATTTATATCACCAGCATTGAAAATGACCATGTGAGATGAAGAATCATATTGAAGGAAGATAAAATTGATGGAAACCATGGTTAGAGGTAGAAGCAAGCCCTAAGTCCATATCAAAGTGTAGGCATTGAAGAATTAACATCATCATTATCACTAAATAAGGCAAATAAAATTTGATAATGCCCATAGAAATTAAGCTTAGATTGGAGGGCCTGGTGTGGCAATCTTGTGGGAGTGCAACTAACTTTTCTTGGGATCTTTTATCACAACTACCAAAATTAGAGAGGAAGTCAGCAATGCGCATCTGTTTTGATCTCTTGGAGTATGGATGAGGAGTGAGGAGAAGTTGTATGTTTGTGAAGAAGAACATCATATGTACCGCTTTAAACAAAAAACATGACATTTTAAACAAAAACCCTTACATTTGGAAGCTTTATAGGGCTTCTCAATATAAGCTCAAAAAACACCAAAATACAGGAAGAAGTTTGCACTGAGTCATACTACATTACTGATATCCTTGTGTCCTAAAGTTATACTTGTCCTCTATTCTCCATCAAATGTCTACAAAAAGGATCGACCTTCAAATGCTAATCCTCTTCATACATGGCAAACTCATTCATTAATGAGCATTTGACGAGAATAAGATGAAGGATTTTTTGTACTAAAGATATCAGTTTGAGCTTACATTCTTTTGTGATGATCTCAACTCTCAAACTAACAAAAGGACAACGGAGGAAATATTTGCATCCCGCCAATAATTTCTCAATTGTAGCAATGGAGAGGAAATGATTAGCATCCCACCAATAATTTTTCAATTCAAAGTATTTTTTTATGATGCAGGAGCATCTAGTGGTGTAAGGGCAATCTTGCATCACCCCAAAAAAAAAGATGTGTTTCAAAATTGTTGATGTTCTTTCCATTTCTTTTCAAAATTTCTGGTTCTAGTTCCATAATCGCTTGAATAATGATGTACAACTTTCAGATTTTCCAAACTACTAAAAATAGCAACCTGCTATTTTTAGAAAGTTTGCATTTGGGCATGGATTGAAGTGAAATTTTTTAGGAAGCTTCATAACTAAAAAATAAGACCTTTGGCAAAGGAATCACGCAAAGATCATTTGTGAGATGAAAGATATTAAAGTTTTTGTTTCCTAAAAAATACCTGAAAATTATTCAAACTTAGGTTTGAGGCACTAAACAGCCTTGTACAGGCCCAAAAATGGCCAAAACTAGAAAATCTAGTACTTAGCACGTAGAGAACTCTGCGAGCTTTCTGACACATAAAACGGTTCATCAATCGGACACCGGGATCAAAAGTTATGGCTCCCAAAAGTTGACCTATTTTTGGAGGGAGATGCAAATTTCAAAATTAGGTTGTTGGCAGCCAAAAAGACTATTAATAACCATTTTTGGGAACCCTGGGCGGTAGTAGAGTTAAGGGGGGAAGCATAGAGTCAAAAATAGGTAGGAAAATAGAAACCCTAGCTGATTTAGGGTTACAGAAGGCAAATGATTCCAGAGTCTTGAGAGAGGAAGCTGTAATGTATTGCAGCAAGTGGAGGGTTGATTCCTCTTATTGTATTTGAGCTTTTGTAATGTAATAAGTTGTCCAAATCAATAAAAGCAAGTTCT
Source organism: Cunninghamia lanceolata (assembly GCA_027924645.1). Taxonomy (NCBI): domain Eukaryota; kingdom Viridiplantae; phylum Streptophyta; class Pinopsida; order Cupressales; family Cupressaceae; genus Cunninghamia; species Cunninghamia lanceolata. Next base: position 8,543,103 of record BSBN01001080.1, on the reverse strand, counting down.
ATTTTATGTGTGCAATTTCTTCTATTGTGTGTTTTATGATTTACCCCCTTCATCAAGTGGTATCAGAGCAAGGGTTTCTGAGTGTGTAGACAAATCGCTGACCGTGAGGCAGTTTGCACCAAGACCTGAGGTTGTGGGTTTTCTGCAGAGATCAAGATGCCCCCACAAAGAAATCATATTGGGAAGAAAGCTTTGATGGAAGAGGGTTTTAGAGCCCTACAAAGGCAAATCGATGCATTACAAGAAGAGTTGCGAAGAGGGTTTGATTCGAGAACAAGAGAAGAAAGCGAAGATGAAGCTGAAGAAGAGCTATCTGAGGAAGAACAAGAAGTTGCGGGAGATCCTGCAGAAGTTAGGTTGTTGAAGGTCATTTCTAAGATTGGAAAGAGGCCCAAGATCGAAGTTTCTACATATTCTAGAGATTTGAATCCAAAACATCTTTTTGATCGGATCAATGACATGGAGGAGTATTTTGAGTATGAAGATGTGGAAGACCCAGATCAAGTCAAGTTTGCAAAAATAAAATTGAAGGGTCATGCCAGTATTTGGTGGAAAGAGGTCCAGTTAGAGAGGAATAGAAGAGGGAAAGGAAAGATCACTAGATGGGATTAGATGGTGGAGAAATTGAAGAAGCAGTTCATTCTTGTGGACTATGAGATGGAGTTGTTGAAGAAGCTGCAAGGATTGAAGCAAGGCAACAAGTCTGTTAAGGAATATACAGAAGAGTTTTATAAGATTACTATCAGAACCGGTAATGCAGAGGCGAACAAGGAGAAGGTAGCTCGTTACATTAATGGGTTGACGCCAAGTATTCAAGAGGAGCTGAGCCTGGTTAGAATGACACCATAGAAGATGCATACCAGTTTTCCCTAAAGGTGGAAGAGAAGCTAAATAAAAGATTTGACAACAAGCAAAGGGGAAAAGGTCAAGGCAGAAGGATTGGTGGAAGACCCTATGGGGGCTGAAATAAAGATTCAAAGAAAAGTGAAGAAGTCAGCACCAGTCGAAATCAGAGAGGAGATAATACCTACCACCCTCGTGACTAGAATAATGGAGAGCAAAGAGGAAGAGGAAGAGGCTGACCTAGACAAGGACCTGGAAGAGGAGGTTTCAGAGGAACTTGTTTCCAATGTGGAGAAGAAGGACATCAAGCATACGAGTGTCCACAACATCAAGGAAGGACAAATAGAAGACATTAAGGTAATGCACGAGTTGCACATGTAGATGAAGATACGCAGTCTGAGCATTCTGAAGATGCTAAAAGGGGAGAAACCCTAGTTTCCAGAAGAACTTTGTTGAATGAGGACAAAGAACCCAATCAGAGGAAGAGTTTATTCCGTACAAGGTGCAAATGTGAAGGTAAGTGTTGTGATATTATTATTGACAATGGAAGCACTGACAATTTTGTTTCAGAGGAGATGGTTGATAAGTTGAAATTGACAAGAAGAAAGCACCCACAACCATCTCAGATTGCATGGTTGCAGAAAGACCATAGAGCTTTAGTCAATGAGCAGTGTCTAGTGAAGTTCAAGATTGGGGACTACCATGATGAGGTGCTATGTGATATCATACCGATGGATGCATGTCATATGTTATTGGGGAGGCCATGGTAGTATGATAGGAGCATTGTCCATGATGGTCATGCAAACACATACTCCCTAACAAAGGATGGAGTTTGTCATAAGTTGAAGCCCTTGAAGGAGGTGGAAGAAAAGGTATGTAGTACTACAAAATTTACTTGGAGAAAATTTTTGGAGGGTATGAAGCATGAGCATCATTGCTTTGCATTGATTGCTAAGATTAGTCAAGAGAAATGTGAAGATGTACTAGCAGAAGTCTCAAAAAGGTTGGAAGAATTTCAGGATATTGTCTCTGATAATGTACCAAAAGGTTTACCACCAATGAGGAAGATAAGTCATCAAATGTATTTGATACCAGGAGATAGTTTACCAAATAAGGCAGCCCATAGAATGACTCCAGCAGAGAGTGAAGAGTTGAACAGACAAGTTCAACAGTTGTTGAGGAATGGATTGATAAGAGAGCCTAAGTCCATGTGCGGTACCTACAGTACTAGTACCAAAGAAAGATGGAGAGTGGAGAATGTGTACAGACTCTTGAGCCATCAATAAGATCATGATCAAGTACAGATTTTCATTGCCCATAATGGATGACATAATGGACTGTTTGAGTGGAGCCAAGTACTTCACAAAGGTTGACCTGAAGAGTGGGTATCACCAGATCTATATCAGAGAAGGAGACGAGTGGAAGACAGCCTTCAAGACAAAGGGAGGTTGTATGAGTGGTTAGTCATGCCATTTGGGCTAACCAATGCATCGAGCACATTCATGTGGCTCATGAAAGAGGTATTGAAAGGATTTTTGGGAAGTTTTGTTATTATTTATTTAGATGATATTTTGATTTTCAGTAAGACTTGGGATGAGCATATGATGCATATTAGAAGAGTTTTTGAGAAGCTGGGGGAGGAGAAGTTGTTAATTAATTTGAAGAAAATGTAGTTTTGCAAAGAAGGAGTTGGTATACCTAGGATTTGTTGTCTCAGAGGAAGGTCTTAAGATGGACCCAAAAAAAGTAAGGGCTATCATTGAATGGCCTACACCGAGAAGTGCTACAAAGGTAAGATTTTTTCATGGTTTGGAAAGTTTTTACAGAAAATTTAGTAGAAATTTAAGTAGCATTTGTGCACCCTTGACTGAGACAATGAGAGGGGATAGAAAAGAATTTAGATGGACTAAAGGAGTAGATAAAAGCTTTGATACATTGAAGCAGAAAGTCACAGAGCAACGTATTTTGGCACTTCCCTATTTCAATAAGGTATTTTAGGTAGATTGTGATGCTAGTGGCAGTGTTATAGGAGTTGTTTTGAGCCAAGAAGGTAATCCCATTGCCTATTTAGTGAGAAGCTTAATGATTCCAAGAAAAAGTATTATGTTTATGATTAGGAGTTTTATGCAATAGTTCAGGCTTTGAAGAAATGGAGACATTATTTGTTGCCAAAGGAGTTTGTTTTATATACTGATCATCAGGGTTTGTATTATCTTAATTGTCAAGGAAAGTTGAACCAGAGGCACTTAAAATGGGTTGAGTTTTTGCAAAGCTATACTTTTGTTTTGAAGCACAGGGGTGGGAAGTCCAACACGGTTGCAGATGCCTTGAGCAAAAGGAAAAATTTGTTGACAGAAATGAAGATAGAGGTTGTTGCGTTCGATGAGCTCAAAAGTTTGTATCCTGAAGATCTAGATTTTGTAGAGGCCTGGTATGCTTGACTAGAACCTGTTACTTTGGATAGGACAAAATGGTTGGATTTCATAATCCAAGATGGCATGTTGTTTAAAGGAAGCCAATTGTACATTCCGAGGAGTTCCATGAGAGAGAACCTAATTAAGGAGAAACATAGTGGAGGATTGGCCGGACACTTTGGTCGCAATAAGACAATTGCTATTGTTGGTAAAAATTATTATTGGCCACAGTTGTAGCAAGATGTGAGGAAATTTGTGCAGAGTTGCAGAGTATGTCAGATGGTGAAAGGAGCAAATCAAAATAGAGGTCTATATCAACCACTACCTTTACCAAAGAAGCCATGGGATGATATTAGTATGGATTTTGTTCTTGGTTTACCAAGGACACAGAGAGGACATGATTCCATTTTTGTGGTGGTGGACAGATTCTCAAAGATGGCACATTTTATTCCTTGCAAGAAGACTAATGATGTTATTCATATTGCTGAATTATTTTTCAGGGAGGTGGTGAGATTACATGGTCTACCAAAGAGCATAGTTTCAGATCGAGATACCAAGTTTTTTGGTTATTTCTGGAGGACATTGTGGAAGAATTTGAAGACAAATTTGAAGTTCAGTTCTCCACACCATCCACAGATTGATGGACAAACCGAAGTGGTGAATAGGAGTTTGGGTAACTTGCTATGATGCTTAGTAGGAGATAAGCCTAAGGGATGGGAATTGATTTTACGACAGACTAAATTTGCTTACAAAAATTCTATCAATAGGAGTACTGGTAAATCACCATTCTAGATTGTATATGGTAATAGCACAAGAAATGCTTCTAAGTTAAGAAAGCTAGACAAAGGAGAAAAGACAAGTGTTGAAGCTGAAGACTTTGCAAAACATCTGAAGAATTTGCATGAAGAGGTGAGAAAGCACATTAATAAGATGAATATTCAGTACAAGGCTAAGGCAGATTAGAAGAGGAGATATAAGGAATTCTAGGTAGGAGATGAAGTCGTGGTTCACTTGAGAAAAGAAAGGTTCCCACTTGGAACATACAATAAGCTAAAAATGAAGAAATTTAGACCATGCAAAATTTTGAACAAACATGGTTTAGGAAATGCATATGAGGTAGAGCTGCCAAGTGGGATCAACATTTCCCCTATTTTCAACATTGTTGATTTATCAGAATATCATGAAGGTGGAACAGAGGATGGACCAACAAAAGAATAGTGGAGTATTTTGGCATCTACTTCAACAGAGGAGATAGAAGAGATCTTGGATAGCCATGTGGGAAGAAGTACTCAGAACATGTAATATGAAGAATATCTAGTGAAATGGAAAGGAATACCTATTGAAGATTCTTATTGGTTGTCTAAGGCAGAGGTTGACTATTTGGGTTTTCCTCGCACAAACACCTGAGACGTGACAGGGTTTCTCAAATTACCATGGGTGTCTGATGCAGGAGCATCTAGTGGTGTAAGGGCAATCTTGCATCACCCAAAAAAAAAGATGTGTTTTAAAATTGTGGATGTTCCTTCCATTTCTTTTCAAAATTTGTGGTTCTGGTTCCATAATAGCTTGAATAATGATGTAGAACTTTTAGCTTTTCCAAACTGCTAAAAATAGCAACCTGTTGTTTTTAGAAAGTTTGCATTTGGGCATAGATTGAAGTAAAAATTTACAGGAAGCTTCATAACTAAAAAATAAGACATTTGGTGAAGGAATCACACAAAGATCATTTGCGAGCTGAAAGATATTAAAATTTATGTTTCCTGAAAAATGCTTGAAAATTATTCAAACTCAGGTTTGAGGCACTAAATGGCCTCGTACAGGCCTGAAAAAGGCCGAAACTAGTAGAGAAAGTTCTTAGCACGTAGAGCACTCTGCGAGCTTTTCGACACATAAAATGGTTTATCAATCAGACACCCGAATCAAAAGTTATGGCTCCCGAAAGTTGACCTATTTTTGGAGGGAGATTCAAATTTTGAAATTAGGTTGTTGACTACCAAAAAGGCTATTAATAACCATTTTTAGGAACCCTGGGTGGTAGTAGAGTTAAGGGGGGAAGAGTAGAGTCAAGAATAGGTGGGAAAACAGAAACCCTAGCTGATTTGGGGTTATAGAAGGTAGATGATTCCAGAGTCTTGCGAGAGGAAGTTGTAATGTGTTGTAGCATGTGGAGGGTTGATTCCTTTGATTGTATTTGAGCTTTCGTAATGTAATAAGTTATCCAAATCAATAAAAGAAAGTTCTATTTTCTGTGTGCAATTTCTGTTGTTGTGTGTTTTATGATTTACCCCCTTCATCATTTTAATTACCCACTTTTATTTGTGTGACTAACTATTTAGTCATTTTTATTTATATGACTAAATATTTTTTTAGTCGACGACCAAATTAGTCATTTATTTACTCATTTATAGTTGAGTTACAAAAAATTAGTAGAATTTAGTCATTTTTAGTTGTTGTGACTAAAAGTTTTAGTCATGTAGTCATTTATTTGCCAAATTCTACTAGTGATAGAAACCATATAGAAGGTTTCTTGTATATGCCAACCTCTGAAATCTTTCCTATTGCTCTATATATACCTGCATATGGTGGAATTGGAAGAAAATCAAAATTTACTAAAACTACCCCCTCAATGGCCTAGAGTACTCAGTTTTCTATAAAATGCAAAATAAGTTGCTTCAAGGGGTCTTCGGAACAGGCTATAGACAACCATCAAAGTATAAAGGATATAGGAATTTTGTCACATGTTGTATTTCCAGCTGCTCTTTTAGACATGTATGCAAAGTGTGAAAGCATAGACAAGGCATGTGAATAGTTTGGCATGACACCTTAAAGAAATGATGTCACTTGGAATGCAATGATTGCAAGATATATGCACAAAATGGATTTTTTGATAAGGCTTTTGAAACTTTCAAGCAAATGCAATTGGCAGCTGTAAAGAAAATGTAGAAAGGTGAAATGAGGATATGCAAAGCATCCAAAAACCATATAGAAGGTGAAATAAGGATATACAAATCATGCTAGACATGTCTTTCTCCCTATGTCTCACACTCTTCCCCTCTTCCTCATTTTTTCTCTTTCTGTAACCCATATAGATGGTGAAACGAGGGTATGCTAGACCTATAGAAGGTGAAATGAGGATATAATGTCAAACATATCATCTCCCATTTAGTCTCTCTCTAAGTCTCCCCTTAAATAAACATATAATTTCAAACATATATGTAAGGTGAGATGAAGGTAGGAAAATTATGTCAAACATATGGAAGGTGAAATGAGGATATTTCTAAAATGTAAGATGAGAAATTATCTATGATTATTGTTGTCACAAAGGATTGTGCCCTAAATTCTAAGCCTTTACAAGCTTGGCAATCCTGTGCAACATGAGAACATTCTCAGACCATGGGTTTGTCTGTTTCAATAATGAACCTCCAGAAGAGTCGGCTCCCCTTAAATACCCTTTAGATCTGTAAATTGATGGAGAAAAAGATAGAAGAAAAACCTTGAATAAACTAAAAAAATTGAACTGAAAATCTATCTAAAGGGGGTGATGCACCAAATATTTTGACTTTAATCTGCAATATAACACACAAACATTCTCCAATACACCTGTTCTTATAATCCAAACTAATCAAATTCATCACATAAGTAATTCACAGAAAGTTATGAGAAAATCTTGCACAAGTTGTGACCTGTAATAAATTGAGATTTGTATACTTGCATCCAATAAATGAGACAAATAATTTACAAGTTTTGAAGCAAAACATAGAAAATTCCTTTCAAATCACTCACAAAATAACAAGACACCTGAAATTGGATAGAAGAACCCTTGATTATATTAGAAAAATAGAAGGAATCTCTACAAAAACAATAATGAACTGCTAGAAAATAAATTGTTGCTACTGAAAACTATAAAAATGGCTGAGTTACAAGACAATCTCCCTCTCTGTAATATGCAAAGGCAAAAAATCTAGAACTAAGGAAAAAAGCATAAGCTTTTTCCATATAATACAAAATTGTCTCCAAAAAGAGAATGGGCAGTCAACTCTAGCTCAACTGGACTCCAAAATCTGCATGAATGAGTTCCAAAAAGCAAATCCAAGTTGTTGGACGAACACAAGTGAAAAGCTTGAAAATCAAGACCCAAAAATCCTCCAAAATGAGCAAAAATAGCTCAAAACTCCAAGTGGCTAGGTCCTTGACAAAAAAAAATGCCAAAATTAGCCCTCTTTGATCCTCAATCAAAAATAGAACTCATACTATCTCTCCTGCATGATCTTTCACTTCAGTTCAACTCCTCTCCTATTTTTACATGATAAAGGGGCAAAAATAAACTATTTTAACAATTATTAAATGCAATCAATGTGATTGATTTAATAAGTGTTATGTAATGCATGATTTCTCCCTATGTTTATAACATTATTGCACTTAATACTTGTTAAAATGCAATATTCTTTTGCCATTTACTTATGCAAAAATATGAGGAGAGATACATGACAATAATAGCTTTTGAGGCAAAAATACCCCTCTTCCATCCTCCATGCAAAAAAAATAATGCCTTATTCTGCCTATGGACTGATAAAAGAATACAAAATTGTCCTTGGCTTGTAAAAGACACATCTCCATTCTGTAAAATGCCTAAGTTGACCAAAGTCAAAAACAAACCCCTCTCATGACCCCTTCACTTGCAAATCCTAACCATGATTTATTTCTCCATCTATTGCCTAAAGGAATTATGAAAGGTCTTCAAGCTGCTTAAAGAGTCTAAGTCAAATATTAAGGTCAAAAGACCATCAACATGTTTCATCACAAGACTCTAAACATGGTTTAACTTTGTTTGTCATAAGGTTTCAAAATAGCAATGAAAAACTCAAAAATAACATCATTACCCTTAAGACTCCCACGGATCTCCTTATACACCTCTAGGTTTTCATCTCTAAAAGACTTGACCATGAGCTTTCAATTGTCTGTACAAATTTTATCTTAAATCTAAGTCAAAAAAGACTCAAATAATTTGGGCCTTATCAAAGCTTAGGTAAATTATGAAGAAAATAAATTGAAACCCTAAAACATCTCATTTGCTTTCTTTCTCCTCTTGTTGTGCTCTGCGGCGGCGCCATGAGGGTTTGGGCTTCCTTCTAGGGTTTGAGCTTCTTGAGGCTTTCTGGTAAGTTTTCTTTCCTTTTGTTGCTCCTATCTTTAACAAAATAGCAAAGATTCAGTCATTTTCTTCTTTTCTTTGTTTTTTGATGATGGGAAATCAACAAAATAGTGCTTCTCCTGTATGTATATGTTTAGGTTTCCTTTTTGCCACAAGATTTGGGTGCAAACTCAACTTTTCATAGATTATATGAGCCTCAACAGATTGAGAATCCAAATAAATGACCACTACAAATCTTCCTTTAATACCTTTTCACACTTTGACTTTATTCTCAATTCCATCTGTCAAATTTCCCTCTTCCTTGAGCGTCTTTCTAACATTGTGGCTTTATATATCTATCTTCATGCTGCACTTAACCTCTTTATATTGTTCCTCTTGCATTATAAGGTTTCTTTCAAAAGGTTTTGACACTGGAATGACTCCACAAACCTATCCATGATGATGGTTTATACCAAAAGTATGAAGAGCTGCTCCTTCAACTTCTATAATTATGTGTGACAAAAAAAGGCATCCCTGAGGGTTAATGTTTTCCACACTCCAGCTGGTGCCAAATATAGTGATAGATCTTCAAGACTATCATTGCTTTGATCTACTGTATATGTTTGACATTTAGCAAGTATTTTCTTAAGCACATTGTCTCTTTCTTGTTCAGTACATTGCTTTGTCTTTTAAAACCTGCTTTATCCTTATTCCCTACTCAAATTCTTATACTTTCCATCTACTTTGTTTACACATGAGGAAAACTCCATCCTTTTGATTTTATGTTGCACTTTTTGTTGAAGACTCTCATGTATTTACCCCTGCTAGGGTTTTTGATAATAAGTTTTGGCTATTATATATCTGTTGTTCCTTATCTTGTCGTGAAAATTGGAAAGTTACCTTTTACCCTTTATGCAAAAATGTGACTGCTCTTTTTACATATGGCTGTCCAAATATTGTTTTGTTGCACCTTTTCTAATAGTTTGTTGTTGTTAATAAACTTTAACACCATTTTGATGACATCTTTCAGCAGACCTTTAAAAAGGTTTAGACAATCCAAGACATACTTAACTAAAACCCTTGCTCTTTGAGCTAGAGAAAAGACTGCTCTCCTTTCCACTGCTTTCTTATATTTGTTGCTCTCTGCTTCTTTAGAAATGACACATGTCTTGGTCCTTTGACTTTGGATGATTATTGTTCTTATCGGTGTTTTGATAGCCCTCACTACCATTAACAGTGACAGTCTTATAGATTCTGACTGTCTTGATCTAATAAAAGCCTTTGATGACATAAAGGAATGTTGATATAGATCTCTTGTGCCTAGTTGACCTCATTGGAGGTGCTTCACCAGGCTTGAAACTCTTATGTTGATCATGCAACTTTCATACTACATCTTTGATCATCCATAATCCTCTCATTCTTTATACTTGATTGCTATATGATATCTGCTCTATCATGGTTAAAGATTCAATAGCACTTTTACACCTCATTCACAATAAAAAGTGGTAAATATTTGCTCCATTTTATTTACTTGCATGGCTGATCTTCTTGATTTTCATGGACTGCTCCCAAATACATGATGACTGCTATCTACAGATCTTTGACAACTTTTGGTAATGCTTTCCAATGTCCTCATGTGATTGTCTTTCTCTTCATGACACTTGAAACTGACTACCTTCTCTTTTAGACCTCTATTGTCCTAAACTTGACTACTCCTACATTTAGCATTTGAATGTACTAGCCTGCAATAGTAATGTTATTCCTCCTCCTTATGTACCTTCACTCACTGAATTAATCATTTTATGGATCTTTTTGTCTCTTTTATGAGGAGGACTATGAGAGTCTTATATCTCAGATGAGTTAGACTTCATGATTTTATATTGTTGTCATGATTCTATTTCTCTATGTATATTGTCTACTACTACTTTATGACAGTCAACTAGCAATTGTTCTTTCTTTATTCTCATCTGTTAGAGTCAATTTATCAGTCCAGAATGAATATCTTGTTCTTTATGCATGTCATTATTATATCCATGTTGTTGTATATAAGCTTTTATGGTTGTATACCTTTTGTGTAAAGTACTCCTCTCCTAATTACTCTTGGTGATTGTTCACAAGGCCTGCACATTGTATAAGGTGTTGTTTTCTGTGTAGTGACTGTGTCTATCCCAGCATGGTTTGTCATAGCTAATATTGCACCCTTTAGCTTTAACTATTCTTGTTGCTCCTTTCACATAGCATATCTATATTATATTCCTTCTTAGGATTGTACCTTTCCATATGATACTGTAATTGTCCATACTCCTAACAAATCACCTAGTTGCTTCATGACTACTATAAGCATCTTCTGCTTGATGTAACAAATGGCATAGATGAATGGTCTTCAAGTACCTATATCTGCATAGTGAACAAACATGTTAGATAAAACATAGAGGCTGAAGCCTCTCTCTTGATTCTTTAATCTGATATTCTTCCTCCTGTTTCATTCCTCTACATCTAATGTTCAGTTTATATGTTCTATTTTGTTGATCAGATGTAAAGTAACAAGTACATTTTAGATTATTGTATATAGAAGCCGAGATAGTACCTCGAGCTCTAACATCATTTTCCTCTCTCCCTTTGCAAGTCTTCTCTCAGAGCTATTAATAGGGCAGCTGGGTATGCTAATGCAGACTCAGACAATGGGATTCATCATTCAATCAAGCAATGATGGGTCCCAACTTTCTTTTATATGTTTTCATTTAGTTCAGATGTACTTGTTGTTGTGCATTATATCATATATAGTTACTCCCACGGCTTGTGTTGGACCATATAAACACTTCTCCTTTGAATACAATCAGTTGTTTCATGCAATATGACCTGTGTATATTTCCTCTTTCTTGTAACTCAATTGCATAACATAACTGAATATTATTGCATGTGATAAATGTTTATAATTATGAAAACTTGACAAAGTCATGTGTACCTTTTCGAAGCTGCATCAAATTGTAATGAATGAATTGTAATGAACATAACTGAAACATGATACACAATGACTAGGTTAGCCTTAACTTCACCAGTTAGACCTAGGATACCTCCTGCCCTGCTAGAGTATCCTATCACATTATATGGCTTATGTAGCAGCTCTAATTGAGCTGATACATGATCTTGGTATTGTGATCTCTGCAAGGGTCCTTTATCAAGATAGTAGCCTTCTAGACTAGCCTGTGAACTTGAGTTTTTCCTAACCCCTTCCTTTGAATCTCTCTACTTCTTCAAAGCAGCTAAACAACTATTGTTACAACCCAACCTAATTGAGTTGCAAGGCACAATTTGGTAACATTTATCATATCAAATCTAGCAGTTTCTATATCAAATCTAGTAGTTACAATATCATGATTGTTATGAGATGTATACAAAAAGAAGAGTACAACAAATATTTTAACTAACACTTAGCATCAATCTAATAATTTAGCATAAACAAATTATATTTCCTCATAATGATTCAAACTATGAATTGTTAGAATCATCTAAAAAAACTTATAAAGGCCTAAATGATAAATCCTATGATTGGATGCATCTTTCCTTGTACCAATCATTCTCTTAAAAAAATGCTATATTGTATGTTTCATATTCCATATTTTTCTTAACATAAAAGTGTAAAATTTAACTAATAATTTGTATACAAAAACTAATTATATGAAAACCATATCATAAGTTGTTGCAAATAGGTTCACAATATATTTATTTGTTAGCCAAATAAAAGTTAACTTCAATATTCATAATGTAAAGTGTCGAAGCATAGACAAGGCATGTGAATTATTTGATAGAAAACCTCAAAGACATGTCATCTCATGGAATGCAATAATTGCAAGATATGCACAAAATGGATTTGTTGATAAGGATTTAGAAACTTTCAAGAAAATGCAATTGGTAGGTGTAAATCCAAATGTAAAGTGAATTTTTTGATAGAACACCTCAAAGAGATGCCATCTCATGTCCAATGCAAAGTGTGGAAGCATAGACAAGGCATGGGAACTATTTGACAGAACACATTAAAGAGATGCCATCTCATGTCCAATGCAATAATTATAAGATATGCACAAAATGGATTTGTTCATAAGGCTTTAGAAACTTTCAAGAAAATACAATTGGTGGCTGTAAAGACAAATTCCCCAACCTTAGCCAACATCCTCCCTACCTATTCCAAAATAGGAACTTTGGAACAAGGTATGGACATCCATTAAAGCATAAAGGATATGGGAATTTTGCCATATCTATTGTAGTTGAAACTACCCTAGTAGACATGTATGCAAAGTGTGGAAGCATAGACAAGGCATATGAACTATTTGATAGAACACCTGAAAGAGATGTCATCTCATGGAATCTAATAATTGCAAGATAGTACAAAATAGATTTGTTAATAACGCTTCAGAAACTTTCAAGCAAATGCAATTAAGAGGTGCAAAGCCGACTTCCACAACCTTAGCCAACATCCTCCCTTCATATGCCAAAATGGGATCTTTGGAACATGGTATGGACATCCATCAAAGCATAAAGGATATGGGAATTTTGTTAGATATTGTAGTTGCAACTGCACTAGTAGACATGTATGCAAAGTGTGGAAGCATAGACAAGGTATGTGAACTATTTGACATGATGCCTCAATGAAATTCCATATCATGGAATGCAATGATTTCAAGATATGCATAAAATGGAGTTTTTGATAAGGCTTTATAACTTTCAAGCAAATACAATTGGCGGGTGTAAAGCAAAATTCCACAACCTTAGCCAATATCCCCCTTGCCTATGCCAAAATGGGATCTCTGGAACACGGTATGGACATCCATCAAAGGATAAAAGATATGTCAATTTTGTTAGATGTTGTAGTTGCAACTGCCCTCAGAGACATGTATGCAAAGTATGGAAGCATAGACAAGGCACGTGAATTGTTTGGCATGATGCCTCAAAGAAATGTCATCTCATGGAATGCAATGATTGCAAGATATGAACAAAAAGGTTTTTTTTATTAAGGCTTTAGAAACTTTCAAGCAAATGAAATTGGCAGGTGTAAATCCAAATTCCAAAACCTCAGAAATGGTATCCTTGGAACAAAGTATAGACATCTGTGAGGCCTACCCTTTTCATTCCTATTTATTCGACTACTTTATTTTTACTATAGGTGATACATATTAGACTTATGGGACTATTGATCTCGATTTCCAGAACTATTAGACTTTATGTTGTATGTGGATTTATTATGTTTAGCATGATTACGATGTGATTAGAACTTGATATGGATTTACTGACGATGTTAGACATATGACTTACATTATGATGTTATTTGGATACTATGCATGTGATTTTAGTTAGAAATTTATTATGCGATTCTATATTGGGATGGATGTTTGAAATGCAGAATTTAGAATTTAACTATAATGTGATTTCCTTGATCCTTATATGAACATGTGATGTTGTATGTGCTTGTTTCACTTTGCTTCAACTATCATATACATGTCGGATTAACATTTCAATTGAGTTCGCAGGTGTTTCTAACGAAGCCACAAAAATTCTAAGATCATCCCACACACTATGTTGTTTTTCCTTGTGAAGCCGATCTAGTTCCAAGAGGAACCAAGATCAACTATGTATTGCATGATGAATTTTTGTAATGTTTGTGTATGGTGTCCTTTGGGCTAGGTCTACCCTTTTTCAGTTGATTGTATTATGGTGTTGTAAATGTGTAATATTTATTTGACTCAATTTTTGTTTTATTTTTTTTGTGACCCCTTTTCATGTGATTTTCTACATCCTAAGGTGCTAAATTTGGGTTAAACTTGACCCTAGGTTGTACCCCTAGGGTCTAGGGGTCATTTGGGCTTGTGTAACCCTAGGTAAGCTTCAATTTGGTCACTTTAACTTCACCCTGAAGTAAAGTGACGAAAATGGAAGCTTGGGAGGGAGAGGATGAGTGGGTCAAACACTCAACCTCTTCCTTTCCTCTTCCCTAGGTTGGGGGAGTCTCCAAGACCCATTAATTGTGGAGGACTTTACTCCAAGTCTCACCCACAATTGGTGAGGGTACCTTGGGGTTGTGTGGTCCTTCTTAGGAGGAGAGGATAGGGGCACATGTGGCACCCACTCCCTCTTAAGCTCCATTTTTCTCTCCCACATGTTTTAGAGAGGACAAGTGGAAGGGAGAGAGACTTGGTGGATGGGTGAATGACATGTGTCACCACCCATTCCAAGGGTCTTGCTTGTAGTTGGGAAGAGGAGTGAGGAGGTGACATGTGTCACCTCCCCATTCCTCAAAGCTCATAAGAAGAGCCTATTTTAATCCCTCTTGGAGAGAGGGATGGGGTTGTTGAATTTTTGGCAATTTTATTGATTTTAATTATTTTGGGGAAAAAGTTGGAGGAAATTTGGTGGCTCAACTTGGAGGAGTTAGAGGAGCTCTTCTCAAACATCTTCCAATTGGGATTTTTAAGTTAGGTTTCAAGGCTAAGGCCTTCCCTTATGCATTTTATTTACTTGTGTGATGCTATGTGTGAATTTCTATTTTTGATTTTTTTTACTTGTTATTGTGGGGAAAAATTGTATGGGTGTTGTAAGAGCCTCTCCTACTTGAGAGAAGATGCTCAACATGTGTGGGGTGGGGGAGGAGTGAACCTCCTCATAGTCACATTCTTGATTTTTGTGAAGTTGTAGGCTTGAGGGCAATATGTGTGTATGTGCAATATGTGAAATGGCTTGAGAGCCAAATGAAAGCTTTGTGAAACTATGTTTAAAAGTGTTGCCTTGAGGCCTTGAGACGTATTTGTATTGGGAAGTTTTGGAGTGGTACTCTTGAGTTGAGTGATGTCCACTCCCCTACCCCATTGAACTCATCTTTGAGTGAGTTTTGTGTTGTGATAGCCATGGGAGTAATTTTGTGTTTGGTTGTTGAATGCATTGTTGTGTTGTGGTTTTGAGTTTTCCTAGTGTGAGGATGACTTCCTAGCTCAGGGGTGACTCCTGAGGGAGTCAATGGTAGGGAGGAGAGCAGTTTGTTGTGGCTTCTTCCCACTTCTTATGTTATTGCAGGTTCTTTGAGCTATGAAGTGTAGGAGGAAATGAAGCTTCCTTCTTGTGTTGTCATTTTGAACTCTTGAGAGGATATGGTCAAGTTTGGCCTTATGTAAATGTTTTAGTTAGAAGAGAGAAGAAATATTCCTCTCTTGGAATGT
This sequence comes from Cunninghamia lanceolata, assembly GCA_027924645.1. Classification (NCBI taxonomy): domain Eukaryota; kingdom Viridiplantae; phylum Streptophyta; class Pinopsida; order Cupressales; family Cupressaceae; genus Cunninghamia; species Cunninghamia lanceolata. The sequence continues at coordinate 8,527,510 of BSBN01001080.1, read as the reverse complement.
AAAGTCCTATATCTTAGTTTTGAGTTGTATTTAAACTTATTGCACTTGGAAATAAAAGTTTTATTGCTAATTTTAGTTGATATGTGAATGAGAAAAAAATATATAATAAGGTGAATATGGTTAGGCAAGGGAATGTTCAAATTTATTATTGGTTATTATGTTTACTTGAAGGAATTTGAGTTGTTGTTTTATTGTTAAGAGACAAAAATGAAAGTTTTACATTTTTCTTATGAAAAGGAAATTTTAGTTGTTGCCATATATTGAAAGAATTCAATTAAATGCATTTGCCTTTACTATATATATAATGAATAAATTCTGTGAAGAAATGATTATGTGGAAATATATATTTTTTTACAAAAAAATATATATTCTTTTGCTCTATATAAATTTGATTTAGAAAATTGTATTTTTTGCTTATTTATTTTAAGAGAAAAATCTGTGAGTTTTGAAGGAGAAATATATATTTGAAATTATAGTTATATATAAATATATATGTATATTTGCATATATATATTTATATATATTTGAATATAAACTATTTTTTTATTTATACTATTTTTAAAAAAATGGTACTAAAATTGTGTGTGTGTGTATATGTATATATATATATATATATATATATATATATATATTTGTTGTCTTATAATATTAAACATTAAAATTGTGTTTTGAAATGAAATTGAGTTTGCTGTATATATATCTATATAAACATTAAAAAAAAGGAACGTTGTGTAAAAAAAATGAGAAGGGACTGTGTTCACATATTTTATTGATCGCTATTTATTTTAAGAAATAAAAACAATTTTGGCGGGGGGTTCGAACCCCCCACCGCCGTTGCATATGAATGGGTGTGGGGAAGGGGCGGAGCCCCCACCCACACCCCACTATGTGGGATGTGGGTGGGGACTCCACCTCCTCCCCACACTCCCCCTTCCCCTTTTCCCCGCGAATCTCCCCAAACCACCGCTACACCTCCACCGACCACACCCTACGCTCCCCTCCATCGCCTTTGTCCCCTCTGCCACAGACTTCACAGCGTCATCTCCCCTCTTTGCCCCCTGTCACGAAGCCCTTGATGTTGTAAACCAAAAAATATATATATCATTTTAATATTTCCTGCGGCATGTGTAACATACAAACTGCTGCCTGGGGACTTCGACCATTCAGCCCTCTTAAATCTGTATATCTCATTCTATCATTGCAATATATATACATATATTTATCAAACAAAATAATGCACAGGTATATTAAATCAGAATACTTTTGGAGTCTTCATCCATGGAGGCCATGCTCCACAAACCTGCAACAAAAGTATAGAAGAAGAAGGAGGAATTTTGTGAGGAAAGAAGATGAGATTTGAGAAAATAGGGTTAGGGTTCTTTTTGCCCATAAGGAATTTTTTTTTTATTTAGGGGATTTTAGGGCTTACATTTAAAAGTGCCCTTATTTTTTTATTCCCACTCTTTTATTATTTCTATTTCTTTTGTTTTAAAATTTATTTTTAGAATGGGATTTTGTGATAAATATAAAAATGGGAATCTTTATTTCATTTAGGAATGACCTATTTATTTGTTAGTGGCATGGAAATAAATAGATTAGATTATGATTAGAGGGATTATATATTTTATAGATTTTTAATTTGATTTTTGAAAAAGGGATTTATTTGTTTTATTCAAATTTTACACAATTTAATTATTTGAGATGTATTTATTTTAACAATTGGGTTAATCCTTTAATTATAAAATCAAACTCGACAAGGTTAATATATAACTAGATTGTTATTAATTTAATATTCCTTTTTAATTATATCTAGAGCGATTTTATTAATTTAATAAAGACGTCATTCAAACCAACTTGGAAACCTAGTAAACTATTTAAATGAAGTTAGTATAACATGTTCCCGTGATCTGGTCTACCAAGAAATTAGGAATAATTTAAAGGATGCAATGATAACTCTGATTGATAGAAAACGTGAAGAAGAACAAATTGATCGAGCTTTGTTGAAAAATGTTTTAAACTATAGAAAACCTAAAAAAGGACAAGTTGATCGAGATTTGTTGAAAAATGTTTTAAATTATAGAAAACGTGAAGAAAAACAAATTGATCGAGCTTTGTTGAAAAATGTACAATTAATCTATTTAACTGATCTACTAATTTAATTGATGTTACGTAGGTAATTTAACACCAACCCAATAAAATTTTGATCAAAATTAGTTTTAATATAATAAACTCTAATCATGCCCGTGAGGCATTATGCTGCAAGATTTTTCCAAATTTTAGGGTTTAGCTAGGTTAGTGAAATTTAACCTTGCTTCGGATAATTATATTTTCTCATGCACTAGAGTTTGGCATTTGATTTTGACTTATGTCAAAATCCCATCATTCATTTAAGTTAACCTAGGGTTTCGATTGTTGATCCTAACCCTATTGGCGACGTTAACCGCGTCACATCGACCCCCTAGTTGGCTTTCTTTACGGAAGGGGTATGCTCAAGTGAACGCATTTCCCCATCTTCAACTATCATGTTTACACCTAAGTGTAATGCCACCGAGCACACTTATGTGTGCGAGGGGGTTTCTAGGGAAGCGTGGTAAAATTTTTGATATTTCTTGTCATAACCACATGACAAATGTGGACATAACACATGTGATGCGTGTCGTGACCGCATGGGAAATGTGGGTATGACATTTGGTATCAAATCCTAAATTTAAACACTAGGCTTATTTGGGCACGTTACTTATTCCGCAACTTTGATTAATTAGTACCTACCTTGTTTTTGTAGGATGCCTCCTCGACGAATTCGGTGAGCATGATCACATCACACTACATCTGCCGAGGTGCACAGTGATTCCTCTACAAAGGGTCAGGGTCCAGCAGCCTTATCAAATCAACTGGTACCGTAGGCACCACCAGGACTTGATATAAGACCTCAGAGTTTACAAACATTACAGGTCATGTTAGAGAGGCTACCGCCAGTTGTACCAGCACCACATGACGAGCCCCGCATTGATCCGTGAGAGGAGCCACATGAGGAGCCATGTGCTGAGTTGTGAGCTGAGCCACGTGTAGAGCCCTGCATTGATCCACAAGAGGTGCCACATGTGGAGCCTTTTGTAGAGATACCAGATACTACTGTGGAGGAGGTAGGGTTAGCTTATAGAGAACAGAGTAGTAGTCCTTTGCGACATGCAATACGAGATGAGACTATGAGGGTAGAGAAGGTACATCATGGACCCTATGAGTATGGTAGGGATGAGCTGGTCATAGGACATAGAGATAGAGGAGATCCCATCAGAGACCTACTTAGGCTTAATCCACCTACCTTCGTAGGATCTACAGAGAGCGCTGAGGCTAAGGCTTGGCTCATCAGTCTAGATAGATGCTTTGCGTTGCAACCTTATGGGAGCAACACAAAAGCACGTGTGGCAGTACACCTCCTAAGAGATGTAGTAGCTACTTGGTGGCGCACTAAGGAGTGCAAGCGTCAATTATCATTAAACACTCTCACATGGGACACATTCATAGAGTGCTTTAATGTGAGTTACTTATCAGACCATTATAGGCAATGCTGGATAGATGAGTTCCATGACTTACAGCAGAGAGGACTCACAGTTGCACAGTATGAGAGCTGATTTATTGAGCTTTCACGTTATGCAGAGTATCTCCACAATGAGAAAATTTTGGTGCACAAATTCATCAAAGGTTTGAATCAAGGGATAGCAGGACCAGTACATATGGCAAACCCCTAGACTATGAGTGAGGTTGCCAAGAAGGCTTATATTGCAGAGGAGATTCAGGGACTAGGGTAGAATTCACGCTCGCAGTTTCAAGACCGTAGTCATCAACAACACCATAACTTTCGTAGACCACCACCACCACCACAAAGAGGAGGATTTAGTTCTCCATCATTACCTCTTAGGCCTCCACAATAGCAGCAATAGCATTAGTAGAGGTCTAGACCCCAGCAGAGGGAATAGGGAGGATAGAATCATGGTTGGCAGTAGTAAGGCCCGCGTAGGGATCAGAGACAGTAGGGACCACCTGCGAGACCCGCAAGATCACAGCAGTCGTATAAAGGTTCACAGGGGTCCATAGGATGGACTGGGCAGCAATAGGGTGCTAGGACTCAATTAGGGCAGATACAAGATAGGGGCCCATGTTATATTTGTGGTGGGGCAGGACATTTAGCCAAAGAGTGTCCACAGGGTTTCACGGTAGGGGGATAGCCCCATTCAGGAGGGTCAAAGCAGATGGTAGGAGATGTGGGCAAGTCCCACCGCATGTTCGCAACAGTTGATAACTGCCTGGCTGACTATCAAGCATCAGTGATTGAGACATCAGGTATGATCGAGGGTGCCCCCATCTCTATTCTTTTTTATTCTGGAGCTACTGATTCTTTTCTATCTACATCATTAGTGGAACATTGCAGGCTGGTGGCTTCTAGGCAGGACATTAGGTGGGAGGTTGAGTTGGCCTCTGGGGCTAGGATGTCAGTAGATACCTTGGTTTGGGATTATGAGATCTCTTTGGGGTCCTTCATTACATCTTGTGACCTTAGATTTATGCCATTAGGATCCTACAGTGTGGTTTTAGGTATGGACTGGCTTGCGGCTCATAGAGCCAAGCTAGATTGTCCCCAAAAGGTGATTAGTTGCATAGGTGATCATGGTGCACGAGTTGAGATAGTGGGAAATCAAAAGCCCATGGTAGTTCATATGATATCCTCTCAGCAACTTAAACCCTGCATGCAGAAGGGATGTTAGATGTTCGCTATCATAGTTAGCGACAGATCAGATGATGAGCCAGAGGCGTCTTTAGATGACCATCCTATCCTAAGAGAGTTCGCTGATGTCTTTCCACCGAAATTACTAGGTATGCCTCCATGCAGAGAGGTAGATTTCCACATTGATCTAGTGCAAGGTACAAAGCCAGTGTCTCGTGCACCCTACAGGATGACTACACATGAGCTCACGAAGCTCAAATTGTAGTTAGAGGAGTTGCTTGAGAAGGGGCACATCTAACCTAGCATTTCACCATGGGGCACACTGGTTATCTTCGTGAAAAAGGATGGGTCTCTTCACTTGTACATGGACTATAGGCAGTTGAATAAGGTGACGGTGAAAAACCATTACCCTCTGGCTAGGATTGATGACCTTTTTGACCAGATGCAAGGAGCCAGAGTGTTCTCAAAAATTGATCTAAAATCTGGGTATCACCAATTGCGCATCACAGAGGCAGATATTCATAAGATTATTTTTTAAACTAGATATGGCCACTACAAGTTCACAGTGGTGCCCTTCGGTTTGACGAACGCCCCTGCAGTGTTCATGAGTCTCATGAACAGGGTGTTCCGCACTTACTTGGATCAGTTCATGATCATTTTTCTCGATCATATTTTGATCTATTTGTGGACCGAGGAGGAGCATGTGGATCATTTGCATCAGGTTTTGTAGTGCTTGTGAGAGCAATAGCTTTATGGCAACCTGATGAAATGTGCCTTCTTCAAGACAAAGGTATAGTACTTGGGGTACATCCTATCAGGCGATGGCATCTTTATAGATCCATCGAAGATCAGAGCTATCAAAGATTGGCCAGCACCCACCAGTGTGACAAAGGTTAGGAGTTTCATGGGATTAGCCAGTTACTACCGCAGATTTGTAGAAGGCTTTCCCAGGATAGCGCACCCCATCACTTCCCTTCAGTGGAAAGGGAAGAGTTTCACTTGGACCGAGCAGTGCAAGAGGGCCTTTGGGGTCCTCAAAGAGCATCTTATCAGCGCTCCCATTTTAGAGGTTCCAAATCCTACAGAGGATTTTGTAGTTTGCATAGATGCATCACTTGAGGGTTTGGGAGTCGTGCTCATGCAGGGTGGTAGGGTGATTGCATATGAGTCACATAAGCTCAAGATACATGAGTTGAACTACCCTACTCATGATTTAGAGCTCGCAGCAGTGGCACATGCTCTTGTTCATTGGAAACTTTCTTTTGGGTTGTCGCTTTGAACTTCATTCAGATCACCATAGTTTGTAGTACATATTCACACAGAAGAATTTGAACGCCCGCCAGTGGCGTTGGATGGAGTTTCTATGTGAGTACGACTTTGATATCCACTACATCAAAGGGAAGGAGATCGTGGTCAATGACACTTTGAGTCGGAGGTGCCACGAGATCCTAACCTTGACCTTAAGTATGGACTTGAGAGAGCGCATCATTTAGCATCTACCTGAGGATGAGTGGTTTCTTGAGGTGCAACAAGAGATCCAGTCACAGAGGGCCCTTAAGGGCAAATTTACAGGATACTCCCTTGAGTCAGATGGGTTGCTTAGACATCGACAGTGCATCTATGTACCCCGTGTGGGTGACCTTCATGCAGTGGTTCTTTCAGAGGCTCATAGAGCACCTTATAGAGCACACCCAGGGGTGAAGAAGATGCATGCCAACTTATGACAATTATACCATTGGGTAGGTATGAGACAGGATGTTACAAAATATTTTGTTTGTTTCCTTGAGTGCCAGAGGGTCAAGGTCGAGCATCAACATCCAGCGGGTCTTTTATACCCTCACGAGATGCCTGAGTGGAAATGCGACACCATTTCCATGGACTTCATTGTTGGTCTTCCTATGTCATCACGTCGCCATGATGCCATCATGGTAACGGTTGACAAGTTGACCAAGGTGGCACATTTCTCACCTGTACACACGACGTACAATACACCATCTATGGCGACAGTATTCTTGGATCAAATTTTTAGATTACATGGGGTACCTCACCATATCATTTCTGACAGGCGTTGGGCACACAGCTCAATTTTAGTTCCGCTTATCATCCTAAGACAAATGGACAGACAGAGAGAGTTAATCAGGTTCTTGAGGATATGGTCTGTATGTATGTTATGGATCACCTGAGTAGATGGGAGGAGTATCTATATCTAGTTGAGTTTGCCTACAATAATGGGCATCACAGATCGTTGGGTATGCCTCCTTTTTAGCCCTTGTAAGGCAAACCTTGCAGGACACCTTTGAGTTGGGACCGTATTGAGGACAGGGTTGCGATAGGGCCAAAGATGGTTCAAGATACAGAGCAGTAGGTGATTTTGATTAGGTAGAGACTTCAAGAGGCTCAAGATAGACAGAAGAAGTATGCCGATGCTAAGAGGGTAGATCGGAGCTTCTCAGTTCGGGACAGGGTGTTCTTGAGAGTGTGACCGCACAAGAGTCCAATCTGTTACGAAAAGGGCTCTAAGCTCGCAACTCATTTTGAACCTTTTGAGATCTTGGAGCGGATAGAACCTGTAGCCTATTGTCTAGCTTTGCCACCTAGCCTATCACATATCCATGATGTTTTTCATGTTTCAATTTTATGGCGTTACATATCTGATTTATTTCATGTACTGGATTGGAGTGCTCTTTAGGTAGAGGCGGATGGACAGTTGGCTTTGGAGCCAATTCGCATATTGGCTTGTCAAACAATGGGCCTTCGAGGTCGAGAGCTAGACCAAGTTAGGGTCCAGTGGGACATGTATGACGAGGTCATGGCGACATGGGAGGACGCATCGAGATTTAGGTCCCTTTATCCTCACCTCTTTGACGACTTCCAAGAGGAAGTACAATCTTAGGGGAGGAGGATGTGAGGCCTACCCTTTTCATTCCCATATATTCGACTACTTTATTTTTACTATAGGTGATACATATTAGACTTATGGGACTGTTGATCCCAATTTGTAGAACTATTAGACTTTATGTTGTATGTGGATTTATTATGTTTAGCATGATTACGATGTGATTAGAACTTGATATGGGTTTACTGACGATGTTAGACATATGACTTACATTTTGATGTTATTTGGATACTATGCATATGATTTTAGTTAGAAATTTATTATGTGATTCTATCTTGGGATGGATGTTTGAAATGCAGAATTTAGAATTTAACTATAATGTGATTTTCTTTATGCTTATATGAACATGTGATGTTGTATGTGCTTGTTTCACTTTGCTTCGGCTATCATATACATGTTGGATTAACATTTCAATTGAGTGCGCAGGTGTTTCTAACGAAGCCACAGAAATTTGGAGATCATCCCAAACACTGTGTTGTTTTCCCTTGTGAAACTGATCTAGTTCCACGAGGAACCAAGATCAACTGTGTATTGCATGATAAATTTTCATAATGTTTGTGTATGGTGTCCTTTGGGCTAAGTCTACCCTTTTTCAGTTGATTGTATTATGGTGTTGTAAATGTGTAATGTTTATTTGACTCAATTTTTGTTTTATTTTTTTTTGTGACCCCTTTTCATGTAATTTTCTACATCCTACGGTGTTAAATTTGGGTTAAACTTAACCCTAGGTTGTACCCCTAGGGTCTAGGGGTCATTAGGCCTTGTGTAACCCTAGGTAAGCTTCCATTTGGTCACTTTAACTTCACCCTGAAGTAAAGTGACGAAAATGAAGCTTGGGAGGGAGGGGATGAGTGGGTCAAACACTCAACCTCTTCATTTCCTCTTCCCTAGGTTGGGGAAGTCTCCAAGACCCCTTAATTGTGGAGGACTTTAGTCCAAGTCTCTCCCACAATTGGTGAGGGTACCTTGAGGTTGTGTGGTCCTTCTTAAGAGGAGAGGATTGGGGCACATGTGGCACATGTGGCACCCACTCCCTCTTAAGCTCCATTTTTCTCTCCCACATGTTTTAGAGAGGACAAGTGGAAGGGAGAGAGACTTGGTGGATGGGTGAATGACATGTGTCACCACCCATTCCAAGGGTCTTGCTTGTAGTTGGGAGGAGGAGTGAGGAGGTGACGTGTCACCTCCCCATTCCTCAAGGCTCATAAGAAGAGCCTATTTTAATCCCTCTTGGAGAGAGGGATGGGGTTGTTGAATTTTTGGCAATTTTATTGATTTTAATTATTTTGGGGAAAAAGTTAGAGGAAATTTGGTGGCTCAACTTGGAGAAGGAGTTAGAGGAACTATTCTCAACCATCTTCCAATTGGGCTTTTTAAGGTAGGTTTCAAGGCTAAGGCCTTCCCTTATGCATTTTATTTACTTGTGTGATGCTATGTGTGAATTTCTATTTTTGATTTTTTTTTACTTGTTGTGGGGAAAAATTGTATAGGAGTTGTAAGAGCCTCTCCTACTTGGGAGAAGATGCTCAACATGTGTGGGGGGGGGGGGGAGTGAACCTCCTCGGAGTCACATTCTTGATTTTTGCAAAGTTGTAGGCTTGAGGGCAATATGTGTGTATGTGCAATATGTGAAATGGCTTGAGAGCCAAATGAAAGCTTTGTGAAACTATGTTTAAAAGTGTTGCCTTGAGGCCTTGAGAGGTATTTGTATTGGGAAGTTTTGGAGTGGCACTCTTGAGTTGAGTGATATCCACTCCCCTACCCCATTGAACTCATCTTTGAATGAGTTATGTTTTGTGATAGCCATGAGAGTAATTTTGTGTTTGGTTGTTGAATGCATTGTTGTGTTGTGGTTTTGAGTTTTCCTAGTGTGAGGATGACCTCCTAGCTCGAGGGTGACTCCCAAGGGAGTCAATGGTAGGAAGGAGAGTAGTTTGTTGTGGCTTCTTCCCACTCCTTGTGTTATTGCAGGTTCTTTGAGCTATGAAGTGTAGGAGGAATTGAAGCTTCCTTCTTGTGTGGTCATTTTGAACTCTTGAGAGAATATGGTCAATTTTGGCCTTATGTAAATGTTTTAGTTAGAAGAGAGATGAAATCTTCCTCTCTTGGAATGTAAAGTCCTATATCTTAGTTTTGAGTTGTATTTAAACTTATTGCACTTGGAAATAAAAGTTTTATTGCTAATTTTAGTTGATATGTGAATGAAAAAAAATATATATATAATAAGGTGAATATGGTTAGGCAAGGGAATGTTCAAATTTATTATTGATTATTATGTTTACTTGAAGGACTTTGAGTTGTTTTATTGTTAAGAGACAAAAATGAAAGTTTTACATTTTTCTTATGAAAAGGAAATTTTAATTGTTTTCACATATTGAAAGGATTCAATTAAATGCATTTTCCTTTATATATATATATATATATATATATATATATATATATATATATATATATATAATGAATAAATTCTGTGAAGAAATGATTATGTGGAAATATATTTTTTTACAAAAAAAAATATGTTCTTTTGCTTTATATAAATCTGATTTAGAAAATTGTATTTTTTACTTATTTGTTTTAAGAGGAAAATCTGTGAGTTTTGAAGGAGAAATGTATATTTGAAATTATATATATATATATATATATATATATATATTTGAATATAAACTATTTTTTTTATTTATACTATTTTTTTTAAATGGTACTAAAATTGTGTATATTGCAGAGGATATATATATATATATATATATATATATATATGTTGTCTTATAATATAAAACATTAAAATTGTGTTTTGAAATGAAATTGAGTTTGTTGTATATATATAATAAACATTAAAAAAAAGGAACGCTCTGTAAAAAAAAATGAGAAGGGACTGGGTTCACATATTTTATTGATTGTTGTTTATTTTAAGAAATAAAAACAATTTTGGTGGGGGGTTCGAACCCCCTACCGTCGCTGCATACAAATGGGTGTGGGGAGGGGGCAGAGCCCCCACCTACACCCCACTGTGTGGGATGTGGGTGGGGACTCCGCCCCCTCCACACACTCCCACTTCTCCTTTTCCCCGCAGATCTCCCCAAACCACCGCTACACTTCCATCGACCACGCCCTACGCTCCCCTCTGTCGCCTTTGTCCCCTCTGCCACAGACTTCACAGTGCCCTCTCCCCTGTTTGCCGCCTGTCACAAAGCCCTTGATGTTGTAAACAAATATATATATATATATCATTTTAATATTTCCTGTGGCATGTGTAACATACAGACCACCGCCTGGGGACTTCGTCCATTCGGCCCTCTTAAATCTCTATATCTCATTCTATCACTGCAATATATATATATATATATATATATATATATATATATATATATATATCAAACAAAATAATGTACTAAAATATTAAATCATAATACCTCCGGAGTCTTCATCCATGGAGGCCATGCTCCACAAACCTGCAACAAAAGCATAGAAGAAGAAAGAGGAATTTTGTGAGGAAAGAAGATGAGATTTGAGAAAATAGGGTTAGGGTTCTTTTTTCCCATAAGAAAATTGTTTTTTTTTTTGTTTAGGGGATTTTAGGGCTTACATTTAAAAGTGCCCTTATTTTTTTATTCCCACTCTTTTATTATTTCTATTTCTTTTGTTTTAAAATTTATTTTTAGAATGGGATTTTGTGATAAATATAAAATGGGAATCTTTATTTCATTTGGGAATGACCTATTTATTTGTTAGTGGCATGGAAATAAATAGATTAGATTATGATTAGAGGGATTATATATTTTGTAGATTTTTAATTTGATTTTTGAAAAAGGGATTTATTTGTTTTATTTAAATTTTACACAATTTAATTATTTGAGATGTATTTATTTTAACAATTGGGTTAATCCTTTAATTATAAAACCAAACTCGACGAGGTTAATATATAACTAGATTGTTATTAATTTAATATTCCTTTTTAATTATATCTAGAGCAATTTTATTAATTTAATAAGGATGTCATTCAAACCAACTTGGAAACCTAGTAAACTATTTAAACGAAGTTAGTATAACATGTTCTCATGATCTGGTCTACCAAGAAATTAGGAATAATGTAAAGGATGCAGTGATAACTCTGATTGATAGAAAACGTGAAGAAGAACAAATTGATCGAGCTTTGTTGAAAAATGTATAATTAATCTATTTGTTTGATCTACTAATTTAACTGATATTACTTAAGTAATTTAACACCAACCCAGTAAACTTTTGATCAAAATTAGTTTTAATATAATAAACCCTAATCATGCTCATGAGGAGTTATGCTACCGAATTTTTCCAGAATTTAGGGTTTAGCTAGGTTATTGAAATTTAACCTTGCTTAGGATTAAGTTATTTTTTTTGTTGGTTATCGACATTAGGTTTTGGTATTAAATCATATTTTCTCATGCACTAGAGTTTGGCATTTGATTTTGACTTATGTCAAAATCCCATCATTCATTTAAGTTAACCTAGGGTTTCGATCGTTGATCCTAACCCTATTGGTGACATTAACCACGTCGCATCGACCCCCTAGTTGGCTTTCTTTGCGAAAAGGGTATGCTCAAGTGAACGCATTTCCCCCTCTTCAACTGTCATGTTTATGCCTATGTGGAATGCCACCGAGCACACTTACGCATGCGAGGGGGTTTCTAGGGAAGCGTGGTAAAATTTTTGATATTTCATGTCATGACCACATGACAAATGTGGACATGACATGTGTGATGCGTGTTGTGACCACATGGGAAATGTGGGCATGACGACATCCATCAAAGCATAAAGAATATAGGAATTTTGTCAAATCTTGTAGTTACAACTACCCTGCAAAACATGCATGCAAAGTGTAGAAGCATATACAAGGCACGTGAACTATTTGACAAGATGCCTTAAATAAATATTGTCTCATTGAATGCAATGATTGCAAGATATGAACAAAATAGATTTTTTGATAAGGCTTTTGAAACTTTCAAGCAAATGTAATTGAGATGTGTAAATCCAAATTCCACAACCTTAGCCAACATCATCCCTTCATATGCCAAAATGGGATCTTTGGAACATGGTATGGACATCCATCAAAGCATAAAGGATATGGGAATTTTGTCAAATCTTGTAGTTGCAACTATCCTCGTAGACATGTATGCAAAGTGTGAAGCATAGACAAGGTACGTGAACTATTTGACATGATGTCTCAATGAAATGCCATCTCATGGAATGCAATGATTGCAAGATATGCAAAAAATCATTTTTTTTGATAATGCTCTATAAAATTTCAAGAAAATACAATTGGCGGGTGTAAAGCCAAATTCCACAACCTTAGCTAGTATCCTCCTTGCCTATGCCAAAATGGGATCTTCGGAACATGGTATGGACATCCTTCAAAGCATAAAAGATATGGGAATTTTGTTAGATATTGTAGTTGTAACTACCCTCAGAGACATGTATGCAAAGTGTGGAAGCATAGACAAGGCATGTGAATTGTTTGGCATGATGCCTCAAAAAAATATCATCTCATGCAATGCAATGATTGCAAGATATGAACAAAATGGATTTTTTGATAAGCCTTTAGAAACTTTCAAGCAAATGAAATTGGCGGGTGTAAAGACAAATTCCAAAACCTTATAAATGATATCTTTGGAACATGGTATATACATCCATCAAAACATAAAGGCTATAGAAATTTTGTCAAATGTTGTAGTTGCAACTACCCTGTGAGACATGTATGCAAAGTTTGGAAGCATATACAAGGCACATGAACTGTTTGACATGATGCCTCAAAGAAATGTTGTCTCATGGAATGCAATGATTGCAAGATATGCACGAAATGGATTTTTCATAAGGCTTTAGAAACTTTCAAGAAAATGTACAAATGAAACTTTCAACCAAATACAATTGGAATGTCTAGAACCAAATTACACAACCTTATCCAACATCCTCCTTGCCTATGCCAAAATGGGATCTGAGGAACAAGGTGTGGACAACCATCAAAGCTTAAAGGATATAGGAATTTTGTCACATGTTGTATTTGCAACTGCCCTTGTAGACATGTATGCAAAGTGTGGAAGCATAGACAAGGTGCATGAACTATTTGACATGATGCCTCAAAGAAATGCATAGTTTCATGGAATGAAATGATTGCAAGATATGCACAAAATGGATTATTTGAAAATGATTTATAAACTTTCAAGAAAATACAATTGGCACGTGTAAAACCAAATTCATATAGCAATAATTGATCATCATATTAAATATTTAATGTAAACTGTCATATACATAATGTCATGAACATAACATCTAGTCTATATATAAAGCCATATAGGCATGTACAAACAAAGCCATACAGCCATATACAAAGATATACATCAGTAACATACAAAAGTATGTATACAAATCCATCTAGGCATACAAAAAAATTCCCAAAATCTAGTTTCCTATGAACTACTATGAAATAATCGGCGTACCTTGCTTGGCCATGAAGATGGAGATTCAATCAGTTACTCATCCTCTCTCTCTCGTCGAGTAGACTTCCTCAACAGAGATTTTTGTAACTCAACCTATTAATACAATCAAACAGTATGCACATTAATATAGAAAACATGAAATATATAACATCACATATGTAATCAATCACTTACCGCTAGTTGATAATCCCTCTCGATCATCTTTTCTCTCTCTTCATCCGTAGCTAGACGGGTTAGAGTTGTGACCTCCTATGAGAAGCATCAAAAAGAAAAATTGACTAAACATAAATATCATTTATGTACATCAAGTGACATGAGATAAAACAAGAAATACAAAATGACATTTACATATTACTAACTCATACCTCAGTCAAAGGATTTGAACACAACATAGCTGCAACAATGCCTGCCTCCGTCGACTCACAAAGATGAGGAGTCTCCATATTCAACATCTAAAAATAGAGTTCAAGGTTATTTGACCAAAATAGATACATAACATTATTTAAATGCATAAAGATTACAAATGGTTAAATTTACCTCTGTAAAAGCGGTTTTGCATCCAGGGGACCAAGGAAATCGTGGAGGTGTTGGTGAAGCTCCTTATTGAAATTATCAAATTATCACTAAATAAGATTACCATTGATATATGTACTTTATTTATGATCATGTGATAAATAACATACCTATTGACTTGACCTCCTCTCATAACTTGTCATTGGATGGCTAACAAAGGTAGGATGAAGACTCTGACCCTGGAATTTCATTGCATAGACAATTACATACATTAATTTTGACTTATAATATAGATAGCCATATAAAATTAATTACAAATTTCAAATAAGAATATATTAAATCAAGATGAAACTTATAAAAAATTACCTAGGAGTTAATACCAAATGTATGTTGTAAGACATCATCTATAAGAACAAGATCATCCAATATGGATGTGTCCATCACTATCTATTGCCCCTGCATTGTAGCATCCTGTAGAGAGTCCTGTCGCGAATCCTACGTCCCATAATCGCACAAGTTCCCACATGAATTAAGCTAAGTGCACAAAGATGAGGGACCAAAACTGGGTCTTAAGATGCCATTTTTTTCTAAAATCAGGAAACATTGATGTTGGATGAGAAATTGAAGATAGTTACACTCAAAATTTGAAGATACAACAAAAACAAGAGTCATAGTGCTCCGAATCTAGTTTCTAAACTACTAATTTTCTTCAAAAATGGTTGATATTAAGGGGTTCAAAAAGGGGGAGCACACAAATTGGTCTTGTTTTTCTCCAAAAAATATAACATAGCGTCTAGTGTGCTCCCCCTAAAATGTTAACTTTTTTTTTAGTATTTCAAAAATTGCTTCGGTGAGAAATTAGCTAACACCATGTAGTTTATCCCTAATTTTTTCATGAATAATTGATTTTTTACTAATTTTCAAAGTAGACACATCCTAACAAATAGAAAATTGAGCGTGCTCCCCCCTAAAATTTTTGAAAACTAATCGAAAATCAAAATTGTGTTTTTTATTATGTGTAGAATGGAGTCTAGTTTCTAAAAATGTAACTTATTTGAAATTTTGATGAACAGTTAAAAAAAAGTCAAAAATACTAGACACTGGTTTTTGAAAAAAAATGGATACACTAACAAAAGAAATTAAAGATGAAATCCTTAACGTACTCAAAATATGAAAAAAAATATATGGTTAGATAGCTAACAGAGAGCTTAATATTATGGTGGTATTGTTTTTGACTTTTCATTGAAAAAAGTGCAATCCTGATGGGGAGCACGCTCCAAATTATCTAAATTTTGTTAGAAACTAGAAAAACACATCCTTTGATGACCTAAACATAGTCCAAGCCTTTGGGTCAGAAGCCCAAGGCAAATCCAAGCCTTAGGCTTGATAATTACCAAGCCTAAGCATAATGCGAGCACATTATAATGTGCTCATGTTATGCTAAGTTAAATCACTCCCTTCCCTCCTATCTCCCTCCCATCATCTCTCTTTCTCATCTCTACTTCCCTCCTCTCTCTCACTCTCTACTTCCCTCCCCTCCCTACATCCTACCCTCTCTCTCTCACTCTCTACTTCCCTCCCCTCTCTACCTCCTATTGTCTCTCTCACTCTCTACTTCCATCACCTCTCTACCTCCTACCCTCTTGTTGAGTCTCTACTTCCCTCCCCTCTCTACCTCCTACCTTCTCTCTCACTCTTATATTCCCTCCCCTCTCTACCTCCTACCCTCTCTCTCACTCTCTACTTCCCTCCCCTCTCTACCTCCTACCCTCTTTCTGATTCTCTGCTTCCCTCCCCTCTCTACCTCCTACCTTCTCTCTCACTCTCTTCTTCCCTCCCTCTCTGCCTCCTACCCTCTCTCTCAATCTCTACTTCCCTCCCCTCTCTACCTCTTACCCTCTCACTCTCTACTTCCCTGCCCTCTCTACCTCTTACCCTCTCACTCTCTACTTCCCTCCCCTCTCTACCTCCTAACCTCTCTCTCACTATCTTCTTCCCTCCTCTCTCTACCTCCTACCCTCTCTCACACTCTCTACTTCCCTCTCCTCTCTACCTCCTACCCTCTCTCTCACTCTCTTCATCCCTCCCCTCTCTACCTCCTACCTTGTCTCTCACTCTCTTCTTCCCTCCCCTCTCTACCTCCTACCCTCTCTCTGAGTCTCTACTTCCCTCCCCTCTCTACCTCATACCTTCTCTCTCACTCTCTTCTTCCCTCCCCTCTCTACCTTCTACCCTCTATCTCACTCTCTACTTCTCTCCCCTCTACCTCCTACCCTCCCTCTCACTCTCTTCTTCCCTCCCCTCTCTACCTCCTACCCTCCCTCTCACTCTCTTCTTCCCTCCCCTCTCTACCTCCTACCCTCTCTCTCTCACTCTCTTCTTCTCTCCCCTCTCTACCTCCTACCCTCTCTCTCACTCTCTACTTCCCTCCCCTCTCTACCTCCTACCCTGTCTCATGCTCTCTTCTTCCCTCCCCTCTCTATCTCCTACCCTATCTTTGAGTCTCTACTTCCCTCCCCTCTCTACCTCCTACCTTCTCTCTCACTCTATTCTTCCCTCCCCTCTATCTCCTACCCTCTCTCTCACTCTCTACTTCTCTCCCCTCTCTACCTGCTACCCTCTCTCACTCTCTACTTCCCTCCCCTCTCTACCTCTTACCCTCTCTCTCACTCCCTTCTTCCCTCCCCTATCTACCTCCCACCCTCTCTCACTCTCTACTTCCCTCCCCTCTCTACCTCCTACCCTCTCTCCCATTCTCTACTTGCCTCCCTTCTCTACATCGTATCCTCTCACTCTCTTCTTCCCTCCCCTCTCTACCTCCTACCCTCTCTTTGATTCTCTACTTCCCTCCCATCTCTACCTTATACCTTCTCTCTCACTCTCTGCTTCCCTCCCCTCTCTACCTCCTACCCTTTCTCTCACTCTCTACTTCTCTCCCCTCTCTATCTCCTACCCTCTCTTACTCT
Source organism: Cunninghamia lanceolata (assembly GCA_027924645.1). Lineage (NCBI taxonomy): Eukaryota > Viridiplantae > Streptophyta > Pinopsida > Cupressales > Cupressaceae > Cunninghamia > Cunninghamia lanceolata. The sequence continues at coordinate 8,509,945 of BSBN01001080.1, read as the reverse complement.
CTACTTCCCTCCCCTCTCTACCTCCTATCCTCTATCTCCCTCTCTTCTTCGCTCCCCTCTCTACCTTCTACCCTCTCTCACTCTCTACTTCCCTCCCCTCTCTACCTCCTACCCTCTCTCCCACTCTCTACTTCCCTCACCTATCTACCTCCTACCCTCTCTCTCACTCTCTTCTTCCCTCCCCTCTCTACCTCCTACCTTCTCTCTCACTCTCTTCTTCCCTCCCCTCTACCTCCTACACTCTCTCACTCTCTACTTCCCTCCCCTCTCTACCTCCTACCCTCTCTCACTATCTACTTCCCTCCCCTCTCTACCTCCTACCCTCTCTCACTGTCTACTTCCCTCCCCTCTCTACCTCCTACCCTCTCTCTCACTCTCTTCTTCCCTCCCCTTTCTACCTCCTACCCTCTCTTCCACTCTCTACTTTCATCCCCTCTCTACCTCGTACCCTTTCTAACTCTCTACTTCCCTCCCCTCTCTACCTCCTACCCTCTCTCTCACTCTCTACTGCCCTCCCCTCTCTACCTCCTACCCTCTCTCTCACTCTCTACTTCCCTCCCCTCTCTACCTCCTACCCTCTCTCTCACTCTCTACTTCCCTTCCCTCTCTAACTCTCCTCATCATTCTTCCCATCCAATGAAATTTCATAAATTATTTTTTTTCCATTTCATCATGCCAATTTATATCCTCATCCCTTACATGTCTTATTTTTCTTGTTTCCATGTTCTTTTTCAATAAGGGAGAGGGAGAGGGAGGAAGAGGGAGATAGGTTGGAGATGGAGGGGAGAGAGAGGGGAGAGAAAAGGTGATAGGAAGAGAGAGAGAGAGAGAGAGAGGGTTGGTCGGGTTTATGAGTTTAGGGTTGCTTAAGTTTAGAGTTTAGGGGTTTGGTTTAGGGGAATTATTTAGGGTTTAGTGGTTTAGTGTTGCTTGAGTTTATGGTTTATAGTTTAGGGGTTAAGATTTAGGGGCATTATTTATGGTTTAGGGGTTTGGGGAGAGAGAGAGGGGGGGGCTTCTCAGGTTTAGGGGCATTATTTAGGGTTTATGAGTTTAGGGCTACTCAGACCTTTAGGGGCATTATTTAGGGTTTACAAGTTTAGGGTTTGGGTTAAAGGGGAATTATTTATGGTTTAGGGGTTTATCCTAGTTTCTCAAGTTTAGGGTTTAGGGGTTAGGGTTTAGGGGAATTATTTAGGGTTTCAAGGTTTAGGGTTGCTCAGGTTTAGGGTTTAGGGGTTAGGGGTTAGGGGTTTAGGGTTGCTTGGGTATTGGGTTTAGGGGTTAGGGTTTAGGGTTTAGAGATAGATAGAGTGAGGGGGGTGATAAAGATTGGGAGAGATAGGGAGATAGAGGTTTAGGGTTGCTTCCAGAGTTTATGGTTTAGGAGTTTGGGGTTTAGGGGTTTAAGGTTGCTCAGTTTTAGGGTTTAGGGGTTAGGGGTTAGGGGTTAGGGTTTATGGTTTAGGGGTTAGGGGTTAAGGTTTAGAGGTTTAGGTTATGGTTTAGAGAGAGGACCAATAGGGAGATATAGAGGAGACCGAGGGGAGAGATAGGGAGATAGAGGGTGAGATAAATGGCCATAGACATAGGTAGAGAGATTGAGAAGTAGAGGGATGATAGAGACAAGGAGATATGGGTTTAGGGGTTAGGAGTTTAGAGAGGGAGAGATAGGGAGATAAAGGTTCAGAGGCATTATTTAGGGTTTATGGGTTTAGAGAGAGAGAGGAGGAGGATAGAGAGATAGATAAATACTTATAAATAAAGGTTTGCATAGATATATACTTATAGATATAAACTTATAAATATATGTACTTAGACATAGAGAGAAAACACTAAAATACTTGTTTGCATGCATGAAAGCATAAATATTTCATGCTTCCCAAAACACGCTTGCGTTATAACACGAATGCATTCTAGGAAGCAAAAAAATGGGGAAAAACATGTGGGATCTGTGTTCAGACCCCACATGTTTGTTATTCCCTGCTTTTCATGCATGCCATCGGACAAGAAAATGCTTTTTCATGGTGTTTGACATTTTAAGAATCATTGTTTGATCAATCTGCCACCTTTTTTGTTTTTTCAATGTAGAAGAACTAGTTTTGCATGTTTTTGGACAAAATTTGATTATTTAAACTAAAATTTTCATGTTTCATATTCTCTCAAAGATAACTACCATTGATATAGATTTAATTTGATGATATATGTTTGTTTTTTCATAAATTTCACTAATCCTATTCTAGAGTTATATAGAATTCATAATCAAACTTGCCAAAAAGATCAATTTGAGGATTTTGAAGCTAAATTTTGGAGGATTGGTCAACTTGAATATTGAATTCTAAGGTATGTTATTTATGTCCAATTTAATTCACTTTATGTTGTTTAGAACACTCACAATCACTAAAAGTGAAACTATCTAAGTTAAAAAAAAAAAAATCAATATGTGTATTAATAGAATTAGAATCATTAAAATATGATATATACATGATTTTGTTCCGTCTTGAATCATTAATAGAATTTGTCATATCTAGAATTTGAACTATGTCATCAATACCTCCCTATAACAAAGTATTATCATCATTCTCTCTATCATCATCTTGGCCATTCAACTCATGCTCGTCATTGGGACTAGGTGTGCCATCATACTCAATGTCTTATTTACTGCCAATTGACTAATTTGTATTGATTGATTGTGATAATTCAACACTTCTAGTGCTTACAAGGGTACACCATACTTAGCTTGTTTGTCATACTTGTCTTCATACTTAGTCCAAATTTGTTGACCAAAACACATGAACCGTGTACATGTCTTCCTACACTGCAACCAAAATCAAACTATGTCTTGTGATAACAAAGAGAAACTCTCAATTGCTTCTTATCACTTGTGATACCTCAAAACATTCTCTAGGACATATACATACATTCTCAATTGTCACTACATGAAATCCAACACTGCCACATGTGCACTTTCACTACCATACATGCTCTAGCAACTCACTTAGCTCATGATGCAATAATGATTTCTTCACCAAGTGTATTGCAATTGCTACCATAGCAACACTTGGTTGTAATAAATCTCCATGCCATAGCACAATGTCCAACTCTCAATGCATGGTTACCACATAGGCTTCTATCACTATCTTATCAATTTATGATCAAACTCTTCAACAAGATCTTGAACAATCCACAAATCTTAGTATGTATCAAGTTCAACTCCTTAAAGGTCAACTGACCATGACATAACCAATTGGTATCCTCAAGAGTTGCTTTTAGAGAATCTATTTTTAATAAACACATTTACAATGGAAACATTATATGTTCAACTATCAAGATTGAGCATGCCATCAATTGATTTTATTTTAATTCACATACATTTGTAATTTAGGGAAAAATCTCATAATTGACATGTTTAACTAAAAGTATTGATCATGTGTTCAACTATAAATAATCATGATGCCCACCTGTAAGTAATCATGATGTTCTTGTGGATGAAGTAGAGTGGCCCAATCTCTTGACTAAAGTAGATCTATTGTGTTTGCTTCACATTTTTAGTGCATCCTTTCATCTCCTTTTTTTATTGTACCATTGCACTTGATGCTTGATTTTCCCATATTTTCTTCTCTACATCTCCCAATTCCAAAAAGATAATGATAGATGAAAAAAGACTAGATAAGAACATCTACACTAGAATGATGATATATAATTTTTTTCAGGTAAGATCACTAAGATATATGGAAGAATTGTTACCCTCCACTTGACAAAAATAATCCTAGTGACTTTAGCATTGCTAATACTAGGCCTTTCCTCTACTAACTTTCTCTTTGTCTCCTTGTTATAACCTCAATCCATTTGACTTTTCTTTTAAAAATAAAAAAATTGCCTTAACACTTAAGTGAAATCATTTCCACATTAGCATTGGACAATGGAAATATTTTACCAATGAATACCAATTTTAAAGAGACCATATAATTAACTATGGATTTTAATACCTAAAAAATTAGGAATGATGATGAGGCTTCATTGGCCTATTAGGGTCAATATTCTTCTCCTTTTGTTGAGTCTTTATTGTATTCGCATCTTGTGCTTTCTCTACATTTTTCCTATATTCATCCATCTCCTTTTTATATAGCATGATAGCCCTCACTACAAGACCTTCCCATATTTGCTTCTCTACATCTCCCAAATCTTGAGAAATACAAAACACAAGAGACCAAAACATATTACAATAAGTTCTATGGATCCACTAGATTTATTAAGAAATAGAAAAACATGAGAGACCAAAATAGATCACAATAACCTCTATGCCTTCATTACACATGATAAAAAATTCTTTACCTAGGATTAAGGCCAATATATATTATAGTTATTACCTTCCACTTAATAGGATTAAGGTACCTAGTTCTACCCTGAATTTTTCCACCTAGTTCTGCCCTAAATTTCTACACCTTGTTATTTTGCCCTAACCCTAACTCTGTTAAAAATCAAACTTGTAATGATGGCAATTATGAATCATAAATTGTAGAAAACATTCATAAGATCATACCAAATGATTCACCTCACTATGTAGAAGAGATTTAGCATGAAAGTGCATATAAAACATGTAGAACCATACCAAGAATGATGAACATATATATACTATTGTCATAAGTTGAATATGAAGTCTGATTATTACATCAATCAATGGGCGATCATGCAAAATTACATAAATAAGGATCTGTTGTTATGAATCAGCACATATACATACCAAATTATGCAAGGATAGGCTCCAATGAGGTTTGATAAAGGAAGAATAAGTCTGCTATTACAATCTACCCAAACCCTAATGCATCAACTATAGCCATCATATGCTGATTATTCGTTATGCTTCTAACATCATCATTGTCTTATTCATGATGCATATAGAAATCATCATCATGTCGAGGAATCGAGCAAAGACTCTAACACTAGAAGAGCGTGAAGCTAAGAATGAGAGGAAAAGAGAAAGAATGAGGTGAATTCATGAAAGTAGGAAATTGTCAGCCATACAAGAAGACATTCCACCATTTTCAATTGAAGAGGAACATGACACATCTAATGAAGCTAAGAGAAAGATGCAATTGGTGACACAAAGGGAATGAATGCAAAACAAACAAGGAAACTGAATCTCCAAGTTGGAGGCACTCCATCATCCATAGGTCAAGTTGAAGGAACATCATCATTATCTTCTCAAATTGGAGGCACTCCATCTTTCACATGTGAAGTTGAAGGTACATCTTTATTCTATTCTCAAGTTGGTGGCACGCAATCATTCACACATCAAGTTGAAGGTACACCATCTTCTCCATCTCAACTTCAAGCCATTTCATCTTTTTAATCTCCAATTGAAGTTATGTCATCTATCCCATCTCAAAAGATACGTGAATAAGATATGGAAATCATTCTTTGAGAACTTAAATGAAACTAGAAGATGTCAACTATTTGTTGAATTAATGAGAAATCTAAAATTTAGACCCATAATGAAGATTCTTGGCCTAAGAACATCGGATAGTAATGTCACCTGACATGTCATTACATTGACAATAGTAAGACAACAAACAAAGAAAGCTTGCCTCATTAGAAAGACAAGTCAAGTATTGATTAAGTAGAAAAATTCTAATGAGAGTCATTGGAAGATGTGAAAGAGTTGAGGACCCAAACACCAATGAATTGTGGGCATTCTCTAGGAGACTCCCATGGAAAGACAAAGTTGTTGTTGAAGCCTTGAGATCCCTCATCGAAGAATTTTAGAAAAATAACACAAGGGTATCTCCTAATGCAAGAGATGTTGTGAGAAGGAGAATTGGTTGTTGAAACCGTGAGCCACATCCAAAGCATTTTTTGGATGTGACTCAAACATAATTTTTCAATAAATTTCAAGAGATGTGCTCCTCAAGTCAAAATTAGTCAAAGGTATTTTGAAATGGTAAAGCCTTTTTATGTAAAACTAAATCACACATGCACAACTTTTGTTGTAGGGTACATATTGAGTTTTCTAATCATTATGATGTTTATAGATATATATGTGTAGATTTGCATACTAACGATGTTTTACAAGAGTGTAATTTAAAGTGTCCACCTAGATCTTGAAGAGATTTCATATCAAGCATCTTATGCCAGAGAGTGGATGGTCAATTATTCCACAATAGCTTATGTTTGGATGGCACATGTGATCATTGTGGTGGGTTGCAACATTTGTCAATTTGTCAACATATGGACAACACATATGCAATTAGAAATGAGCTGGTAAGTTTTGGTACATACAAGACAGTGGCATATAGTCTGAAAGATGGAAAAGAAGCAAAAATGTGTGAATTGGTCATTCAAAATATTCCAATGTATCAGTTTATCTCTATTTTTTGAGATAATATAGTTTACTAGTATGCAAGGTATACCCATAGAGCTTGATGGTTGGACTTGCAATTCAAGTTATGCAAGGACACATTTCCACTTGGTACCATCATTTGAGTTGTTGACTTTGTAGAGAACTACACACTATAGCCACATAATGAGGTGAAATCATAGTATTACAAGTCTACGCAGGTTGCCATATTTGTGCAAATAGCATTCATTCATGCAGAAGATAGTACAGAGGATGACAAGAAGATCTTGAGGGAATATTATTTTTATATTAGTGATGATCACACATATTCTATGGAGTTCGTGTAAGGTTGCTTTTAGATTTTCTATTGTGATTTAGCTAGAAGGAGCATATCATTTCGTCAGCATATCTTATGGTCAGATAATTGTGCATCACAATTCAAGAACTCGTGGATGTTCTATTAGTTGAGAAGGATACATACAATGAATGGTGTTCAACATATGTGGAATTTTTATGAGGCTGGGCATGGAAAGGGGGAGCATGATGGTGCAGGAGCATGTATCAAAAGAGCATTGGAATGAAAAGAGTTGAAGTACAAAGACAATGCAAAGTTGACAGATGCGAGATCTATTGTCAAATGGTGTAACGCGATAATGAGTCTAGGTAATGAAGGTAAGTCTACAGTTCATAGATATTTTTGGTTGGTTGATGATACTAACATTATAAAATATGAGGATTGTTGTACATTGATAGGATTGAGTAAGATACACTCTTTTAGAAGCTTTAATGTAGTTTCATGCAGTATTCATACGCGGCAGATGGCATTCTTTTGTTCTTCATGTACATATGAAGCTTGGTATGATTGTGAGTCAAAGGAGTGGGTCCATGATTGGTGTACAAGAGGCCTAAGCCCGACTGACGTGTATCAACTATTGACAACACTAAAAATCATAGAGATTGAATCATCAGTTGATTTTGACCATGTTTCAGATCTAGTTCAACTAGGTATTATCATCATTCAAGTTTAATAAATTTTAATATGTCATCTTATTTTGTAGTTTTTCTTGTATTGTTGACTATATTCATTGAACTAAATGCACGTATCAATGCAGGGCATGTTTATGTAGTTATTGTAGTTGAAGGCAATGAAGAAGGAATATATTATTATTTGTGTCTCTATTTTGAGGCAAAAAAGAAATTAGATTTCCCTGTTATAGATGGAGAAAACATCGAGTACCCTACAAGATCAGTGGTTGTTACTGGAACATAGCTTAGAAGGTACCCAATGAAGAAGTCTAATGTGTGGTTGTTCGAGGACTTTGATACACATAGGAAGATTCTTCATTATTCTAACCTTGTTGTGGCATCAAATGTTCATTTGATTAAATATGGGGATACACCATTAAACAGGACCTTGTGGAAGGTTTGTGAGTCTGATCATGAGGCAATACTCAAAACAATAGAGTAGAGCAGACCTAGATGGTTCATTGGATTGAATTAGTGGAATGACAAAAAGTTATGTTATTTTTCCTTGCTATCCTCATTTCACCTTGTATATTTTAGCTACTCATTTTAGCTAAATAGTGCATAATCCTTATGAAGTTTCCTTTCAAAGGAAGGTAAGGTAGTTTTTCATGATTATTTCATGATGATATGTCCTTTACTTTCTATTTCATAATAATTTTTAATGATGTTACTATGAGTTTTAATTTGTTTTAATGATGTTACTATTCATAATGAGTATTAATAACTAAAAATTGATAGCAGTGGTAAGGGCAACCTCAATTGATGCCCTATAAGACATTGGATCAAGTGAGAACACCTTTATAGTACTGAATTTCATCTACCAGAAAGGTATTATGATTGATTTTTTTACAATCAGCATCTCCTGGGGCTAAACAGATGGTGCCAACACATCCATGTGGTTGGGTAAATGCTAGGGGGGATGTCTTTTCGGTGGAAAATCCTCATGGTCGTTCTTGTCTATATCGAACGTAGAAAATCTCTCAAGAGCCCTAAGAAAAAAAAGGTGACAAACTTTGGACCAACTATTACATCAAATTGTGACACCTAGGAACATCTTATTTGCATGTATAGGTGGATGTTAGGTCTACCTACAAAAACCTACCTTATTTTTTTCTAAATCAATTTCGTTTGCCTATGGTGGCAAGGAACGCATTGTTCCAAAATACATCAGTTACATGCAGTGGAAAGGTGCTAGGAGTGACATTTTGTATTCCATAGCTCATGGGGATGAACACACTGTACCAACACATCAGGGTAGGTAGGTAAATACCAAGGGAGGTCTCATTTCATGTGCCAAGGGTCCTAATCATTCAAGGCAGCAAGCTACCGGCAAAGTCACTTAAGATCCTAAGAGCAAAAACTACCAAACTTTGACGAAATAGTTCTTGGAATTTGTGACAGCTGGGAGCATTCCATTTGGACCTATAGGTGCATGTGGGGTCCATCCACAATAACCTCTCTCAATTTTGGTCAACTCAAATATGTTTGACCATGTCAAAATCAAATGCATTCTTGCAAAACGCTTCAATTTCATGTAGCACAACCTTGCCAAGTGCCATATTTTTTGTTCTACTTGTTGTGGGGCTAAACAAACTGCACCAATGCCTTGGGGTGGGTAGGTAAATTCCAATGGAGGTCTCATTTCATGGTCCTAGCATCCCAGTCATTCTGAGTAGTAGGCTACCGACAAAGTCCCTTAGGATCCCGAAGACCAAAAAACTGCCAAACTTTGACGGAACAGTTCTCAGAATTCATGACAATTGGGAACATTATGTTTGGACCTATAGGTGTATGTGGGGTCCATCCACAATAACCTCTCTCAATTTTGGTCAACTCTAGTCCGTTTGACCGTTCTGAAATCAAATGCATTCTTGCAAAATGCTTCAATTTCATGTAGTGGAAAGGTGCCAGGAGTGACATTTTGCATTCCATAGCTCGTGGGGACAAACGGACTATGCCAATGCATCAAGGTGGTTGGGTAAATGTTAAGGGAGGTCTCATTTCATGTTTCAAGGGTTCCAATCGTTCAAGGCAACAGACTACCAACAAAGTCACTTAAGATGCTAAGAGCAAAAACTATCAAACTTTGACGGAACAGTTCTTGGAATTCGTGGTAGTTGGAAACATTCCATCTAGACCTATAGGTGCACATGATGTCTGTCCACAATAACCTCTCTCAGTTTTGGTCAACTCAAGTCTGTTTGACCGTGCCAAAATCAAACGCATTCTTGCAAAATGCTTTACTTTCATGCAGCACAACCTTGCCAGGTGCCATATTTTGTGTTCTCTTCATCATGGGGATGAACCAACTATGCCAACACATCAGGGTGGGAGGGTAAATGTTAGGGGAGGTCTTGTTTCATGTGCCAAGTGTCCCAGTCATTCTGGGTTGTAAGCTACCGACAAAGTCAAAAATTACTAGGACTGAAATTTTACATTCCACAGGTCATGGGATCAAACTGACTATGCCAACACATCCAAGTGGGTAGGTGAATGCTAGGGGAGGTCTCATTTCATATGCCAAGTGTCTCGGTCATTCCGGGCTGTAAGCTACCAGCAAACTTGAAAGGTGCTAGGAGTGAGATTTTGCATTCCACAGCTTGTGGGGCCAAACAGACTATGCCAACACATCAGGGTGGGTGGGTAAATGCCAGGGGAGGTCTTGTTTCATGGGCCTAGTATCCTAGTCATTCCATGTAGTAGGCTATCGGCAAAGTCCCTTAAGATCCCTAAGACCAAAAAACTACCAAACTATGACGGAGTAGTTTTTGGAATTCATGGTAGTTGGAAACATTCCATTTGGACCTACAGGTGCATGTGGGGTCCATCCACAATAACCTCTCTCAGTTTTGGTCAACTCCAATGTGTTGGACTGTGTCAAAATCAAATGCATTCTTGCAAAATGCTTCAGTTTCATGCAGTGAAAAGGTGCCAATAGTGACATTTTATATTCCATAGCTTGTGGGGTTGAACGGACTATGCTAATGTGTTGGGGTGGGTGGGTAAATGCTAGGGGAGGTCTTGTTTCATGTGCCAAGGGTCCTAATCGTTCAAGGCAGCAAGCTTCTGGCAAAGTCACTTAAGATCCTAATAGTAAAAACTACCAAACTTTGATGGAGCAATTCTCAGAATTTGTGGCAGTTGGGAATGTTCTGTTTGGACCTACAGGTGCATGTGGGGTTCATCCACAATAACCTCTCTCATTTTTTGTCAACTCAAATCTGTTTGACCATGCTAAAATCAAATGCATTCTTGCAAAATGTTTCAGTTTCATGCAGCACAACCTTGCCAGGTGCCATATTTTTTTATCTTCTCATCGTGGGGCCGAACCGAATGCACCAACACATCAGGGTGGGCAAGTAAATGTTATGGGAGGCCTCATTTCATGTGCCAAGTGTCCTAGTCATTCCAAGATGCAAGCTACTGGCAAAGTCACTTTGTCGATAGCTTATAGCCTAGAATGACTAGGACCCTTGGCACACAAAACAAGACCTTCCCTAGCATAAATACCAGCCCACTGCGATGTGTTGGTGCAGTCATTCAGCCCCACGAGCTATGGAATGCAAAATCTTACTCCTAACACCTTTTAACTTCGTCAATGACTTGCAGCTCAAAATGATTGAGACACTTGGTGCACAAAACAAGATCTCCCCTACCATTTACCCACCCACTTGGATGTGTTGGTGCAGTCAGTTCGACCCCATGACATGTGGAATGCAAAATTTCAATCCTAGCAACTTTCAACTTTATCGGTAGCTTATAGGCCAGAATGATTGGGACGCTTGGCATATGAAACAAGACCTCCCCTAACATTTACCCACCCACCCTGACATGTTGGCACAGTCGGTTCGGCCCCATGATGAGCAGAACAAAAAATATGGCTCCTGGAATAAGAATGTATTTGATTTCGACATGGTCAAACAGATTTGAGTTGACCAAAACTGGGAGGTTATTGTGGATGAACCCCACATGCACTTGCAAATCCAAACAGAATGTTTCCAACTACCACAAATTCTAAGAACTGCTCTGTCAAAGTTTGGCTATTTTTGCTCTTAGGATCTTAAGTGACTTTGTCGGTATCCTACTGCCTCAAACGATTGGGACCCTTGGCACATGAAACGAGACCTCCCCTGGCATTTACCTACCTACCCTGATGCATTGGCATAGTTTGTTCAGCCCCATGAGCTATGGAATGCAAAATGTCACTCCTGGCACCTTTTCACTGCATAAAACTAAAGCATTTTACAAGAATGCATTTGATTTCAGCATGGTCAAACGGACTAGATTTGACCAAAACTGAGAGAGGTTATTATGGATAGACCCCACATGCACCTGTAGGTCCAAATAGAATGTTCCCAACTACCACAAATTATGAAAACTATTCCTCAAAGTTTGGCAATTTTTTGGTCTTAGGGATCCTAAGGGACTTTGCCAGTAGCATGTGTCGAACACCCAGAATACTAAGAGGGGGGTGAATTAGTATTCTATTAAACCTTTTACTTATTAAACTAGTAGTTCATTTTCCACAAATAATAATAAAGCAAATTAAACATAGAGGAAGTAACCACAAAGCATCACACATGAACACCAAGATTTTTACCTTGAAAACCCAAAACTGGGAAAAACCGTGGTGAGTGTTAGCTCACAATAATTATGTAATATCAATACCAAATTACAAGAGGCTCATTGCCCAAAGAAATGCTCACTGCAAGAAAGGCTCATTGACAAAAATGGGCTCACTGCCTAGAAAAAGAAAGAAGGAAAGAAGAATGGCTCACTGGCATGTTGAACTACTCTGATTGCGTCTACACATGCATGGTTACAGCTCCAATGAAGTACAAAAATACTATCTCAAAATTCTTCATCTCTAACTACTATGTTTCTCTGATTTGCTTTTACATCAAGTAAGATCACTCTTCTTCTGCACTTGTCACGCTTACTATACTTTACATGTTGCATTCACATTTGCATCCACTTTGCACCCCTCACAAACACCAAATTTGATCTCATATATATCTGCAACACTTAGATTCTTCACATTAGGTCAGCCTACCTAGATGAAGCATATAGTTAATAAACTTGCAACTTGTCGGCCAAATCCACTCACCAAAATACATAGCGGATCTAAATAACATTTGAAACACCTTCTCATACTTCAACTATAGAATCACTTAGAATAAATTTCTAACCAATAGAACTTTTCGCACACAAATCAAACAATCATGTTGGCCTTAAACACAAATTGTTACTAACTCAGTCTATTTGTCAGACTACAACTTTCATTACAGACCACAAGACTTTCTCAAAATCATATCAAAGACTCCTTAGACATTATTGATCATACCTTCAAAACTGCATAACATAATATTAACATGTGGCAAAATGCGGACTGTTGAAACACAGACTTTGTCACAACCAGTCATTGTCAAATCATGTAGTGATACTCAATAGCTTATAACTATCTTTTCGATGGACCTCAGACTTTGTAATTGTAGATTTAGATACTTCATACAAGTGTTTACAACACCTCAAAACCACATAACTAAATATCTAACACCGAAGGAATGTGGACCAAAACAAATGAGTGTTATGTTCTGATTACCTCTGTTCTCTACAATGCTAGACTTAGGCTACTTGAAGATATACTTCTAGAACTAATCAAGGTCTAAAACTCAGGATATAAGATCATCTAAGAGTTGGAAACATCATGTCAGAATCATAGGACCAGATCTGTAACTGTTGACCAATGCCAATCCAAACATTGTCTCTCTGTCACTGTCTTTGTCTATTGGCAATACTTAGCCAAAATGACTAAGTCTTCTTCTCCAGACCAAAACCTCTATTCTAATCTTGTTCCTTTTCTTGTTTCCATCAATGACAACATCTTCAAACATCAAGCTCAGCCAAATTGCAAACAGCCTGCTACCTGGAATGACTGGGATGTTAGGCCCACGAAGTGAGACCTCCCTTGGCATTTGCTCACCCACCCCAACAAGTTGGTGCAGTCCGTTAGGCCCCACAACAAGCAAAACAAAAAATATGGCACCTAGCAAGGTTGTGCTACATGAAACTGAAGTGTTTTATAAGAATGCATTTGATTTCAGCATAGTCAAACATATTTGAGTTGACCAAAACTAAGAGAGGTTATTGTGGATGGACCCCACATGCACATGTAGGTCCAAATAGAATGTTCTTAGCTACCATGAATTCTAAGAACTATTATATCAGAGTTTGGCAATTTTTGTTCTTAGGATCTTAAGTGACTTTGCTGGTATCCTGCAGCCCAAATGATTGGGACCCTTGGCACACAAAACAAGACCTCTCTTGGCATTTACCCACCCACTCTAACATGTTGGCATAGTCCATTCAGCCCCATGAGCTATGCAATGTAAAATGTCACTCCTGGCACCTTTCCACTGCATGAAACTGAAGCATTTTGCAAGAATGCATTTGATTTCGACATGGTCAAATGGATTTGAGTTGATCAAAACTAAGAGAGGTTATTGTGGATAGACCCCACATGCACTTGCATGTCTGAATGGAACATTCCCAGCAACCACAAATTCTGAGAACTATTCCGTCAAAGTTTGGCAATTTTTGCTCTTAGGATATTAAGTGACTTTGCCGGTAGCCTGCTACCTCAAACGATTGGAACACTTGGCACATGAAATGAGACCTCCCCTGGCATTTACCTACCCACCCTAACATGTTGATGTAGTCCATTTGGCCCCATGAGCTATGGAATGCAAAAATGTCACTCCTGGCACCTTTCCACCGCATGAAATTGAAGTATTTTGCAAGAATGCATTTGATTTTGGCACAGTCAAATGGACTAGAGTTTACCAAAACTGAGAGAGGTTATTGTGGAAGGACCCCATATGCACTTATAGGTCCAAACAGAATGTTCCCAACGACCACGAATTCTGAGAACTGTTATGTCATAGTTTGGGAGTTTTTTGGTCTTAAGGATCTTAAGGGACTTTGTCGATAGCCTGCTGCCTAGAATGACTGGGATGCTAGACCCAAGAAATGAGACCTCCCCTGGCATTTACCCACCTACCCCAATGTATTAGTGTAGTTTGTTCGGCCCCACAAGCTATGGAATGCAAAATCTCACTCCTAGCACCTTTCCACTGCATGAAATTGAAGCATTTTGCAAGAATGCATTTGATTTCAACGCGGTCAAATGGACTGGAGTTGACCAAAACTGAAATAGGTTATTGTGGAAGAACCCCACGTGCACCTATAGGTCCAAACAGAACATTCCCAATTGCCATGAATTTTGAGAACTGCTCCATCATAGTTTGGCAATTTTTTGTCTTAGGTATCTTAAGGGACTTTGCCGGTAACTTGCTGCGCCAAATGAATGGGATGATTGGCACATAAAACGAGACCTCCCTTGGAATTTACCCACCCACCCCAATGCGTTAACGCAGTCCATTTAGTCCCATGATCAATGGAATGCAAAATGTCACTCCTAGCACCTTTCCACTACAAAATGTAGATTTAGTAGTAAAAATAGGTCATATGGGTATGTTTCTTTCATGTGGGACATCATATGTTTCAATGGCATTTCTCCAAAGGAAACCATTCCCACTTCTGTTGTGATAATGGTCATATGGATTGTTTTAGAAGTAAAAATCATTCATATTGAATGATTGTTATGACTATTACAATCACATGAATGACTGTTACAATCATATGGATTACTGAAAAAAGTGTAAAAATAGTCATATATATGACTGTTACAGTCAAAAAATGTGTAAAAAATAGTCATATGTATGAATGTTATAGTCAAAAAAGTGTAAAAACAATCATATATATGACTATTACAGCCAAAAAAAGTGTAAAAACCAGTCATGTATATGACTGTTATAGTCAAAAAAGTGTAAAATCCTTACCCAGTATTCTCCTTGCCTATGCCAAAATGGGATCTTTGGAACACAATATGGAAATCCATCTAAGCATAAAAGATATGGAAATTTTATTAGATGTTGTAGTTGCAACTGCCCTCAGAGACATGTATACAAAGTGTTGAAGCATAGACAACGCACATGAACTGTTTGGCATGATGCCTCAAAGAATTTTGTCGAATCTTGTAGTTGCAACTGTCCTAGTAGACATGTATGCAAATTGTGGAATCATAGACAAGATACTGAACTCTTTGACATGATTCCTCAATGAAATGTCATCTCATGGAATGTAATGATTGCAAGATATGCAAAAAATGGATTTTTTGATAACTCGTTATAAACTTTCAAGAAAATACAATTGGCGGGTGTAAAGCCAAATTCCACAACCTTAGCTAGTATCATCCTTGCCTATGCAAAAATGGACATCCATCAAAGCATGAAAGATATGGAAATTTTTTTAGATGTTGTAGTTGCAACTACCCTCAGAGACATGTATGCAAAGTGTGGAAGTATAGACAACACATGTGAACTTTTTGGCATGATGCCTCAAAGAAATCTCATCACATGGAATGCAATGATTGCAAGATATGAAAAAAATGGATTTTTTGATAAGGCTTTAGAAACTTTCAAGCAAATGCAATTGGCGGGTGTAAAGAAAAATTCCACAACCTTAGCCAACATCTTCCCCTCATATGGCAAAATGTGATCTTTGGAACATGGTAAGGACATCCATCAAAGCATAAAGGATATGGGGATTTTGTCAGATCTTGTAGTTGCAACTGTCCTAGTAGACATGTATGCAAATTGTGGAGCATAGACAAGATACATGAACTCTTTAACATGATGCCTCAATGAAATGCCATCTCATGGAATGCAATGACTCCAAGATATGCAAAAAATGGAAGCAACTACCCTGTGATACATGTATCCTCCTTGCCTATGCCAAAATGGGATCTTTGGAATATGGTATGGACATCCATCAAAGCATAAAAGATATGGAAATTTTGTTAGATGTTGTAGTTGCAACTGTCTCGGAGACATTTAGGCAAAGTGTGGAAGCATCGACAATGCACGTGAACTATTTGGCATGATGCCTCAAAGAAATGTCGTCACATGGAATGCAATGATTGCAAGATATGAAAAAAATGGAAATTTTTGATAAGGCTTTAGAAGCTTTCAAGAAAATAAAATTGGCAGGTGTAAAGACAAATTCCATAACCATAGCCAACATCCTCTCTTCATATGGCAAAACATGATCTTTGGAACATGGTATGGACATCCATCAAAGCATAAAGGATATGGGAATTCTGTCATATCTTCTAGTTGCAACTACCCTACGAGACATGTATGCAAAGTGTGGAGGCATAGACAAGGTACGTGAACTGTTTGACATGATTCATTGAAATGAAATGGCATTTCATGGAATGCAATGATTGCAAGATATGCAAAAAATGGATTTTTTGACAAGGCTTTAGAAACTTTCAAGAAAATATAATTGGCGGGTGTAAAGCCAAATTCCAAAACCGTAGCCAGTATCCTCCTTGCCTATGCCAAAATGGACATCCATAAAAGAATAAAAGATATGGGAATTTTGTTAGATGTTGTAGTTGCAACTACCCTCGGAGACATGTATGCAAAGTGTGGAAGCATAGACAAGGCATGTGAACTGTTTGGCATGATGCCTCAAAGAAAGGTCGCCTCATGGAATGCAATGATTGCAAGATATGAACAAAATAGATTTTTTGATAAGGCTTTAGAAACTTTCAAGCAAATACAATTGATGAGTGTAAACCCAAACTCCAAAACCTTAGAAATGGTATCTTTGGAACACGGTATAGACATCCATCAAAGCATAAAGGATATAGGAATTTTTTTAAATGTTGTAGTTGCAACTACCCTGCGAGACATGTATGCAAAGTGTAGAAGCATAGACAAGGTACATGAACTGTTTGACATGATGCCTTAATGAAATGTCATTTCATGTAATGTAATGATTTCAAGACATGCAAAAAATGGATTTTTTGATAAGGCTTTATAAACTTTCAAGAAAATACAATTGGCAGGTGTAAAGCCAAATTCCATAACCTTAGCTAGTATCCTCCTTGCCTATGCCAAAATGGACATCCATCAAAGGATAAAAGATATGGTAATTTTGTTAGATGTTGTAGTTGCAACTGCCCTTGGAGACATGTATACAAAGTGTGGAAGCATATACAAGTCATGTGAACTATTTGACATGATGCCTCAAAGAAATGTTGCCTCAAAGAAATGTTGCCTCATGGAATGCAATGATTGCAAGATATGAACAAAATGGATTTTTTGATAAGTCTTTAGAAACTTTCAAGCAAATTCAATTGGCGGGTGTAAAGCCAAATTCCAAAACCTTATAAATGATATCTTTGGAACACGATATAGACATCCATCTAAGCATAAAGGATATAGGAATTTTTTCAAATGTTGTAGTTGCAACTACCCTGCGAGACATGTATGCAAAGTGTGGAAGCATATACAAGAAACATGAAATGTTTGGCATGATGCCTCAAAGAAATGTTGTCTCATGGAATATAATGATTGCAAGATATGCACAAAATGGATTTTTCATAAGGCTTTAAAATTTTTCAAAATGCACAAAAGAAAATTTCAACCAAATGCAATTGGTAAGTCTAAAACCAAATTGCACAACCTTATCTAACATCCTCCTTGCCTGTGCCAAAATGGGATCTGGGGAACATGGTGTGGACAACTGTCAAAGCATAAAGGATATAGGAATTTTGTCACATTATATTTATAGCTGCCCTTGTAGAGATGTATGGAAAGTGTGGAAGCATAAACAAGGCACCTAAACTATTTGACATGATGCCTCAAAGAAATGCACAATCTCATGGAATGCAATGATTGCAAGATATGCACAAAATAGATTATTTGAAAATGATTTATAAACTTTCAAGCAAATGCAATTGGCACATGTAAAACCAAATTCCTGTTACAATAATTGATTATCATATTAAATATTTAATATAAATTGTCATATACATAATGTCATGAACATAACATCTAGTCTATATACAAAGCCATATAGGCATGTTCAAACAAAGCCATACAGGCATGTACAAAAATATACATTGGTAACATACAAAAGTATGTATACAAAGCCATCTAGGCATACAAAAAATGTCCCAAAAACTAGTTTCCTATGGACTTTAATCAAATAATCGGCGGCCCTTGCTTGGTCATGAAGATGGAGAGCCAATCAGTGACTCATGCTCTCTCTCCTATCAAGTAGACCTCCTCGACAAAGATTTGTGCAGCTCCACCTGTTCATACAATCAAACAATATGTACATTAATACAGAAAACATGAAATATATAACATCACATATGTAATCAATCACTTACCACTATCCGATGATCACTCTCTATCATCCTTTGTATCTCTTCATCTGTAGTTGGATGAGTTGGAGTTGTGACCTCCTGTGAGAAGCATCAAGAAGCAAAATTGTCTAAACATAAATATCATTTATGTACATCAAATGACAATGACATTTTCATGTTATTAGCTCATACCTCGATCAAAGGATTTGAAGACATCATGGCTACATAAATGCCTACTTGTGCCGACTCACGAAGACGAGGAGGAGTCTCCATATTTAGTATCTAAAAATAGAGCTCAAGATTATTCAACCAAAATAAATACATAACATTATTTAAATGCATAATGATTAGAAATGGTTAAATTTACCTCCGTATAAGTGGTTTTGCATCTAGGGGACCAAGGAAACCATGGAGGTGCTAGTGAAGCTCCCTGTTGAAATCATTAAATTGTCACAAAATAATATTACCACTAATATATGTACAATAATTACGATCATATGATAAATTACATACCTGTTGACTTGACCTCCTCTCATAACCCGCCAATGGATGGCTAACGGAGGCAGGATGAAGACTCTGACCCTTGAATTTCATTGCATAGACAATTACATACATTATTTTTGACTTATAATGTAGATAGTCGTATAAAATTAATTACAAATTTCAAATAAGAATATATTAAATCAAGATGAAAATGTAAAAAAATACCTGAGAGTCAATACCAAATGTACATTGTAAGACATCATCGGTGAGAACAATATCATCTAATATGGATGTGTCCATCATTGGATGTTGCCCCTGCATCATAGCATCCTTTCGAGAATCTTGTTATTAGTCATGTGTCCCATAATCACATAGGTTCCCACATGAACTGCACAAATGTGGGGACAAATGATGCCTACTACTCTCACCCTCATTAGCTTGGGTGAGATCATCAGCATGTTGTGCTAGAGACTGCATGAGAGCAGTCAATGAATGTAATGTCTCCACCTCAACACTCTCCTTCAAAGTCGAAGGGAGTGACACACGTTCTAGCCTCAATAGGGGTCTAGGTACACAGTTTTTCTCCCATTGAGCCCCCTCTTTATCTTGGGCAGAGCCACCACCTTTGCCCTGGAACTCTTGAATCTCAAAATAATTGGGAATCTTCTTGAGGATAAACTCGTAATGGAGTTTCCTCAAGAAATATTGTGGCACCTCATTATTGTTGCATGGGCACTCATTGAAGACCATGTACCATCTATCCCAAAAGTTTTGGGATATATCTTGATTCCTACAGTAATGAATAGGGAACCATTTGCAAGTTTCTTCTAATCCTTGGCCAGTTTTAGGATTAATAAAGTGTGCACATAATGTAGATTTTGTAATTTTTTCATTCTTCACTTGTTCATAAGACAATTTGTCAGCATAGTATTGCCAACACCTCTCTCTATAGTCATGAAATTTGGTGATTTGTTTTGTCACTGATTTGGTGTGGGAAATAATCATCTCTAATGACTTTGCAAGTGCTCTCCTACGATTAGTGCTTGCACTTGGATTGTTTAACATTTCAATAAGGGTTTGAAGATGTCTTTTATTTTCTTCTGTTTGCCCTAAGTAGTTTTCTTGAGCATCTCTTACATTGTGAGGATGTGAAGGTGGATTTGGAGGGTTTGGAGGGTTTGGAGGGTTTTAGGGGTTGTTTTGAACTTGCTCAATTGGATTTGTGTTTTCTCCTGCCTCATTAATTGTAAATGCAATATAAAAAACTAATCAAACATTGCAAAAGTCAAAAATTCTTTTCAAACTCACAAAAATTAATCAAACCCTACCTTCTTCATCTTCTAGAGCCTCCACATTTGCTACATGATGTCTTTGGGAGCGGGTTTGGTGAGGTGGCATCATGAAAACATTGATTTGTCTCTTGCACTTGCTTGGTTTCACCTTCTTTGAATGCACTCACGCTATAATCTCTTTTTTCTCCATAATCAGACTTTTGGCTGCAGGTAATGAAGAAATAAGAGGTTTTTTGCACTTTAAAGAAAAGAAAAACATGAGCACATTATAACATGCTCGCTTCTTAGGCTTGGTAATAGGCTCGATTACCGAGCCTAAAACATGAGGGCGTTTTGCTTTGCATGGGACCAAAAAGTCCATGTGGCAAATTTTTGGTCCCCCATCTTTGTGCATATACCCATTACATAGATGTGGGGACAAATGATGCCTGCTGCTCTCACCCTCATCAGCCTAGGTGAGATCATCATCGTGTTGTGCTAGAGACTGTGTGAGAG
Organism: Cunninghamia lanceolata; assembly: GCA_027924645.1. NCBI lineage: Eukaryota > Viridiplantae > Streptophyta > Pinopsida > Cupressales > Cupressaceae > Cunninghamia > Cunninghamia lanceolata. The sequence continues at coordinate 8,489,028 of BSBN01001080.1, read as the reverse complement.
CACTCAATGAATGCAGTGTCTCCACCTCAACACTCTCCTTCAAAGTCGAAGGGAGTGACACATGTGTTGGCCTCATTAGGGGTCTAGGTACATGATTTTGGTCTCGTTGTGCTCCCTCTCTATCTTGGACAGAGCCACCATCTCTTCCATGGAACTCTCAAATGTCAAAATAATTAGGAATCTTCTTTAGGACAAACTCACAATAGAGTTTCCTGAAGAAATATTGTGGCACCTCATTGTTGTTGCATGGACACTTGTCAAACACCATGTACCATCTATCGCAAAAGTTTTGGGATATATCTTTGTTTCTACACCAATGAATAAGGAAGTGTTTACAAGTATCTTTAGTCTTTGACCAGTTTTAGGATTGATAAAGTGTGAACATAATGCAGATTTTGTAATTTTTATGTCCTTCACTTGTTCGTAAGACAAATTGTCAACATAGTATTGCTGACACCTCTCCCTATAGTCATGAAATTTGGTAATTCAATTTGTCATCGATTCAATGTGAGAAACAATCATCTCTAATGACTTCACAAGTGCTCTCCTACAATTGGTGCTTGCACTTGGAATATTTAGAATTTCAATTAGGGTTTGAAGATGTTTTTTATTTTATTCTATTTGTCCCAAATAGGTTTACTCTGTATCTCTTTCATGGTGAGGACATGAAGGTGGGCGGTTTTCAGGGTTTTGAGGGTTTTTGAGGTTGTCTTGACCCTTTGCTAGATTTGTGTTTTGTTCTACCTCATTAACTATAAATTCAATATAAAAAACCAATCAAACATTGCAAAAGTAAAAAATTCTTTTCAAACTCACAAAAATAATCAAACCCTACCTTCTTCAACTACTACACCCTCTACATTTCCTTCATGACATCTTTGGGAGCGGGATTAGCGAGGTGGCATGGGGAAAACATTGATTACTCTTAGCATTTTCTTGATTTCTCCTTCCTCCAACGCGCTCACGCTCTTTGACTGATTTTTTCCTTCCAAAAGTGTAGAAATGGCCACGGATATGAGGTATTGTGTTTTTTTTGCTTTATGTAAGTTATAATTTGAGCGCGTTGTAATGTGCTCACGTTATATCTTGCATGGGACGAAAAAGCCAAAGTGGTGAATTTTTTGTCCCATAACTTGGTGCATTTACCCTCCTTGTAGATGATTCATTCATCAATCATTGAGGCTCTAATGTGTAAGACACCATGGCCTAAGCACTTTACAAATCGCTAGAGGAAAAAGGATGTTTAACATTTCTTGATGATCAAGAGTTAAAATTAGAAATCCAATTAACCCTGCCATACAAAATGCCATATACTTTTCTATAATTTAAATCACCATCTTCTCACCATGATACACAGTCTCCTCTTGGTATTTAGATGAGTTGTTTCTCATGTTAAAAACCAAGGTTTTTATTCCTATATTTTGTGATGTGGAACCTTCTGACCTTCACCACCTTAACAATGGAGTTTATATGACTGCATTGGCTAAACACAAGGAAAAGGGGGGTTCAGCAATGGGAGGCTTCACCAATGGAAAGTGACCCTTGAGTTTTCTTCAATCAGTTAGTATTCCTTTGACTACCCATAAGGATTCTATGAAAGTATTGTGCCCTCCAACAACAATTTTGGGGTGCATGACGATGGTTTTGGCAAGGAGGTTTAGTCCTATGATGGGGGGCGCATGGAGCCATATGGTGCTCGAAGAACAAGATCATCCATGGAATTTGATGACTATGGCAATTTGACAAAGATTACCTAGGCTATTCCTAAGACTAAATTACGTGACGAGGGAAACGGGTACATAAATTTAGAGTTAAGATTCTCCCTAATTCCTCTTTTGCTTCTTCTTCTTCTTTTGCCTCGTATGCTTCCATGGATGTCCTTTTCCAGGTATGCCTTACATTTTACCCAAGGTTACTAAATAGTGTGAATTTCACAAGTCTATCTAGACCGGTACAATCTAAATTATAGGTTTTGGGAATTTGACACTAATTGGTATTTTGACTCTATTTTGAAATTTATAATATTTAGAAATTATTTCCTACCACACCTCTTAATAAAAATGTAGTTAAACTACATACACAAATTTACAATAAAATAAATTTTGGTGAAATTTATAATATTGAATGAATACATCTTCCAACTCATTGTTATATGTTTTTAATAATAATATTTCAATTTTATCTTAAAATCATTAATACATTTAGTTTTGAATAATTATGAATTATAATTTTAAAATATATAATTCAACATGTTCTTTCCTATGTTTGTCAATAAACCTTTTTTTCCTTCCATATTTAAGATTCACTATATAAAACATTCTCTATGGAAGTTGTGACCTTGATATCCCCTAAACAAGGAAAAATCAATTGATGGCCCTATATTGATCTACTTCACATACTTTAACATTCATGTTCTTGACAAAGGCATGTTTCTTACCTAAATCTTTATATCTAAAGGTAATTTTGATTACTAAAAGTTGAGATCCATAATTTATAGGTTGAAATCTACATTTTAGTTCTAGATAAGAAAAAATATATTTGTTGATCGAGGACTGGAATATAGAATAATGAACAACACAAATGGCTTGCAAAATGATTAACAGCCAAAACATTAAAAAAATGCATTTAAATTATCTGAAAGTGAAAGTTGGGAATTATTAGAAATAGAAGTTATATATATATATATATATATATATATATATATATATATATATATATATATATATATATATATATATATATATATATATATATATATATATATATATATATATATATATATATATATATTTAATATATATATATATATATATATATATATTTAATATATATATATATTTAATATATATATATATATATTTAATATATATAATATATATAGATATATATATATAATATATATAATATATATTTATTTATTTATTTATTTATTTATTTATTTATTTATTTATTTATTTATTTATTTATTTATTTGGCACATCTACATGCAAAGTTGCAAACAAAGAAGAATTGATAAGGTGATTGGAATCCTTTAGAAACTCTAGTTTTCATATTTCCATTATGATTAGATCTTTGCAATGTGATATGCATGGATGTAAAATGAGGTAAGTTGTTTTCCCATTGGTATTTTACAAGCTACTACATAATTAACAACACTATTTGTATTAAATTAAAGTAACATGCTACACTCCTATCTAAAAAAACTCTAAAACAAAGATCACAAGTGAAACAATTAACATATTATGAACTTAAATATGATTTATAAGAATGTTGTGAACACTATGGTGGAGATAGAAATGCTAAGTCAGAAAGTGGAAAGTCTAAATCTAAACCATAAAAATTGACACAACCATTATTCTGAATGTTCAAGCAAATCTAATATTCTAAAATAAGTGTTTTAAACTCTAGACGTGAAACTTCAAATATTTTTTTGATAGGTCAATTGTGGGTTTTATAGGGCCCATGCCAAATATAAGAAAATATTAATACATATAGCCATAAAAACCAAAATAATCTAGAACGATTAGTACATAATACCCCCAAAATAAATACCCAACTATATTGGGATAGAAAGGAATACATACACAAAAGAAGTAATTACCACCACCCTTTAACAATTTGTGATGGTTCCAGTACCAAAACACCATCCTCCTCCACCACCTTAACCCTAGGTGGCTCCAAAAACTCATGCCTCAAGGCTCCAATTAAACCACAATTAGAGATGGCTAAGAGAATAAAAATGCCAAAAATTTGTAGATATCCATTACGTGGAATTCCTTAGAGGTTATCAATATACATAGCTAAATCTTGGCTACATAGAGCCAAATCTTGATACCTTTTGGAGATCAACTGAGTAGAACACTTAAGGATTTCTAAATCCTCAATTTGCTAAATCTTGGCTACATAGAGCCAAATCCTCATGCCTTTTGGAGATCAACTTATTAGAATGCTCAAGGGTTTCCAAATCCTTAGTTTGCACCAATTGTGTTTTCTCCCCCTTAGATCATGCAACCCTTCATCAAATATTTTTGCAACTAAAAATACATCCTCCGAAGGACTGATTCGGTCAAGAATACATTCCTTGGAGACAGGGCCTTCAATTCAAGTGCCCAGCTTATGAAAAAAATTGTCACTGATTGAATCTCTAGTTCTCTAAATGATACTTTCAATTTCCTATCAGTGTATCCCTTGAACCTCCTATGGGTGCAAGTGCTACTAAATAAATATTTTTAGAATAATGAGTTTGTTGACTAGTTGAATAACATGTCAATTTGAGTGAAACAGATTGTTTTATTTAAAAGGGGATCATTTAACCAAAGATTTATATCACTAGGGTTTGACATGCTTAGGTAACCCAAAGGTCTATGTGTAATGTTCCATTCAAGAGGCCTACTTCTCTACTCATCTAAAAATATAGTAAATAAATTATACATGAAAAGAGAATCTTAATAATTTCTTGTTTGCTAGTGCTAACATGGCAAACAATAGAAAATAAAACCTAGTCTAAAATCTAATCTAGCTTACTCTACACAAACTACTAAAGAAACCCAAAATAGAATGGACATGGAGGAAAGATTCCAAGGATGTTCTTCTATTTATGTATCATAGGGTCCTAAGAACTACCCTCAAAGCATCAGGGTGCTGCCACAATAGTGGGTTACACTTTCTGGGACATCCTGATTTTTGTTGAAATCACATATTTTTAGAAAATATAATGATTTAAGCCTTGAAAGGTTCCATTTAAAGGATTTTAATTGAAGAGGGTTTGATCAAACCCCCTTAGATTCAAACCCCCTTGGATAGAACCCGAGTAGTTTTAAACCATACCTATAGTGGAGTCTCCTCTACACCTATCAAAATGTTGTTAAAAAACCACTTTTGATTTACCTTTTGGGGGATCAAATAAATTTATTTAAAATTTATGTTTTGTAAATATGTAGTCCTTATTATAAGCTTCCCAAAAAGTATAATTTTAAATATATTTAATTTTATTATTATATTTATTTTGTATTTCTTGTGAATGTAGGTTTTTCAATGAACATCAAGGTCCTTGTTTCACACATACGAAAGAATAGGAAAATAGAGAAAAAAATTTCTAAAAAATACATGTCCTCTAGGTATTGATGTCCTTATTCCAACAAAAAAAAATTCAATTATGATACATACAAAAAAGTTATGTTGGACAAAATACACCTATGTCTAAATTATAATTGGTTTGACTTCAAAACTTAATTATAAAAAAATTCAACAAAACATTATGAAACCAAATGCATCCTCTTGATATCAGTGTTACCAATCTAAATTTAAAAGAATCAAAATTTTATCCTTTGTAGAAAAAGAGTTATGTGCGACAAAATACACATCACTTTAAAAAAATATTGTTTACTACTAAAAACTAGTTATCAAAGGATATGCAAAAAAATTTACAATTTAACTCCAAATTTTAAAATATATATATATATATAGAATCTACCAAAAAAATCTCACAAATCACTAGTTCGCATCATCTTCAAATTCCTAACGTTTTAGCGGCTATAGGTGTCAAAAAGTGAAGATTTAATTCAAAATGTTGATTTCAATGTCAAGTTTGGCCAAAAAGTGTAACCCATTATTGTGGGATGACCCATCATGAAATCCACCTAGATGACAACTTGTTTACCACAACATATACACTAAGTTGATGCAATCTCCCAAGGAACAATAAGCAACATACATGAACTAACAAGACTATCATATATCATACATAAATCAACCAAGAGTATATATTGCTCATAAAAAACATACGATAAAATTTTGAATCCTAAGAAAGTTAATTATAGGAAGAGAACTCATACAAACTACAATGATTGAAAACTCATAGAAACACAATTCCCAAATTAGAAAATAAAAATAAAGCAACTGATATTATACTACACTCAAGAAAATAAACTATACAAAGTTATGGTGGCTTTCACCTTTCATTTCTCTACTTTATGTTCCAACCCTTTACAATAAAAATCAACCTGTTATAAATATATTTTTCGATTAGCAATCCTAGTAAGTTCCTTTACTAAGTTTTCCAATTAATGTAGAGAAAGAAACTTAAACAACTTTCCAATAGTTTGACTGACCCTTCTATGGAAGTTAGGTGATACCCTGTTCTACTAGCCCTTAAACCCTCAATTTAGACCCAAATTGATACTTGTCATGACAACACCCATTCTTTATGCCTTAAAGGGTCTTATAATAGTCATTAAAATCTATAAAAGATTCACTTTTAGTAAGGTTTCAACTGGTCCCTATAATCTGACCTATAAGCCTTTCATTCCTAGGCTTTAAACCCATATTTCCTTGGCAAACTTGGCCTCTTGACATAGCAAAACTTACTTTTGATGCCTTTGATGGCTTGACCATCTTTAACATGCCTTATAGAACCTCCACAAACCTTTACCTTGTTTGACAAACTCAAGAAATTTAAATTTTCAACAAACTCTAACTATTCTAGGGTTATGACAGTCTTTTTGGCAGGGATTTCCAGCAAACAGTCCTAAATAACTCATGCAAACCAAAAAATATGGAGCCCAAAATTGGTGAGCACTTAACCAATAGCCTAATAGAGGTTCTCACAAAATTTCATGATTTTTCACTATACCAAACAAATATATATGAATTTGTTTCTATTGTTGAAAACCCTAGTTTCTGAACAAAGCAGCTTGCACTATTTTGATCATAACTTGAGAAAAACTCAATGAAATCACCTCAAACAAATTGCATTTGAACCTTAAGACATGCCATTATCATCCCATGCAAACATAGACCTACAAATTGACCATACAAGGTTGTACACAAAGAGTTTCAGATTGTAATTGCTTGATAACTGTCATAAAATGGACAAAAATAGGGTATTCTTCATAAAATATTGCTCCTCAACTTCCTAGATCATATTTTTTCATTCATTCCACATCAAAGAACTACCAAAATCAATTACAACTCAATCATATGTATTCTTTTCTCAAAACCTTAATGTCTATGTTATTAAACTTGACATTTATGCCTTTTTGTGCAACTTTTAACCCTATACCACACCTAGGCTAGAAAACATTACAAAAGATTATATATATGGTTTTCTAAGACCATTTTTGTATCTTTCTTGACATACAACTAGGAGTCACAGAACAAAATAGTCCTTAAAACATCAACTAGGTCTCTTGGACCTTCAAGAACAATATTCAAGTGATGCTCCTGCATCACCAATATAGGTTGGTACAATAATGAATTCTTGGAGGTTCTCAAAGTGCGAAGAATTTAATCCATATTTTCATTTTCCAAACAAATTTTGATCTAAAAACCTTTGATTATGTGTTGGCATTTAATTTTTGCTATGCTCTTTTGGGATAAGCATTATGGTTTCATCATCAGGAAGGAGCTATATAATTAACAATCCATAAAAAATCTTTTTTAAATTTGTTGCAACAACCTCCAAAAGGTGCTCTAGATTCATATGAGTTACCAATAATTGCTCATGATAAGTATCAACCATTGAGATAAATGCCAATGTTGATCCAATCACTTAATAGTAGTCGTACATAAAAAGACAAAGTATCAAATTCCAATGGGACAACCCCAAAAATATTTAATTATGGTCCATAAAGATCCTTGTAATATTAAATACATTTAACTTATGCATATCCAAACCTAATTTGATTATAATGAAAAAACAATTTCAAGATTTGCATTGATTACTTCTCTTTGATTTGGTGAAAAGATGAAGTTTCTTCTAATAAATCTACTTCTATGTTTTTTTTTTCTCTCTTCAATGTTATGTAAGCAGTGAAAATCTAGTTTGATTGTCAAAATTAAGTTCAAAAAATATGCTATAATTTAGAGTCATGTTTAAGTTTAATTTTAAAGTCTTTTGCATGTCCATGATCAGTACTCCTACTTCACAACTTATAGTTTCCTAAATGTCATAATATCTAAGCTCATAAGTTGGTTCTATTCTATCCATTCCCAACAAAGTTACTTGCTCAATGTTTATGAGTATCTCATGCTTTGTTATTTCAATGATCAATGACCAATATTTATTACAAGCATACTTGTTAAATCAATGTGTCAGGCTCAAATATAAGGAGCATGCAATTTTACTTCTCAAAAGGACGGTTTTTTTGCAATTAATCCCATATTCCTACTCACCACATCTCACTGTTATCAAGTGTCTTAAGTAAATTTATTGCAACAACTTCTTTGTTGAAGCAATCAATCTCTTTTGTAAATAAATGAAACACGCAATAGATCATGCCGAAGAATTTTGGTGCTTGTAGACCTTGATAATATGATGCCCATTCTAACAGTACTACAAAACATATTTCTAGGCCAAATTGCCCCCATGAATTACAAGGAAATCATCTTTAGATATACAAGTTATTATGTTTATAGTAATCAAATCTTATTGGCCTTAGGGGCCACATGAATACATATCAAATAGCTAATACTCTATGGGCTCAAATCATGTTCATAGCCTTAAAAAATAATATGGGATATATCCCATTGCTATTTACTCTCGAACTACCTCCTTCAATTAAGAACATGGCACCTAAATTTGGATTTGCCTATGTAAATCATTATCATGTTGTCACTATGTTATAACCAATCACAAATAAAAATTTATCATATGGCAATCAATGTCTTCATCTTCTTAAATCCACTTGTAGCTAAAAGAATTCCTCAATAAAATGTTGTTTTTATCTCTTTTTTTAGAAACCTAAAAAGTGATTTTATTAGATTAAATATTTTTTAACCTTAGATCAATGACTTACACTGATTGGAAAACAATCAATTTTCAAGGGCAAAATGAGGAGAGAAAAGTTGCATGCACCCACGTTTTTTGATTTAGCTATGGTGCAATAGAAATTGAACAGGTCGCTAATATTAACATCATTGAGGAGGTCCAAATATGTATTCAAGCTTTTCCAAATAGACTAAAGGGGCCTACCAAGCATGTCACCTAAGGCCTTGTGGCATTCCAAATTTTCCAGTCTTTAGCTCTTCTTGGCACAACATTGTATAAATTGTTCCTCAAAAGAATTTTCCACGGCATCTTCTCCTATTAAAGCCTTAGTGATCTATTTTGCAACCAAGGTTACACCTTGGACCTTTAATTCTTTTAGACCTAACCCACCTTTATCTTTGCTCGGACAACACCAATCCCAAGCAACATCATGTCTTTTCTTCCTCCCTTTCCTATTTGACCAAAGAAAATCCCTAATATTCTTTTGAATAATGTTTACATAATAACTGGAAAATAGCCACATTGAGGCATAATAAATAGAATGTTGATAGAATTTTTTGATGTAAACTTGCATTCTCCTAGCAAAGGAAAGGTATTGATTATTCTAACTTCTCATTTTTTTATCAATTTTATTCTGTATCCAATCCCACATTTTCTTCAAAGAAGGATTCATAGAAAAAGGTATGCCCAGAAATCTCACCAGCTTGTTAGCATCCCCCCATTGCCACCTATTGGGAACAAACCAATCAGGAGGAACATCATCCCAACTCAATAAGATAGATTTAGAAAATGAGATTTTTGCACTTGATGCTTGACAAAAAATGTCAAACCTTTGTTCCATATTCCTTAAATTATCTTTTTCAAGAATTGGAAATAAGGCAATATCATTTGCAAATTGCATGTTTAGCAAGGTATCACTATTTGGGAAAAGGATGCCTTTAACTCTTCCTTCCAATAGGTTTGTTCTCAAAAGATAGAATAGGGTTTTAGAGGCTATAGCAAATAGGGCAAGGGCCAAAGGACGGCCCTGTCTAATAGAACTTGTATCATAGTGAAGGGGTCGATAAGAGACCCATTAACTTCTATTTGAATAGAGACATCTTGAAACAACATTTTAACCATATTGCAATAGTGCTTAGGAAAACCAAAAGCTTTCAACATCATCAGAACAAAAGACCATTCAATCCTATCATAGGCTTTTTCAAAGTCAATCAAAAGAATCCCTTATTTCTACCCCGTATCCTTGGCCCAGCTCAAGGCCTCCCAACTGGCGATCAGATTTTCAAGAATATATATCCCCTTTATAAACCCAATTTGGGTCGAGTTTATAATAAGGGGGAGAATTCATGTCAATCTCATAGCAAGGATTTTGCAATTATTTTCTAGGACACATTCAATAGTGTAATAGGTCTCCAATTTTTCTTGTTGCATTTATCTCCCTCTTTGGGTGATAGTTTAATCACCCCTTTGTTTATATCCTCCCCAAGAGTTCCTTTAACAATAGATTCTTGATATAGATCAAATAAATCATCTATGATCCAATGCAGATTATCCTTATAGAATTCTACAGGCATGCCATCTAGTCCTAGAGATTTCCCATTTTGCATAGAGAGAATAGCATTTTTTATCTCATCTTTAGTGATACTCTTATTTAAAAATTGCCTCATATTTGAATTTAATTTAATAGGACAAACTTTTTGGCAAAATTCCTGAGTAGCTTTACAATCTCTAGTATCATCTCATGTTGTAAAAAGATTACTGTAGAAATCTCTAAAAAAAAATTAATATCACTCTTATCCTTGTAGCAAACCTCATCCTCTATTATAGGACCAACATCTTCTCTGACATTCTCAGCTTTGAGTAGGTTAAAGAAGTACTTTGTTCCCATGTGACCTTCCTTTAGCCAATTTAATTTGGCCCTAACTTTGGCTCCTTGACTTTTGATAGTTTGAAACTTCCTTAGTTTATGTTTAATCTCCCCTAGCTTCTGTATCTTTTCATTATCATTGAGGTGAGTCTACACATTATCTTCAGCTAGAAGGAATTCTTCATGAAGGAGGGACTCTTCTCTTCTACGGTCCAAAGCATATTTCTTCCCCATTGTTTGGAAGAACAACTTACAATTTTTTAGCAAGTTATTCCAATAATTCTTTCTATCCTCTTTGGAGGACATGGCTTTCAGAATCAACCTTAGTCTAAAAACTCCATCTAGGCAATCTTGGTCTTGGAGCAAGCTTGTATTCAGTTTGAAAAAATTATTTCCTGGTCCTATTTTCTTCATGATCCTTCCACATAATATGAATACCAATAGGATGATGGTTAGACAGTGTTGAAGGGAAAACCTTAACACTATTAAAATCTTTAAAACCTTGAAAATATAAGGTGTTCTTATTAGCATAAAATCTGTCTAGCCTACAATAGACCCTTTTATTATGTTGCTAGCTATTACACCACATAAACCAAATACTCTTGTAACAATCTTTTTTCTTACCTTGAAGTGGATCAAAAAGCTTACGCATGTTCTTCATCTTACTCCAAAAAAAAATTCATTACCTTTCCAATCCCAGCTGATGCCTCCCTATTTGTCTTCCTTATGCTCTACCATGTTAAAGTCTCCTCCTACTATCCAAGGTCCATTTTTGGTAACTCTGAAGTTAACCATTTCTAGGTTTCAATTTTGCCCTTATAATCGTTCGGAGCATAAATTGTACAAATTCCAAACTTAAAGTTATCTTTTTACATAATAACCCATAAACATCTATTACAAGGAGAGCAACCATTTTGAACTATATAATTATCCCGATTTTTGTTTATCAGAATAGCAATACCTCCTTTACCCTTATCATGGTCGGAAAAGAAGCAATTAGCTTCCCTCCAAATAAATTTCAAGTTATTCTCCAGGAGGAATCCTATAGCCTTTACCTCTTGTAGGAGAAAGAAGTCCATATGTATGTTCTTATTACAAAAGTCTCTAACTATATATTTTCTATCTGGGGATTCCAGTCCCCTTATATTCCAACTAAAACAGATCATATTCAAGAGCATTACGAGTTCCCAGTTTTTGCACTTTTATACAACCTATCAAAACAACTGGCCAAATTATCCCCTTTTCCTTTTTTACCTATTTTAAGCATACTTCCTTTTCTACTTATGTATTTTCTTTTTTTAAAACCTCTTCAATGTTTGTATTTGAGTCACCTTCTTTATTTTGCCCTTCTACAGTACTTTCCTCTTGACTCTTGTACCATATTATTTTTCCACGTTCCTTGTATGATTCAACTGTTAACCCCTCATAATCTGTTATTTTGCAGGGGAAATAGACAAACTTGCTAAGTTTGCTTCTTCCATTTTTTTCTTGGCTAATATTTGTTCTTTCATCTTATCTAAAACCAACTCCTGAGCATTTTTTGGGTCCTATATTGTTAGTCTCAAAAATAGTATCTTGTTTCAGGCAAGCTTCTTCCTTTTTTGCAGAACATAAGTTTGGTGAATTCATCTTATGACCCTCTATCAATATATTTTGATCCTTGGTACTATATACTCCTTTCTCTAGGTTAACACTTTCCTCTAAAATGCTTTGAGACTCAACAAAATTCTCAAGCAGATCCCTCTTATTAGAGCTCATATCAACCTTAACTGATTCAAGACCTATATCTACTATTTCCTCAAGGATGACATCATTTTTTTAAAGGGATAATACCTCAAGGAGCACATCTCTACTTGACAGAGATTCTAAGCCCCTTTTAGTGTTGGTGTCAAAAGAACCTACAGATGCCAAGACTTCTTCGGCAGCTACAAGGAGTTCTCCTTCCTCAAGACTTAATCTTCTCAATTTTCTTTCAAGACCAGTTAGCATAACCCCTTCTCTCTCCTTCTCCTCTCTAGAGGGTGAATCCCTATTTAAAGTGACCTCTAGTTTAACAGCTTTAGTACCATTAAGTGAATCATTTTCCTTACCAAATTGTTTCTCTCTAGATACATCAACTTCTCCCAAATGTTTAGTAACTTATTCCTTTTTTCTACTCTGGACATCTGTAAAACCTTTATTATCCCTATTGATTAAATTTGGACAGCTTTTCTTTTGTTGACCATCCATTTTACAAAAGAAGCAAGCATTGAGGCCCCCTGATGCTTCAATTCCACAAGCAAAAAACCTATCAAAAAGATTAATTTCAATTTTCTCAGGAATAAAAGCTCCAGTGTTGATGGAAATCAAAACCCGTGCATCCATATGAGGAAGAGTATTTCTGGAATCCTCAATTTTAAGGGTATTTCATAAGGGTTTCAAAATCTGAGGTAAGGATACCCAAAGTTGCTCCGGTACATGTTTAATATTAAACCATCTAGGGGTAGAATAGAAGAAAATTTCTTCTTAGGAGGTATTCAGTTCCCAAGAATGGGCCCTAAACATAGTTTGTCCAACATTCCAGAAGCCCTTTTCCATAACTTTTTTCTACATTGAATGACTTTTAAAGAAAATTATAAATAAGCCTTTCTGCATCATTCTACAAAACGAGACTTGAATTCCAAAATTTTTTCCCCATACCGACATTAACCAGTTGTCAAAATATTTCTTAGAAGGCAATTTGTTCACATCTAAACAGACCAGAAAAATAGTAATATTTTTAAGTATGTTTTCCTGATTTTTTATCGCCATGACCATCTCCTCATTAGGTCTAAGGCAAATAGACTAGAAACGGGGAGAGAACTTACCTTGTTCCTCTTTACCTCTCTCTCCCTTGCCTCCACCTCCGTTAGAGAGTCCACAGTTGGCTCCGAGCTCGTTTCTGATCTTGAAGCCCGCATTTTGTGGTAGAGATTTAGCATCATCAGACTGGAGCACTTCCCTATATGTTTTTTCTTCAAGTATCCCTTTATCCCTTTCATTAACTTCCTTTCCGCCTTCCATAACTCCTCATGGCCGAGTAGTTAGTGCCTCAGTCGGAGGGTATATAGAGCCCCAAATGGCACCCCCACAATAACTTCTCCTATACCAAGCAACAACGACACATAGGCTTGGGCAGGAAATAATCAAAATATACATTTAAATTTTTAACTTGATTTTGAAAAATTACAACACAAAAAACCTGAGACCCTAGAACACAAACAACATAGACATAAAACCAAAGACTCGCAAAACTATGGAAGGGCGCAAAATAAAGAGCAATCAGAGAAGGAGAGGACACAATCAAGAAGATCATGGAGGGTTGCACTCAACCCTCAATCAACCTCAGTGCCTCCATCTTAATCTAATTATTATATTTTATATTTGAAGGAATTGTGATCATGCATAACTCAAAAAAATATTAGCAAACAATTATCCAACAAAATCAATAAGCTAATTTTGAAAATCTGTATGAAAACCTCAAGATAAAGCAATTAAAATGGAAATTAAACTAGAAAATGAACAATAAATTTCATTACCGAAAACTCCATTTTGTCGAAAATGGATTTGCTCCAAAATGATGAAGAGATGTGGATGCTCTTTGCATGAATAGTCACTATTTCGATAGCATATAATTAGCATAAATATGAATAATAAAATGGCAGCATATAGATAGCATAAAAGTGGATGATAAAGTGAGAGCATGAAACTCTTATTTATAGATTTGTAGGGAAGAAGATCAATGGTGGAGGATGCATGAGAAGATCAACGGTGGAGGATGTATGAGAGGATTTTCCTAGGATTAAGGAGAGTTTGTTGTAGTCATGCAACATTTGTCCCCTTTGATTTAGGAAAAGGTGGAGATGAAGAGAGAAAATAGCCACGTGTTATGACTATATAACATGTGTCTTTTTTATTTGTAAAAATGTGGAAACATGTTAGAGAGAAAATAGTCATGGGTCTTTTGATTTAGAAAAAAGTGGAAACATGTTGGAGAGAAAATAACCGTGTTATGTGAGGTGGCCATGTGAGGTGGAAAAGGTGGATAATTAAATAATAAAATTATTTAATTATGTGTGAGAGGGAAAAATGGTTAATTAAATAATAAGTTTATTATTTAATTAGTAAGTGGGATACATTAGGTAGGGATAAATTAACTAAATAATGCAATCTTTTCTAGTTAATTTAGGATAAGGTTGTGCTAGGACAAATTCAGGTGTCTACATGAATCACTGGATAATGGAATATTTAAATTGAACATTGAATATTTTACAAGTCTCTTTTGAGAATGTCCTACATGCATGATTTACATTTTCCTAAATTTTTCATAGAGGGAAAGATTGAGAAACATATTGAGATATGTGATTAAAGATGATGAAGTAACTAAAGGGTTATACTTTAATTGGTCAAGTATAATTGGTGAGGATGATGGTATTTTCTTTTACTTCATCTACCAAAGTTCAAAACTTTCAAAAGTATAATAAATAAAGGATAAGATGGCTTTAGTCAAATAGATACCCTTCAATCATTTGCTCTCAGTTGAAGAGATATCAGCTTAGTCTCATGCTCCCAATACTAATGATTGCAAAAAATCAATTTGAAGATGATTAGAGATTGCAAAAAATCAATTTGAAGATGATTAGAAACCTCAAACTAAAAAAAGGATAATGAAGCAAGTGGGTTGCATGAACAAGATGAGCAAGATATTGTCAACCATCATTATGAAATTGAGCATAATTGGCATCATGTCCATTAGTAATGTTGGGCATGTGCTTGTAGAGGGTGTGGCACGAATCATTTAAGGTAGCTTCAAATGATTGAGGACAATATTATGCATTATGGAACTCATTTTTCTTGACATAATTGAGAATGTAGGATTGTGATAAATAGTCGTATATTTTATGTGGGTTGTATATTATTGCTTGACATAATTTTTTAGATTATTTTATGTTGTTTTTAGTGTGAGGTCAATGTGATAGTGTCTTGTTGAATTGTGGGTGTTCAACAATACCTTTATAAACTACAATAGTTTATCCATACAATTAATATGCTAATTCTTAATAATACTGCCTTATTCTCTACATTTTTTAGTTAATCCTATATATATATATATATATCCTTTGCCAATTACGTCTCATTATTTTTAAAAAAAAACTAAATCCCATAACTAGTCTCATTATTTTTTTTTATAAACTAAATCCCATATCTTTATATCTTTATATCTTTATATAGACTGAATCAAAGCAAAATACAAATATTAAGAATTATGCTGCTAAAAAAACTCTAAAAATAGTGTCCAAACACAATAGTTTTAAAAGAGATAAAATACCAAAAAAAAGTTCTTAAAAATAGTATAATGCAAAACATGAACACAAAATTACACTACAAAGTTGGGACAATATTGCAAGGTCTACTCTACTTAAAACATCATCCACTTCAATGGTCAAACAGTCAATAGTAATCTTACACCTCATCCACAACCAAAAAAAAAAAAAGGGTAAATATTTGTCCTATGTATATTAGCCAAAATTGACTCTTGATTGTTGAAGTGGATGATGTTTAATCTGGGCTATTACCACTTTTTATTGTAAATGAGATGTAAAATTATTATTGACTGTTTGACCATTAAAATAGATGATATTTAAGTAGATTGTAAAATCTCACCATCACCTACAGCTGTCAAATATTTAGGACAATAAACTCAGCATCATCCTCTGGCTGACAAAACAATTCAGCCGCTGTCAAATAGAGAACGTTCATTTACCTCGTGAGAAAAACAGCAATGCACGCACATAGAATTAGAGACTATAAAGCAATCAAATCAGAGGTAAGCATTCCATTAAAACCATCAAAGCCAAAAAGTGCCAAGCTGAATGAGCAATTGGGACGACTGCACTTCCAACTACTATTACTGGCAAAAAACGAGGAGTGAAATTCTCATGATGATAGGGAATATATTCGCTTAATCATCAAAGATCCTTGTGACTGGATATAATTCGGTGGTAGGAATGATGGTGGTAATGAGCTGCCGAATAGTATAAATGCTAATGATGGTGAGTACAGGTACGTATTGATGCTCTTTACATGTCGCTGCTCACTTTTATACGATAGAGTACCTTATCTAAGTGTAGTAAATGTCATCTTGAACATATCACGTGTATGCAGCCAGGAACAACTTTTTCGCTAATGATTACCTAGCCAGTCTCTGGACAAGTTAGAATTGATGTTGACAAAAGTTTGCACAAATTTCCAAACGTCGAAGATACAGATTGGATGGGAATGGCTGGCAGCGGCTACGGGGCATTCAGGATGGCATGGCCATTGACCGTATTTATTAATTAATTGAAATTCAGAATACTGTTGTATTCTGAATTTCAATTAATTAATAAATACGGTCAAATGCTGTTAAATGGCCATCCTGAATGCCCCGTAGCCGCTGCCGGGAATGGCTACCGGGCCATCAGAATGGTCATTTGACCGTATTTATTAATTAATTGAAATTTAGAATACTGTTGTATTCTGAATTTCAATTAATTAATAAATATAATCAAATGTTGTTAAATGGCCATTCTGATGGCCTTGTAGCCATTCCCCAGATTGAATCTAGAGAGCTCGCAGGGCATTCCATAGAGAGTGCATGTACACGCGGGCTTAAATTTGATGGTTGTATGGCCGTATTTGGTTATTTTTGTCTTAAAATACAATCAAAATTTTAGGAAGAGTGTGTCACATGAAAGGGTTTTTTTTTTTTTTTTCAAAATTTCTATGGAGTTATTCTAATATATGTATTTAGTTTATATATATATTTTTTATAATAAAAAAATGTCTTAATATTTAAAGGACGAGTTTGAGTAGATAACCATCATGAAAAATTTGCTTGATAGGTAGGGTCGACCGACAGATTTAGGCCCTGATGTACACCGTTCCGTACAATATTTCTAACAAGGAAATCTAGGCAACTTTAGGCAATTCGATTAGAATCGTGTTTGGAGTTTTGCTGGAAAATAAACCATTTATATAAATATTTAGGTTAAATAAATAATTAAAATAATTAAATAAATAAATTGGGATTGATAAATGACATTATTGAAATTGATTGTAGAGATTAAATTAAATGTATGAATATTTAGTTCTAAATTTGATGAAGATAGCACTATTTTGATGTTAAGAATGTATTTCTCATAATGCCATAATTTTAGAACCCCTCATATCATTGACCTATAAATTTGACTATTCCTTATTTTGGTTCACTTTTGCATGCATGTATGTGATCTATGTGTGTGTGGACATGACCCTGATGATGAAAGTAGATTGTCATTGATGTCAAAAAGGTGTTGGTATTTATAGGAGTTGTTTATAGTTTGATATGATTGATAAGAGATGCTCTCATTTGATCAGGGTATGATTGTCATGTTTGTTTTAGAATGGATTCTTATGTTCTTGATTCATATTTGATCATGGTGTTATGATGCATTGAATTGATCATATTCACAGGACTTGTTTGATCAGTTTGTGTACATTCTTGATATTCACAAGACTGCAGGGTCAGGATAAGTATGATACAATGTGTATGTTTTATGACACAAGGTTGCTGATAAAGTTCATCTTATCATACTTGATCAGCGTGGGACATTGAGGCTTGTTAATAACAGATATAAGAGGTTGACAGAGGCATTAATGTTTATTAATGGTTGAATAAATGGTTATCATTGTGAATTGAGCATTTCACTTATTAAAAAGTCTTATATTAAAAAGGAAGCATGAAAAGGTTTTCAATGGCTCTTTATAAAGCTTTGAATATAAAACATTTCCAAAAAAAAAGCATTGAATATGTTTTAAGAGGGGAACGTGAATAAGTCATTTCATGGCTTTATTTAAATTATTTTTATGAGCTATTTTCAAGGGAGATTTTATGAAATTGTTTTTTTTTTAAATAAGGTGGGCCTCCCTCTTTCTCACTTGCCACTTGAAGATATTAAAAAGAGGAGTATATTTTTTGAAGTGGAGAGTGTGATTTTTATAAAAAGCATTAAATATGCTTTATTTAAATGGAGAGATTTATTTATAAAGGGCATCTAAATATTTGAAGAGCATAAAATCTTTTAATATTTTTTATTAAAGGTGGAAATAGTTTTTAGAAACTTGTTGATTTTATCTCCTATTTTGGTGGCCTTTTTATTGTCAAGATTTTTATGACAAATAAATTGAAGATTTTAAGGAGATATTTTTTGGAATGAAAGATTTGTTTCTAATTTTTTGTTGCATGGAAGCTAAGAAGGTGGAGGATATTAAAATGTTTTTTGGGATTTATTTTGTGATTTTTTAACTCATTTTTTTGCAAATGGATTTTTTAATGAAGAAGTTGATTTTGTGCAGAGAAGAAAATGATGAATGATTTTTTGTGAAGAGAAGTTTTTTATGAAAGAGATTTTATTCTTTTTCTAAGGGCAAACATTTTTGTGAGAAGATTATATTTTTTTGAAGAGATTTTTTTTGGAGAATCTTTTTATCTTTTTGCAAATGAAGGCACATTGATTAAATCAATTGAAGATTTATTTTTTTAGAAGATGAAAAAAAATTTTACAGATTGGAGAAGATAAAAAGATTGAAGAATATTGAAGAGTTGTCGTTGGAATGAATTGAAATACAGAAAGAAGAGGAAAATGAAATATTATTTCATTATATCATGTTTAATAAATTTGCAGGACTAATATATGCAGATTTGTTAATTGAAATGGTGAAGAAGAAGATGCAGAGAAGAAAGGAATATGAAGGATCATGCCAAAGATTAAAGAAATTGAAGAAAATGATTTTGCAGAGAAATAGAATGTGAAAGGTCATCTCATATTTAATGCCATTAAGGTGCATTGATGGAAGTGTCGTTGGAATGAATTGAAATACAGCAAGAATAGGAAAATGAAATATTATTTCATTATATCATGTTTAATAAATTTGCAGGTTCATTATGATTTAATTTTTGAGGACTAATATATGTAGATTTGTTAATTGAAATGGTGAAGAAGAAGATGCAGAGAAGAAAGGAATATGAAGGATCATGCCAAAGATTGAAGAAAATGAAGAAAATGGTTTTGCAGAGAAATAGAGTGTGAAAGGTCATCTCATATTTAATGGCATTAAGGTGCATTGATGGAAGTGTTGTTGAGTGGATCAGCATACAGGATTGAATATATTTTGAGTATCCTCTGGAAGAGAAAATACATATGATAAATTTTATATGTGATTTGAGTTGAGGAGAAGTATGGTGATATGACAAACACATGTGAAAGAAGAAGTGATTTGTATTGAAACAAAGAAACCCTCTGAATTCTTGGTTTTAATTTGAGTATGTATTAGGGGTTGGTGCTCCTTGAAGTTGGTGCTTCTAAACATTGTTGCCAATGAGGCTTGTAGGTCAATGAGACCTATCAATTGCCAGTGCCAGTGAGGCTTTGTAAGAAGTTTTGAAAGTTAAGCCAATGAGGCACTTCATGAGTGGTTTTTCTACCTAGAGGGTTTTCCACTCGGTAAAAAGCTTGTGTCATGCTTCTCATGATTTCTTCTCTGTGTGTGCATATTAATTATTTATCATGAGTTTTTGTTTACATTCTTTATTATAACTCTTGTGCATATAAACTCAACAAATTATTAATGTCCTCATCTCTATTTGTTGTAAAGATAAAGTTTACAAAAAGTTAAAATTTATACAACACTGATTCACCCCCTCCCCCCTCTTAGACTCCTACACCTAATGCATGGATCTAAACTTGTAACTCATGAGCCTAATGTAGCAAAATTCTATTGTCTGAAACTCGTTTGCTTTTGTGTATGTGCTTTGAATTTGGTAAGGAACATGAAGTGTTTAGAAACACCTTTGGGGAATCTATTGAATAATGAAATTATGTTCTCTTTAGTTAGACCCCTAGATGGATTGATTCAACAATGATGAACTAAGGTTAAGAATGGAAACTAGGAAGATGATGCAATATTGATGTAATCAATTTTTATCTTTTTACAAATTGAATTCTAGATGTGCTCAATAGATTCCTTAATTAGGGTTGGTCTTTAAATACAACAACCCAACACACAATTTGAAATAAGTTGCACTTTAATCAACAATAATAGTTAGTAAGAGAGGGAAACATGGGCCCAATTTAATAAATTCAAATTTAAAGGTTCAAGGTTCAAATTTGCAAACACAAAACTCACCTAGATCAATTTTGGACCCATGGATATGAACTAAGGTAATGAATGGCAAGATGTGAGATTGGATCCAAATCCTATGGATGAGTGATGATGGGGGCAAACTAGGATAAAAAAAAATTCCAATTTTGACATAAAATTCCATCTTGCACAATAATTACTGCATAGAAAACAACCTAGTCATCATCAACCCAACACATATGGGAAAAGAGCATGGGTATGCAATTTTTATTGTCACATTTTGCCCCCACTTTATCTTGCATGTGAGCTAACATCACAGTTACACATGTCAAAGTAAAATCAAATAGCCAACATGAAAATTAAATATTTTTTAGACATAAAGGATATAGATCTACATAAAGTATGTAGATCATAGATGTGGATCGTGTGTACTCTCATTGATATGAATGATATGTCTTCAAGTGTCTTCAAGAACCTTCAAGCATAGAAGAAAGAGTTGCAATGAGTAGCATCTATCAAACATTTAAAGATAAGCATAATCATAACTTGCAAAAATTATTTACAAAAAGGTAATAAGAGTAGGGCAAGTTGCCCGTTATAGAAAGTGGTAAAACATGTAAAGGGCTTTGACTAAGTGAATAAGGCACCAAAGGACTCCAACCATGTGGAATAGGATTTAACTCTACAAATAGCACGATATAAGGGCTTGGACTAAGTAGAAAAATTACTTCATCTAGATATAGTAATGAAGCTCCATTTGGTACCAAAAGATGACCATGCTATCATAAATGCATCACTACAACCAAACTCATGAAGCAACATCAATGATAATATATACCTCCCTCCAAATTGTTGCATACAAAAGATGCAAGAAGTTGGTGGAGGAGAGAAGAAAAAGATACAATCATGATAAAGCATGTCAACATGGTAAAAGATACTATCATATAATAAGTGTGTAAGGACATAGGTAAGATATGACCATGAAAGCATGTGTAATAAGGAAAAGGAAACATGCTCCCAATGTTGGCCCCAATGTAGGAAAATGACAAAATAAGGACAATCACAAGTGCTAAATAAAGGTCATGTATATATAAATAGGATATAAAAGATATGAATATGACAAAGGTCATAACATATAATCATAGGATATAAGCATGATAAGGATCACAAATATGGAATCATAAGATATAAGCATGACAAGGATTGAATAAATGTATGGGATCATAGCATGTAAGCATGATTATAAACATGGAATCATAAGATATAAGCATGATAAGGATCATAAACATATAATACATTTGGGTATAAGATAAACATGGAAGCATAAACATGAGCATAAAATACAAGTGTGACAACCATATGGAAACATGTAAAAGTCAAAAACATATAGCATAATATGTAAACATGAGAAGCATTGCAGGGATCATGTACCTAAACATGAGCATAATAAACATGACATGTAAATAACATCATAATCATAGAACATAAGGAACATGGTAACATCAAGTATCAGCATTAATATATAGCATGAGAACATATAAGGTAGAAAGGAAACATGTGGAAACATAAGTGACAGTTGGAACATAGAAGTCAAACAAGGCATATGGAAGCTAAAGTATAGGCAAACATAAGAGGAAAGCATGTGAGTCAAACATCATAAACATGAAACAAAAATTACATAAGCATGGAACATACTTGACCATACGACAACCATAAATAAGATGCCCAAAAGTGGGGAGACAAGGCATAAGATGTGATAAAAAAAAAAAAAAAAAAAAGGTGAGATGAGAATAAGAGCATATCATCAACAAAAGGCCGAAGTGTAAGAACACACAAGGTAAATGGAAGAATAAGTAAGGAGGATGAAAATATACATGGCATAAGCAAAAGTTTAAAGTATAAAACAAAATAAAATACAAGGAGGAAGTCACATAAACAACATGCAATACATGTTCAAAGTCATGTGTATCAACATGCACCACTAAAGGTCTCTTTGCATCATCCACATGCTAACTAGGAACATAGAAGAAACATAACACAAAGTTAAAAATGGAAAACCAAAGGCACAAAATATAGCAAGTACTAAGAGATATAGGTGAGGGTAGCTAAGAAATTGAATATTCCCCATCAAGTGGGTTTATGAAATGTTCAAAAAATGTGTCGTTGAAATCAATGCCCCCATGGGACTATCCACATCATTAGGAAGTTGGCCCTCATGAACAAGAGTGCAATGTAAGTATGTCAATTGTGATGTGGGCTTGGAAAGAACCATCTGAGTTATATTATGTGTTTTCTCTTTTGTCTCGTGTAAATGTGACATATGGTGTAGTATGACCAACAAAACCAATAAGTTGGCTAACATTAGAAGAATCCTCATCATGCAAGTCTATATGATTATCCTCAACTTGTATCATCTCTTTGTCTATGGGATCTTTAATTTGATGTTTTAGTCTGTTGCATCTATTTATAGAATTTCCATGTATACAATGATAAGCACAAAAATATTTTGTTGTGTGGTGCATGCTTTAGACATATCCATTGGCTTAACTAGAGGTAACGTAATAAGATTGTGCTCTAAAAGTTTTTTAATACAACATGTGGAGGCTTCTCTAATGTACATCAAATTATCTAAATCTCTTTAGTTTGATATTGGTATGATGTCCATCATTAGGTACATCCTAGTTGCCTCCATTATCCAAATATGACAATGATGTTAACTCACGAACATAAGGTGAAGTGCTAGAAACTCACTGATATAAAAGAGAATCTTATAATAAAGCACGCTCACATTTACATATAGTAGCGCATAAATATTAAAATGAATGATGAGTCTTGCAATACACTTGAACTTTAAAGAGTGGAAGTAAACCATCAATAAACATGCTTGAAGTTGTAAGTGCCTAAAAATGCACAGGCCATCGTGGCAATCCAATGATGATTTGGTGATGCAAATCATGACCCACAAAGATGTGAATTATATCCTCTTAGCAATATTCATGCTTTATGACATCTCCCCTCAACCTATTTAGCCCCTTATCTATCTTGTTTATCCCATGGACTAAGTTCCAAGTCTTCATGCATACCAGAAACCCTTTTGCAGTACCTCAACTACAAGGTCATTCAAGAGAACTTAGGGTCGCCCGAGAAACCTATCCTTGAGTTGTCAAGCCACTCGGGTGACCTACCCTAATAAAAGGGGTGACCCTATCATCTTTTGCATTGTGTGACTTCTTTCAATTCTAACTAGTTTGCTTCTATTTTTGCTCTTTATTGACAATCCTCTCCAATCCTAACTGAACCACTTCTCCCCTTGACTAATTCTCTTCTCTTGATTCTCAATCATCTCTTTAGTGCTTTTCTAATCAATCTTTTGTTATCTCTCCATCAATCTCTCGTGATCTCCCAATCACTCCTATTAGATTCCAATCATTTTCCCCCTTTGGTGTTACTTCCATCCTATAAATACCTCCTCTTCCTTTGATTTTACAAAAGGTTGTGTACTACCACAACTTGGCTTTCTTTTTTAAAAGGATCTCATTCTCTAGAATCACCCTTAGGAACTCTACTATTTATGTTACTGCAACTCTCCCCAAGCATCTTATGCTTCAACAAGACCATGTGTGCCTCTTCATTTTACATTCAAAGCTTCAAATCTTCTTAAGTCTTTCATATAACTCCCAATTTACCTTATGATCCTAGTCATTTCCCTATCACCAAGTGGAGGTTCCAATTACTGCAAAGGAGGATACCAAAAAAGCTAGATGTCTAAGGACACAAGCCTACACCGACACTATTTATTTTCACAAGTATCTTTAAAGTTTCTTTCTGATTTAGTAATTAGAAAATCAACTTGCCCTTGAAGAATAAAATTCCTTTATCTCTTCTTGGTTAGACTAAAATTTCTTATTTTACTAGATTTAGATCTTAGATTAAATTCCTTATTTTCACTAGATTCAAATCTTAGATTAAATACATTTCATTTACTTTCATTGGAATAGATTACATTCAAAATTTTGAAACACAAAACACCAAAAATAGTAGATAAATTGCATAGGTAGGAAAAGCCATATAGATTTGCATTCTGTTAGAGAAATTTTTATTTTCAGCAATAGTAATTAAATAACATTTGAAATTGTGAAAATATAAAAACAAAGTAGATTAATTTTGTTTCAACATTCATTTAGATTTACATGCATTTAGAGACTTCATAAACCACAAAAAGACAAAAAGAGAAAAGAAAGCCCTTGATCCCAACACGGGGCATTCAACATAAAACAAATACAAACTTAGTTGTCCCTATTCATCATCCAACATTTGCACTTAATGTTCCATGGAGTGAGAGAATATTGGGTCAAATTGGTTGTAAACAAATTCAATGAAAACTTGCCTACTTAGGAAAATCTAGCTAAAGAAACAATGCAGGAACAAACTCAATTACTACAACAAATGGAGAAAAAAGAATAAGGACCCATATCACAAGAATATTTCAAATTCAAGGTTAGATCATAAGCCATTTTCATGAATAAATTAAATAGGAAATCTACATCATCAAAGAAATTAGAAAATCTGACTTAAACTTATTGCAAGATTTAATTGCTCAACTCCATCTAATTAATCACGAAAACACAACCAAACATCAATTCATCATTAAAGAAATTGGAAACTCCAACTTACACGAATTACAAGAGTTGACTACTCGACTCCATCCAATTAATCATGACAACACAACCAACCATCAACATCATTTATAAATAGACCATAACAATAATTTAACTGTCACCGATGACATTCTACTTTTGTGTGAATAAAACAACCTATCAGTTCCACCCCGCTCAACTGGCTCTTTCCACAAGAGAAAGAGTGAATAAGCAAGTGTCTTTAACAAGGGTGCAGTATGTGTGCTATTTTAGAATCTAACTCATTTGTGTTGTTCTTGATTCAAAGAAACTCATATTTTGGCGAACCCAATGTGAACATGAAAATCCTTCTAGGTGAGCTAGTTCATGTTTCCACACGTCTTCCATTCTTTCCATCTTCATATCTCTCTCTTCATCTCCATTCCATTATTCTACAGTATCTTTGATACCCACAAAATATGTCAGAATTGGACAAAGTTTAGGGGCAATTCCCTCTAATGAGCCTTTTACTCCCACCTTCAATAGGTATCTTCTGCCAGATCCACTGGTGCCAATTTCAAATCGCTAAGACTATGAAGATTATGACTTTGATAGTGGTCATCAAGAACCCAATAGATGTCTAACTTTAGCAGTCCAACCTAGAGTTAAGACACCATACTCCAGCTCAACCCCAACCAAGTTAGAGCACATTGAGTGCTCATCGGTTAAAGATCTATCGATAGGACCAACTAGTCACTAGTTATCAAGATACAATCACCCAAATGGACAATGAGATGAGTTGTCTAGAAAGACATTTAGATGAGGCACGAGCATCTCGTGAATCCCTCCATGTGGCCTATTAAGCTAAGTAATTTGAGGCACACCAAATAATGCCGAGAGAAAACATTTTGGAAGAAAGGACCAATGGGGTTACTCAACCCCCACTCCATGACAACCCACCTTAGGGTGGTGAAACCCAAGAACAAACAAAAAGGAGAGTGCCCCCTCAAGACCTCATAGCTACCTTGGTCCAATGCATTAGGATGCTTAAAGTCAGAGGTGTTGAATAACCTCTTCATGACAAACCTAAGGAAAGGCCTAGATCTCCAAGGTAGCAATCACAAGCAAATCCATTCACTATCACCAAAATGACCAAAGCCAAAGGCAACTCAACTACCCCCTTACATAAATTTTTATTACAAAAATACTAGCAATGAGGCTTTTGCGCCTCCCTTACCCCCATCATACAATATGACAACCTTGAACCAACCAGGTGGAATACCCTCCTTTCAAAATCCAAACCAATCAAGTGGGATACCCACCACTCAAAATTTAAACCAAGAAATCCCATTTGATCTTCAAATGTTAAACACATCAAATGTCACCAATTATCAATTTTTTCTTGGATACCATTAATTGGGCATGGTCTTCAAATGCAAGAAACATAGCAGGCTCCACCCATAGGGTTCATGTTTGGGGGAACTACTCCCTCCACACACAACCCCTTCTCAGGAACACACCTTAAGTATCTCAAGGAGCCTCTAGATCAGATAATTCGTAACATCATGTTTCCAAGACCTCTCCTAGAACTTCCTAAATTCAATGGAATAGGAGAACCTAACTTGCATATATATGCCTATACGACTGTAGTATGAGAACTTCTACCTTGGGATGGGATGGTCGCTAGAAATTTTTTGAAAACTTTGAAGGAATCGCTTTGGACTGGTATTACAGACTTTTTGAGGCATCAATTCACTCTTTCCAACAAATCATTATAGAGTTTATTACAGTGTTTGATACAAATTCAAGCTAATCAAAATATGAATTTGTGAATTTTTTAGTGTAAAACAAGATGTGAACAAGTCAGTGGCTCATTTCATCATGTGGTGGAGGCAAGTTCTCTACTCTTCAACAAGCATGCCAAACATAGATCACAGGGAGTTGTGTGATTTTTTCTTCCATTCCCTTAATAGGGATATGCAGGAGGTGGTCCAAAAGATTCCCTATAAATCATATGAAGAGTCTCTCAAGAGCACTTTAAGAATAGACCAGGTCATCATTGATAGCAGAAGGAAACAGTATAATACCAATGTGAGACTAACAACACAAGATAATGGGAACAATAATCCCTTAGAACCAAAGATGAAAACAAATGTAATGCCACCACCAATGGGTGATAAACATCCCACCAGTAAAGAATAACAACAATCACGGTTATGGTGCTGTGAATGACAATTACCCAAAGAACCAAAATGTCAACATCATTGATTTTCTCTTGAGAAATCATTATGAGAAAAGATTTATACCAAACAAGAGGTCATTCAACAATTGTTATGATCCTTATCATAGCCCTCGAGAGTACTATCCTGATAAGTATTGATCATTCCATAAAAGAAGGGGCATGACACTGAGTCATGTCGATAGTACAAAAACTTCATATCGGATCTCCTAGAGGAAAAAAGATGTTTGTTTATAGATGTGTTCCTTCTCCCACTAACAATTCCAAACCAAAATTGATAGGGACTAGCAGCCCCTCAAAAATCAAACCTAAGGATCTACCAAGATCCTTTCCCAACACATCAACAAGGAAATAACTCAAACCAGTCAGCACCTAAAACAAGCAACATAAACCCTTCGGATGAGATTAAAAGTCCAAGAAAATTGGGCATCAATGGAGAAACAAAAATGTTGGGATTAATCAAATTAGTACAAAATGAGGACATTCAAGAAGATCCCATGATCCCCCAAATAGAAAACCTAGAACGCATAGTTTCAGTAATGCATCCGACCACAATCCCAATCACTCCCTGTGACTTGATTCAAGACCTAATGAAAGACCTTCACTAAGATCTCATTCATCGACCTCATGAGAAACTCTCCTTCCTATTAGGTAGCTCTCTTGGAGGCAATAGGGCTCAAATAACTGAATCATATAACCCCACCTCTAGAGGAGAAGATAAACCAAGTGGATCTTGACATGAATCCACCAAATATAGAATTACATGATCTAGAGTTTTTCTTCAATTTAAAACAAATTCCCATGGACACAAAACTAACAAGATGAAGTGATCCCGCTTTATACTTAAAAGTGTGAATTTACAATACTTGCATAAAAGAACGCTTGTCGATAGTGGGGTCACAATCAACATAGTTCCATTTTCCCTCTTCGAGAGACTAGGGTATGATCCTACCAATATAATAGCTTGTAGGGACACCTTGCGAGGTTATGACAACC
Source organism: Cunninghamia lanceolata (assembly GCA_027924645.1). Taxonomy (NCBI): domain Eukaryota; kingdom Viridiplantae; phylum Streptophyta; class Pinopsida; order Cupressales; family Cupressaceae; genus Cunninghamia; species Cunninghamia lanceolata. Next base: position 8,460,364 of record BSBN01001080.1, on the reverse strand, counting down.
TCAATGTGACAACAATTGGAAAAAGCATGCTCCTAGTATCTTTAGGTCCAAAAATGGTGTCCACTACCTTCTATGTGATTGACAAGAAGACATGGTATAACTTATTACTAGGAAGACCCTGGATCCACAAGATGAAGACCATCCCCTCCACATTAGTCCAAGAGATTTGTTTCCTTCACTTCATAAAGGTCTATGTTGCAAAAGGAGATCTTGAGATTATCAACATGATAAAAGATAACGAAATGAAAAAGAAGGTAGGCATAGTGCCAAAACCTACCCCTCAAATTTTGTGTTTAAGAAAGAATTACAACTCCACCAAAAATCATTAGTGATCCTGGGATTAAAACAATAGAAAAGGGAGAATCCTTGAAATAAGGATCTATTGTGTTAACTAAAATAATAATAAAAATTGGAGCTATTGGATAATGATGAACACTTTTGATTCCCCTTCAAAGCATGTATGCTTGATATAAATATGGAAATAAACATCTTTGTAGATGAGGAAGAGGATGAATTAATTGAAGTAGGAAGGCTACTACACCCTTAATCCTATAGTGTGTATAGGATTATGAGTAGTTGGCTAGTGGCTACCTTAACTCTTGATTATGATATATAATCATTATTATAGTAAATTATAGGTTATTAGGTCAACCTAGGGGTTATATTTAAGTATGTAAGTTGGCCTAGGTGGTATCCAGGGCTAATTAGGTATATATAGGAGCTAGTGGTAGGTTTGTGATCATCATATTGTGAATTGTGTTCTTCATTTGGAAACTTTTGGAGGTTGTAAGAAATAAGGAGACTTTTTTAATTTTTGGAGCTCATATTGGGAAGTGCATATCTTTCTCATTTTGGTGAACCTTTCCAATATTTTTAAAGGGTTTTTAAGAGCATACTGAAGATTCTACAATCCATATTTGAGGTCCTTTGGAGTAGAATTAAGGGAGTTATTGCAGAATTAGGGTTTTCACCATTTTTGCTTGTAAGTTTGTAATTCAGCATTTTTTTCCTAATTTTTGGAGCATTGAATAAGGCCACTTTGATACACCTACAGTCCTGATTTGGAAGAATTTGGAGTTGTTTTCATGACCCGCAAAAAATAAAATAAAAGAAAAGAAAAAAATTAGTAGATTTTGCAGTATATGGTCGGACCACAGACTAGAGGTAGGGGCAAAAATTCATATACACCTTGTAAGACTCCTAACAAGGTTGATTCATCACTAGAGTAAATATCCATGAAAGAAGATACCAACAAGATGAAGGAGGATATGAATCTCTTGACAAGAAGATTCGATGCCTTAACAGGAAGATTGGATTATATTATAGGAGATATATCTGGCATCAATAGCACATTGGCTAGTCTTAGCAATTATATCCATAGTCATTTAGGATCACAACCAAATGTTTCAAGCAATTAAGGTGCATCAACTAGGTCAACTATTCTAGATCCAAATGCTTACATTCAAATCGGATCAAAGAATTGGTTACCAAAGGTGGACGTGAACAAGTTTGATGGCAAGGATCCATTGACTTGGATTAATTAGATGTAGGATTTTTTTGATGTTCATAAAATTCTGAGTGCACAAAATGTGACAATGGCTTCCTTATATCTTGAACCAGAATAATTCATTTGGAATCGTTGGCTATGAGCACAATAGAAGAAAGAGGGTCTCAATGTCACATGGACAGTTTTTATAGAGGAGTTACAAGAACAATATGGTAATAGTGTAGCAAACAACTACTTTAGCTAGCTAGCTAAATTACAACAAAAAGGATCAATTAATGAGTATATTCAACAATTCTAAAACCTATCTGTGAGAGTTGATTCAATTTCAAAAGAAAACCTGAATGACTTATTTCTAGGTGGTCTCAAGGATCACATCCAACATGAGGTATGCATGTTTAGCACTAATTCTATATCCGAGTCTTTTGTTTTAGCATGCAAGGCAGAAGAAAAGTTTTTAATTTCTATAAGGCATGGGTTTAATGGCATAAGAGAGAAGAGCTTTTCAACACAACCATTCCCTCAACCCACTAGACTAACTCCTCAACAAATTGAAGAAAAGAAGGCAAAAGAGTTATGTTTTAACTATGACAGAAAATACAATAGGGGCCATAAACGTGCAGAAAAGAAATTGTTCTACATTGAAGGGCCAAGTGAGGAAGAAGATGTTGAAGAAGAATATTAGATATTTTGGCTAATGCACTAGGTGAGGAATCAGGAGATCCTCAACCAATAATTTATTTTCATGCACAATTTTTAGGTTTTAGCACCCCACAAACTCTCACGATAGTGGGTTTTTTAAAGAAAGAAAGAGTACTAGTGTTGATATACTCATATAGCACTCATAACTTCATAAAAAAAAAGTTGGCTACTCATCTAAATTGTTTTATATATCCAACTCTAGAATTTTAGGTCCTGATTGCAGATGGTGATATTGTTAGTTTTTCAGGGAAATGCCATAACATTAAATTATCCATACGATATTATCATCTTGATTTCCCAATGTGTGCTATCTCCATGGGTGTAGCTAATATTGTTTTGGGAGTTTAATGGCTTACTACCTTGGGGACAATTGAGTTGAACTTCAAGGAATTATTCATGTGCTTTTAATTAGAGGGAAGGACAATAGAACTAAGAGGGTTGTGGGCAAGGTCTCCACAGATAGTAAGCTCTTACCAAATGCAAAAGATGCTTAAGGGGGCAGAGGGGTTTGTGGCCCAATTGTTTTCATTAGAAGCATATCACTCAACGGCTTCTACACCACTGGATCTACAAGAAGTTATAGATAAGCACTCAGTTGTTTTTGGGGAGATGCCAAAAGGATTGCCTCCTAAAAGAGATCATGATCATGCCATTCAACTATTACCATGGAGCCAACCACCCAACATCAAGCCCTATAGATATCCATACGTACAAAAAAGTGAGATTAAGAAGATAGTTCAGAAGATGTTAGAGGCAGGTACTATCAAGCATAGTCAAAGTGCTTACTCATCTCCTATGGTAATGGTGTGAAAGAAGGATGAAACTTGGAGGATGTGTCTAGATTACAGGGAGCTCAACAAGTTCACCATAAGAGATAAGTTTCCTATTCTAGTAATTCATGATTTGTTAGATGAGCTTCATAGTGTTGTTTATTTTACAAAACTTGATCTTCGTTATGGTTATCATCAAATTAGAATTAGAGATAAGTATGTACATAAGACAAATTTTTTAACCCACGAGGGCCACTATGAGTTTTTGGTAATGCCTTTTGGTCACAAATGCACCATCAACTTTTCAAAGTTTGATGAACTCTATCTTCAGGTCATTTATAAGGAAATTTATTTTGGTATTTTAATGACATATTAATATATAGTAAAACATGGGAGGAACACTTGCAGCATGTAAATCAAGTGTTGGACATTTTGGAGTAGCATCAGTTGTATGCTAAGCCATACAAGTGTATCTTTGGTGTCAAAGAAGTGGACTACCTAGGTCACATTGTGTCACATGAGGGAGTCAAGGTGGACCCTCATAAGATACAAGCAATTGTAGAGTGGAAATTTCCTAAGACCCTTAAGAACTTACCAGGTTTTTTAGGGCTTACAGGTTATTATCACCGATTTGTAAAGAATTATGGTAGCATTGTATCTCCTCTCACAGCTTTGTTGAAGAAGGATTCTTTCCAATGGAATGAGGTGGCTACAGGGGCATTTAAGAAACTAAAGGAAGTCATGTGCACAACTCCAGTCCTAGCTACCCTAGATTTTTCTAAAAAATTCATTATCAAATGTGATGCTTTAGGACATGGCATAGGAGTAGTACTCATGCAAAGGAAGACCCATAGCATTTGAGAGTCGCCAACTCAAAGGTAAGAATTTGTTGAAGCTAGTTTATGAGAAGGAGATGCTGACTATCTTGCATGTAGTCAAACAATGGAGACCTTATCTAATGGGAAGACACTTTAAGGTCAAGACAGGTCATGAGAGTCTCAAATATTTCTTGGAACAAAAATGGGTCACAAAGATGTTGGGATATGACTTTGAGATCATATATAAGAAAGGCAATGAGAATTTTGTGGCTGATTCTCTATCAAGGTAGGATGAACCCACAGAGTCACTTTTGTATGTCATTTCCATATTACAAGCAAACTAGGTAAATGAGGCAAGAGAAAAGTGGGAGAAGGACATAGATACTCAAACTCTCATTGAGAAACTCTAACAGGATTCAAGTGTGTTTGACAAATTTTCATGGAAAGGAAATGTTTTATGGTACAAGGATAGGTTATACCTTTGCAAGGATTCAACCCTTAAGTTTAAGGTGTTGGAAGAACTACATGCTTCTCTAGTAGGTGGGCACTCAGGATTCCTAAAAACTTATCATAGAATCAAGCAAGATTTATTTTGGGAGGGGTCGAAAGGGGATGTTCAGAAATTTATAGGAGAATGCATGGTATGTCAACAACACAAAGGAGAGACAATTAAGACTCCAAGTCTTCTACAACCCTTATGTATCCCAAGTCAGAGGTGGGAGGAGGTATCTATGGATTTCATCACATGTTTTCCCAGATCTGAAGGAAAAAATGTTATCATGGTTGTTGTGGATCGTCTCACCAAATATGCACACTTTTGTGCTTTGGAACATCCATTAACAACAAGCATTGTAGCAGTAGCCTTTATGAATGCTATTCAGAAACTACATGGGAATCCAAAAGTTATAGTAAGTGATTGTGATCCTATATTTACAAGTAATTTTTGGATTGACTTATTTTCATGCTTCAGCACTTAGCTTGTTTGCAGTTCATCATATCATCCCCAATCTAATAGATAGATAGAAGTGGTCAAAAAATGCTTGGAAGGCTATCTTTGGTGTTTTTCTTCATATAAATAAGAGAGATGGTTGCAATGGCTACCACTAGCAAAATGGTGGTATAACACTTCCTTCCATACTTCTTCCAAGATGTCTCCATTTTTGGCACTATATGGGTACCATCCACCATCAATCACCTCTTCATTACAGGCACAACCAAAGGTTCACACAGTTGAAGAACACATTCAACATCAACAATAGGTATTGGCTAGTCATCGAGAGAACTTGGCAATGGAACAAAATAGAATGAAGCAACAATCTGATCAACACCGCAGTGAAAGGACTTTTGAAGTTGGAGACTAGGTCTTTGTGAGACTACAACCATATAAGTAAATGTCTCTAAAACAATAATAGAAAGATAACAAGCTTGCACCCACATACTATGGTCCTTATAAGGTGTTGCAGAAGATTGGTAGTATAGCATATAAATTGGAGTTCCTTATGTCAACAAAAATTCATCCAGTTTTCCATGTTTCATACTTGAAGAAGGTTATTGGGAAAAAAGTTGTAGCATAGACTAAGTTACTTGAACTTGATGAGGAAGGAACATTAGTTTTGGATCCTGAGAGAATTCTTCAAACACGCACCAAGAAGCTGAGGACAAGGGCAATCATACAATATCTAATAAAATGGAATAACTCTTCAATTGAAGAAGCTACATGGGAAAATAAGGATTTTGTGCACAAGCATCCACATTTGATCAACACTGAAGACAACACTTCTCTGAAGAGGAGGGCTTGCTACGCCCTTAATCCTATAGTGTGTATAGGGTTATGAGTAGTTGGCTTGTGTCTACCTTAACTCTTAATTATGATATATAATCATTACTATAGTCAATTACAAGTTATTAGGTCAGCCTAGGGGTTATATTTAAGTATGTAAGTCAGCCTAGATGGTAGCCAGGGCATAATTAGGTATATATAGGAGCTAGTGGTAAGTTTGTGATCATCATATTGCGAATTGTGTTCTTCATTTGGAGACTTTTAGAGGTTGCCCCCTCGAAGTGGCATATTGTTATCAAGTATTTGTAGCATATTTCCTATTACATACTTCTTTTGTGCAATTTGTTTCATTTCAAAGGCCCAACCTAATGCCTATAGCACTAAATAAAATTTCTCCCCTCGGGATGGTTTATCCACTTGTGGGACATCTTGATTTTGCTTGAAATCACATATTTTTTAGAAAAATTAATTAGTTAAGCCTAGAGGGGTTCCATCCAAGGGGGTTTGATTTAAGGGGGCTAGGTCAAACCCTCTTATATCAAACCCCCTTGGATAGAACCCCCTATGCTTAAATAAAACCCCTAGCAGAGTCTCCTCCACACCTATAAAATACTGACAAAAAAGCAATTTTGCTTCACCTTTTGGGGGATCAAATGAAGTCATTTGGAAATGTCATTTTATAGCCATGTATCCCTTAGTACTATCTTTACAAAAGTTATAATATGTATTATATTTTCTCTAATATTATTTTTTTATTTTTTTAATAATGAATGCAAGTCCATTATGAGAAAACAATGACCTCTATTCGAGATACTGGGAAAAATAACAAACATTGTTAGAAAAATCTCAAAAAATGCACTACACTCCACTTAGATGTCCTTGTTTAATGAATAAGAAATTTTTTATTTTGATATATATTCTAAGAAAAATGTGTGACAGAATAATATAGGTCTAAAATTATTGTTAGTACTAATTTAAAATTAATAATAAATAAAATATCTAATAAAAAATAACTAAAAAACATCCATGCACTAGAAATTAGAGTCAATAATCTAATTCCAATAAATCATAGAAATTTTTTATTTGTAGTGAATGTTATGCATGACAACATAATGTCATTGAATAAAAAATAATTTTAAAAAATAAAAATTGATTAAAGAATAAAAATAAAAAGTGATAGAAATAAATTTAAAAATTATATATAGCTTGAATCTATATAAAAAATTCCACAACTCATTAGTTTACATCATCCTTAAATTCTTGACCATTTGTTCCCTATAATTGACACAAATTAGAAAATGTTGATTTTGAGCATCCCACTTAGGCCAAAAAATGGGACACACTATTGTGGGATCGCCTTGTGAGAGAGATGGATCCCAATGTCTTTGCATACTTTGAGGAGGAGTCATCTAAAGGTTACACTCCCTTAATGCCACTTAGACACGTGATTTCTAGTGAGACATATGCTCCACTAGCACTACAAAGCAACTCTTATCATCCTTTGATGCCTACTAGAAAATCATATACTCCCTAGACTCCACTGATATAACAAGCAAACAAACTTTGAGGATCACATTTATGCCAACTCAATTGATAATGAATCTACAAACAATTTTGAAGTTTCTTCTAAGGTTTTTAGAGGACACAACTTGGTTCACCCACTCTCACCTGCAACCTTTGTACAATCTAACAATATATGGGAACCACCTTAAGTCTAGATTGAAATGATCAAAATATTCCCTCATGAGGATGAGGTAAGTGAGGGTGAGTTTCAAAAATAAAAGATATTCCACATAACCATCAAAATAGAAGACCCTACTATTTTAGTGTTTCTTGAAAAGTATACAAGGTATTATATGGACTTACGGTCAAAGCCAAATGAAAAACAATCATAAGTTTTGTTTCTCCAAAGGAGTGGTTTCAAACTCCCTTTGATTTGTTCCAATTATTACAAATTATTTAAGAGTGTATTGAGGTTAAGACCTATATGTAGGATGAGTTTGACCATCTCACTAAGTTGTTGGCTAGCGATGGAACCTTGTATTGGACCACATCCCACCAAAAAGAGTTTCAATATTTAGCTCATCTCATGAAATCATAGTCTTCACAAGCAAGTATGAGCATACCTGTGGAGGAAGGAACCACAGTGGGACCATATAGAATAGGAAAAATAGTTCTCAGAAAAGGGAGCGTAAAGAGTAAATGACACAAGAATAAACAAAAATTTCATGAAGATTGGAAAGGACCATACATGATTAAAGAAGATGTTGGTAACAATGCCTATCTCTTGGAAGACAAAGAATTCAGTGAAAGGGTTAACTAACACCTTTCATTTGAAGAAATATTATATCTAAAAACACAAAAAAACATATAAAATAGCTCAAAAATTCAAAAAACATAGAAAAAGCATTAAAAATCATATGTTTCACAAAATAATGCATTACATTATGTTCCATCATTGCACTTGTTAATGGTTTGCTCTTATTCAATTTTCATCCTAGTAAGGAGTTTAAAGTTACTAGTATAGGTTGTCCTTACTAGAGTACTTATTCCTCAAAATCATCACTACTATTTCCCCTTTACATCTCCAACAATTTTAAATAAAGTTAACTTCAAGCTTTAAACTAATCTTGATCTTAGCTATCATTTAGTCCAGTCTAAACAAAGCAAGTTTTTAAACCCACAATACCCTATAAAAGCTAACAAGCAAGTCTTCCTAATTCTCCTCAGTAAGAGGGAAGTCCTAGAAGCTAGTTACCTTTTGGTTGCACCTAGCCCCTATTGGAATTAGGGCAGACAACTAAGAGGGGGGGTGAATAAGTTGTCTTAAAACCTTAATACTTGTAGCAATTAAATCTTCCTTTTTATTCAAACCAGATTAATGATGAAAACATTAAAGCATGAATCAACAACATATGAGCAGAAAAAAATGAATTACACTTGACACCAAGATTTTTGATGTGGAAACCCGATTAAGGGAAAAACCACAGTGGTGGTTAACCCACAAAGATTATACTCTGTTAAAAGTATTACAAAAGGGGAATGCACATGCATTCGAGCTCCCTGCCTAGAGCTCACTTCTCAAAGGAAGGCTCACTACCTACAGAAGGAAGATTACAATGTGTTTGAACTGATGATTAGTATCTACCAATGCAAAGATTCAATTCCGGTTAAGCACAAAATACCAACTTGATACACTTCATCTTTATTCTGCCCTGTTTCACTCTTCTATCATAATCTGAGCTTAGATCTTCACCTTCGCACTTATCTCTGCCTTTATTTGCACTTATTCCATCGTCGCATTACCACCACACACAAATAACTCGAATCCATCAACTATATATATCTGCATCATGAAATTCAATAATTTTCCAGTCGGCTTCAAGAACACTTAGAACTTTTATTGAAGACTCTGCTCTGTCGGCCAAATCCATGCAACACTTGTAACATGGACCAAAAATTTGTATTCACAAATCATCAATCATGTTGGCCACTATCGTTGATCATTACAAATTGCCCAACCAGCAGATTTCATATATCCAGAACCAAGATCAATTACAAAGTTGACATGTTCTTCTTTTGTCTGCACTGAGAAACTAGAACCTGATACTCAGATGCTAATAACTTTTGAATCCTTCATCACCGAAGACTAAAATTATGGATTTAGATTGTGTTGATAATCCTTATGACTCCCTTAGATCTGCAACACACTATGATTTATCACCGAAGAGATCCGGACCAAGATACCAGACCCTGTCACATGCCTTGTTTTTGGCTACCTGGACTTAGATAAATTCTTATTTTGACTTCTGGTATGAACAAATTAAGTTATGCAGATGTGTGGAATGGTCTTAGTTTCCACCAATGACAACACCTGTCAAGTGTAGCAGTGTCTCTTGCCAACAATCTCCCCCTTTGCCATTGATGGCAACACTTAGTGAAAAATGACTAAGTGTCAGAGCTACTCCCCCTTACTCTGTATACTTGTGCTCTCCACTGTTTCTAAAGCTCCCCCTTTGCTGGATTTCTCATTTTTCACTGCTCTTCACTCCCCCTTTGACATCAATGGCAAAGGATGGAATCTGCAAGCCACAATTCACCCAAAAATTTTGTAACAATGCCGCATATGTACAACCAATCCCTAAGTTATATTTACACATACTTAAGTACATCTCCAAAAATATTCTTCAGCAGGGCCAACTCTGTATCCCAACTCTTTTTCATACTATTCAAAATTGAAATGTGGCCATTGAACAAAAATGCTTGTGCTTTAGCCTTCCGGAGGTCAATGGGATCACATGTTTGAGTAGCAATTTGGGCTTCTGTTACAGCATTGAACATTGCTTCTATCTTAGGGGAAATCAATCCCTGGAGCTCACCCATTCTTGCTTCAATGTTCTCCTTTTCTCTTGTCAGTTTATTTATTTCTTCCATCAAACTGATTGCTTGACACTCCATACTTGCCACTGATACTGTCAATGGATCAAAGGTTTGGGACATACTTGACAATTTCTGTTTGGAGTCCTTTATTTTGTCTTCTATATTCTCTATGACTTTAGGAGTAGATAAACAAAACTTATAGATACCGCCTCCTTCTGCAAGAGCATTTTGAATACTCTTTATACTGTTATCTAGCACCAATCTATCTACCCCAGTCATGCCATTAAGTGCATCAAATCTTTTGATATTAAATTCATTCTGAACTTTAACTTCTGTAGATTTTTCAAAGTACTCAAAGTGTGTACTTACAGAATTTACTAGGCTCTTCAAATTTCTAGAGGGAGAATCAGATGGATTCTTCTAGAACGTTGGCATTATCTTCTCCAATATATTAGATGCAAGGCCTAACAGCTCACTATCCTCTATGTGAGATTTCAATAGCTTTTCTCTTGCCTTGGCTTCTGTGAAAGATGTTATCTTCATCATTTGGACCATAGAGAGTATCCAGGTTGAGTGGTCCTTGAATCAGTTCTGGTTCATCAAACTCTAGCATCTCTTTACTCAAGAAACTCTTCACTGCATCTGCAGTGTCTCTTGCTACAATTTCTAGACCACCTTCCTTTCCTTGAGTTTTCTTAGTATTAGGACTATTTTGTTTGGGTGCATCAACATTTGCACCATCTTCTTCTACTTTATCTTTCTTACCTTTGACTTCTTCTTCTTTCTCTACTTCACCTTTCTTTGTGTTATCTGTAGGGGGATTCTTTCATTTATCCTCACCATTTGCAATCTGTTCCGGAGGATCTTGTGTAGCAGAAGTATTCTCAACATTGTCTTCTTTTCCAAATTGATCAGCAAGAGTTAGAGTATCTCCTGCATCATTAGTTTTATCCACCATCTCTGTATCTTCCTTGTTAATTTTCTCCACTTTCAGAACAGAGGAGTCATCAACCTTGGTTTGCTACTCATCAATTTTCATTTCTTCAATATCTAGGATTGATGAATCAATCCCATCATCAATCTTCTCCTCAACATGGAAGATTGTGTCTCTTCAATGCACTTAGAAGTATTTCATGTATTTCTTTAACTATTTTGTCTAATTCTCCAAGCATTAGTTTGTTCATTTTCTTCTTGCTCCTGAATTCATCCTTCACTTCTTTGAATATCATATTCATTTGAACTTGAGTGATCTGAGGGCATAGTTTTATCGATATATGTTCTCTAAGCTCTATATCCTTGCTTTTTGCATTTTCTTTCCTCAACTCCAAAATGTCTGCAAGACTTTGAGGGATCTCAAAAGTTATTTCAATCAAGGCCTTATTATAGATATTCAGATATCTAATAGTTGCTTCCTCTAACACCCTCTTATCTGTATCACTGTATTCATCATAGAATTTAGTCATGGGTTTCAAATTTCCATCCACAATGACTAATTTTATTATATCTTCCACAGAAAGTGTGGGCTTCTCAACATATGTATCCATCTTTTGCCTTTTGCTTGCCCTTTTGCTTCCGGAGGGCTTCTCCTTAGTCACCTTGGCATCTTTTGTTCCAAAGGCTTTCAACTCCTTTACCTTAGCATCTGAATTTGTTTCTTCTTCAACTTTTGTGCTCTTATAGGTTCTTGTGGCCTTTGTTTTTACTCTTTTCCCTTCTTTTCCTGATGATTTTCCTTCCATTTTCTCAAGATTGGCAGGTTTTGGGGGAACAGGGGCAGCAGGAGAGCTTCTAGTAGTCCTTGATGTGGAGGAGGATTCTACCAGAGCACTTCCTTGTTTCTTATCCTGCTTCTCCTTCTCTGCCTTTTCAGTTTTTTCCCTAAATTGCCTCACAGCTTCCTTTGTGAGACCTAGATTCTCGGCCAGCTGCTCAACTTCTTTTCTTACTTTTCTTTTGGTTTTAGGTTCTCTGAGCTCAACGTGTAGTTTTAAACTTAGCTCATCATATGTCCCAAATCTTTCAACTATTGTCTTTTGGCTTGCTTAGAAGGTGTTGAGCATACATATTCAATATTTTTCCATTTACCTCATACCCCATGGGCATGATCCAAACAGTTTTGGGTTCCACTGCTTCCATTAAGCACTAATCAATGTCAACCATAAAACATATTTCATTCTTGTACTTCTTAACAATTGATTTAGGGATTCTTTCCCTTGAATGCATCGTACTCTAAAAATTCTTGAAGTATCCCCAGATTGCAGTTTTCTGAGCTTTATAGTCACCAATGTTGTGTAGATGATCTCTGATCTGAATAGCAACTGGCTCATCATTAGTCCAGTGTACACCCTTTACTCCAAGTACCTCATTCATAAAGTAGAAAAACAAACATAGAACCAATGTTCCATATTTAAAGGCGTTTTTCTTATCTTTCTTGATTTTATTCAAGTTCTCAATTAGTTGGTTCTGCAATAATTCACACAAGTCATAATCTGTATTTTCCTTTATCATTTTATATGCAACATATATGGCAGTTCCAGAGATAGATTTCTCCTTGTTGGGGTGATAAATCTTATAACCAATTACCATAGAGGCAAACTTAACATTCCGTTCAATAATGTCGTTGATGGTCATTGCCCTTATGTCGAACTTGGCACCGGTTGCATCAGTAACAGTCTAGTTTTTCATGGATTTTAGCATGGGTAAACCACTGGTTGAATTCAACCCAGTCACAATCCTGATAGCATCCTTTGTAATTTTGAATGGTTTCATCAGCCACAAAAACTCATCATGCATTCGACTTAAAACATACTAGACCCATTCATCTTCATCGAATGTTGGAAACCCCATGATCTAAATGAAAAGTTTATCATGTAGTGCCTTATATTCAGGTTTAAGATCATGATTTTCATCCCTTAAATGACTCTCAAACAAATCCACATACCTTGAGTCCCCAAATTAATCTATGTTCACATGAATATAAAGTCCAATATCTTCAACATGCAGCACACCATACACAATACTTGAAAATGCACCTAATGGGTCGATTTCTACTGATTTGTGTGGATGCCTTTTAAATTTGGGTTGAGGCCTTTTAGTAATGTCAACAACCAAAGGTGTAGCCATTGTAAGAGATTACAAGTTTAAATCTTCGCAGATAAATACCTTTTTCATGAAATTAAGGTTGGCGGGTGAATTCCCTGATCACACTGCAAATCTTTGAAATCTCTGTTCATATGTTATTCTTCTTACTTTCTTTGAATGCAAAGTGATTCAAATGAAGAGTGAACGACCCTTTTATGCTCTGCAAAACCTAATTTGCCTTTGTAATAAATGCTCTGCCTTAACACATCCAGATACAGTGTTCCTGCATACAGTCGACCTTCAATCACTTCGCAAATTGTCACATCCAATTCTTTTCTTCTAGAAATCCTTTCAAATGATCTGTAATAATCCAAATTATTTTCTCTCATTGTGCCAGATTCAGGCACCTACTTACTAGCTGGAGGGATTTTGATTTTTAATGCTTCTCCCCCTAAGCCAGAGCTTCTAATTCAATTCCTAGAGCAACTATCAACACCGAATTCCGGTGTGGACCCATTACTATTGTTCATAACACTTTTCCTGACCCATGTCTTGCTCATTTCATTCTAGATCTCATTCACATCAATTTTTCCCTTGCCTTTGTCATGTCTGCTCATCCAGTTTTCTGTTTACCAGACCTCTTCTTTCATTATTCTTGCTTCTGCATAATCTTGCAAAATGACCGAATTGGTTACAATTGAAGCACACAACATTTCTTTGCCCATTTGATTGATTTCCTCTTGATCTGCACTGATTAGCCATATGTCCAAATCTATTGCATGTAAAGCATTTGCCATTGAAAGAGTTGCCATTCATTATCATACTTCTGCATTCATTGGACCTGTGACCATACCTTTTGCACTTGAAGCATTGACTACAGAAGGATGGATCACTTTGATTTATCCTGCTTCTGCACTGAGTAGATCTATGACCAAATTTATGGCAATTGAAACAATTTCCATTGAATGACGGATATCTTTGAGTATTAAGCTATCTTACCGGAGGTCTTCTAGGTCTGTTTCTTCCATTCCTTGGTTGAAAATTTATTTGTCCGGATCTGGAGCTTTCACTTTTCTCATACCCAAGACCATGCTTATCATCTACCTTCTTCTCACTCTCAAGCAATGCTTCAAGTTTAGCTGAGCTTATCTTGAACTTCTTGTATTCATTTGCAACTTCTAGGTCATGTTTGAGAATGACAATTTGTCCTTCAAGCTCTTCCTTATTGTCTCTACTTTTATGTAGATCATACTCTAGATGGTTAGCAATTCTGTCCAATTTACAACATTCTTCTATACTTTCTTTCAGAGATTGGTTCATTTTTTCTTTAGTGTTTTTCCTTTCTTCAATTTCCTTGGTTAGCCTCATCACCCCGGATTCCATTTCATGTTTTAGAACAACTTCTTTAGCTAACTTTTCACATTCCTTTGTCTTCTCTTTCAGGGCCTTATCCTTGTTGTTGTCATCATAATGATTTCCTAGTTAAAGAGGTTGCTCCTTCCTCTTTTCATTGAATTTGCTCAATTTTTCTTTTAAAGTCTCAATGAAGTCTTCAGCATTTTTAATGTTCTCTTGCAGCTCTTTGACTTCTGCTCTGGACTGATCAAGATCTTCTAAAGCGAGTTTAGGTTGTATTCATCCATTTTACTGCCTTCCCAGATCTTCCTCAAGCTATTAAACTTTTTCAAGGAATCTTGCTCTGATACCAATTGTTGGAATTAGGGCAGACAACTGAGAGGGGGGTGAATCAGTTGTCTTAAAACCTTAATACTTGCAGCAATTAAATCTTCCTTTTTATTCAAACTAGATTAATGATGAAAACATTAAAGTATGAATCAACAACATATGAGCAGAAATAAATGAATTACACTTGACACCAAGATTTTTGATGTGGAAACCTGGTTAAGGGAAAACCACGGTGGGGGTTAACCCACAAAGATTATACTCTATTAAAAGTATTACAAAAGGGGAATGCACATGCATTCGAGCTCACTGTCCAAATCTCACTGCTCAAAGGAAGGCCCCCTGCCTACAGCAAGCTCACTACCTATAAAAGGTAGATTATAATGTGTTTGAATTGATGATTAGCATCTACCAATGTAAAGATTTAGTTCTGGTTAAGCATAGAACACCAACTTGATACACTTCATCTTTATTCTACCCTGTTTCACTCTTCTGTCATAATTCGAGATTAGATCTTCACCTTCGCACTTATCTCTGCCTTTATTTGAACTTATTCCATTGTTGCATCACCACCACACACAAATAACTTGAATCCATCGGCTATATATATCTGCATCATGAAATTCAATAATTTTCCAATCGGCTTCAAGAACACTTAGAACTTTTATTGAAGACTCTACTCTATCGGCGAAATCCATGCACAACTTGTAATGTGGACCAAAAACTTGTATTCACAAATCATCAATCATGTTGGACACTATTGTTGATCATCACAAATTGCACAACCAGCAGATTCATATATCCAGAACCAAGATCAATTACAAAGTCGGCATGTTCTTCTTTTGTCTGCACTGACAAACTGGAACCCGATACTCAGATGCTAATAACTTTGAATCCTTCATCACTGGAGGCTAAAATTATGGATTTAGATTGTCCTGACAATCCTTATGACTCCCTCAGATCTGCAGTACACTATGATTTATCACCGGAGAGATTGACCAAGATACCGGACCTGTCACATGCCCTATTTCTAGCTACCCGGACTTAGATAAATTCTTATTCTGACTTCTGGTATGAACAAATTAAGTTATGCGGATGTGTGGAATAGTCTTAGTTGCCATCAATGACAACACCTGTCAGGTGTAGTAGTGTCTCTTGCCAACAACCCCTTGCTCACCTATCCAAAAACATCACAAGCGTCAAAACTTTGAAAGCAATACAAAAAAAAAGAGATTTAAATCAAAAGCTAAAAAAAGAGAAATTTCCTATGTTCATACTCTCAGGTGGAGAATAGTCTAAGCTCAAAGCTACGAGAGTGACATCCAATAGAAAATAAAAATAAAAAATGAGAAAATAAACAAAGCATACATGTGCACAAGTTAGGCAAAGTCAAGAGTCTAGCTTGCTTTCTAGGGCCATCCTTATTGAGATCTAAATCCTCTACCCTAGGTCTAACCTGTTGGCCATATTTTTTGATCTAAGTCTAGAAGGTACCAATAAAATTTGTTGTTTTCCTACATTGAAAGCTAGTCTAAAGTGTCAATCTAGATAAGGATAAGTTTTTATCCTTTTGTGCAACTTAATCAAAAATTGTTTCATCACCTTCCCCATTCCCACTTGATTCCCTAATAAATCCTATCTCAGAAGTTAGCAACTCACCCTATGTTATTCAACCCACAATCCCCTAGGTCAAAAATCCTACTAAAGAGCAACCACATTGTTAGTTCCATATGCATATCATTCAAAAAAGAAGCAATAAATCATGTCATAAAATTTTCATCTATCAAAAATAGTATTGCGTTTACATCTCTCATATATCCAGACAAAATTTCACTTTGTATTCATCTCATACATATATGTAGCAAAGTTACAAAAGAGCATGAACATAATATCATACATCTGTAAGCACAAACATCTCTAAAATAAAATTCTAAGACCATCCATGTGCACAAGAGTGAAGTAAAGTTAACAAATGTCAATTGTAATAATGTATAGACCAATGCCAATCTTGGTCATTGATAAGTGTCATAAAATGTCAAAGTATATGAGTACAAGTGCTCCATCATAGGATCCAAAAGAGTAAAAAATGTGCACACAAGCATGTGAATCTCACTATTCAAGGGGGGAAATCAAGAGAAGATGAAGCAATAAAATTAGGCTTCTGAAAGACCTCAAGGTCAACTCTATCCTATAGATCCTCTAGGACTCCTACTTTGTAATCTCCTCCTACTATTTGCCAAGTCAAAGTGCCTAGAAGTGCTCTATGAGTGTATCTAAGAAGGGATTTGGTGTGTGAATATGTGAGTGTCAGTGGTGTGGTGTCCTAGTGCATGAGTAAGAAGGTGTCTTTTGGCTAACTCCAAGGTTAGCCATCACAATACAAAATTCTCCCCCTCTAGTGTGATGTTCCCACTTCTTTTAAATGACAATTCCTAACCAACATAAGTAGGGGCAAGAACTTTTGTGTGTCAATAAACTAGTGGAGGCTCCCCTTTGTCGACTAAAAGTGCCTCCTTGGTCCATCCTAATACAGGCATCAAAACATTTAGTGAATCATTTCTGAAATGGTCTCTCCATCAATCAGTAGTGCCTGTGTCATAAGGGAAGAAAAGAGGAATGTTAGTCCAACGTTAAGAGAGTAAAGAATATAAGTTACAAGTCTCAAAATTAATAGATGAATAAAAGAGTGAGCAAGTATGGTACTCATGGGGGTCTCTAGGCTACCATAATGGATCAACTACCCTCATCTCCTCCTCTGTCATCTCTGCAAGTGGAGAAAGTTAAGACGTAGGTGTGGCCTCTCTTGGGCATACCTCCTTATTTTGCATTGCCTCCTCTCCCTATTATGCTACCCCCTTTTCTCTTCCCTTAGGAATGTAGTCCTCTTTGGACTCATCATGAGGCTTAGCATCATCCTCTATTATAACAAGTCACAAGGCTTGACACATTCATTGATGTATGAATCTCAGTCCTTGGAGTGGTCATGTGATTGTAACACCTAGAACAAGTGGGAACCAAGGAAGTGCTCCCCGCTATGCATCAATTGACACTTGTACAGACCTATAGCATGGGGGTACCAGAGGCAAACTCTCATGATACCCATATCCCAGTTGTTGCATCACACATGTGATAAGGTGAGTCTCCACTATGCCATTCCTTTTGTCAGTGAGGCAACTCCTTGGTAGTAGGCTTGCTCGGATCTGTCTCTTAGCCACAACCCCTCCATCTTTGTATAGGGGTTTGCAATGAAATCCCTATCAGTCAAAGTAGCAACCACTTGCACTAAGGCATCAAAATGCCTAAGTCGCCCCCATCCTCTCAAAAGTGTTTGGTCCAAGGGGCATCTCTCGCTGATATGGAATAATATGCTCAAGGATCCAAGTCATCATCAAGAAAGGATGACTAAAATAAATTGCTTTGCATTGTGAAATCTAGTAAGGGTCTTTGTATACCAAGGCCAGTATATCAACTCCCCATGCATAGACTGTGCCTCTCTCTAGCTACTGGATAATCAGTGCCCAACACCAACTAAGTATCAGAACTTTCTTGCTTCCTAACAAGCAAGTGGCAATTAGGCAAATAAAAACCTTCTCTAAGGGCGAATTGATGAGTTTAGGAATAGATGTATGCTAAATGCAAAGCTTGTTGTCAGGTTGAGTCTCTCCCATAATAGTTGCCTAAGATAGGCTCTCTTGCTTTGACTCCCTCTTTGGCAATGTAAGTCATTCCCCATGAACAAGAACACTAAGAATAAGATATATGTTGTAGAGAGTGATCATCCACTCTCCTAAAATAAAAGAAAATTAAAAAGTTTTTTATCAGTGTCCTAGAAGGTAAGAATGTCAACATATGTGGGACAAGGGGTGACAATCAATATCTATTCTATGAAGGCTAATCCAACTCTCTAGAGGGTGGCACAGTCTACAACAAACAACATCTCCAATGTATTAATGTACTAGGCTTTCTCACCTGAGTGACGTTCCACCATATGTGGGTGTCTTGCAAGGAGAAAAGTGCTTAGTTAGACCTTCTATAATCATAAAAGCTATAAAATAAAATAAAATAAGAAATGTAAAAACTTGCAAAACGTTCAAAAACGCCTAAAAATTGAATAGACTTTTTAGAGAAAAAAAAAGCAATAAACTAAGTATTCAACAATAAAATAATGAAAATGATCAATTGGCCTCAAAATGGTTAAATTTATTATTGATCCTATCAAAAAAATCAATCAAGAGGGTCTCTCAGATGACTTGTAGTGTAGCCCAAGTGACCTAGGTTCAAGTGGCAAGGTCGCACTTGAACCTGGGTTGCCCAGGCTACCTGCCCTACTAAAATAGGTGACCCAATGCCATGCCCCAATAGGCTCCATCAAGCCCAAAAATGGTAGAAAATAACAAAAAAATAAAAAATAAAGCAATGAAAGTAGTTTAGACCTAAAACCTAGTCAAATGTAGGGAAATGTTTTTAGATCAACAGACATTTCGAGCCAGATTAACAAAAAAGAAAAGCTAGGGTTTTGAAAGAGGTTTTTCACATTTTTTGCACCTATGGATCCATAGGAGATTGAATGGTGGTCATGGTCTCAATCCCCTCGTCGTAAGCTTTTTATCGGTTGCTAGCTCGCACAATATTGTCATTGTTTCATCATTTCCCTTTTTCCCTCTTTCTCGTCTTCTCTCTTCTTCACCCTCGCTTGTGAAATCAACTCTTGTTTTGTTTTATTCTTTCTTAAATTATAGGATAGACTTTGTCCTCATTTTATGTATTCTTTCATCATTTTGGTGGGTCATCAAGGTGAGGAGAGGTGACACAAGTAAACACTAACTCACACATCAAAGGTACATCCTCTCATCTTTTTTCACTTAATTTGAGCTAATCATTTATCAAACTTACACTTGAATTACTTTGTCAGTCTCTAGGTCCAAATGTGGGATAATAACAAAGAACATGTAAGTGTGGGTCCAACATTCCATTTTTCAAGAACAATACCTACTTATTATGTAGATTATCATTCTCGAGGGGGAAAAATATGTAAGTGCCTAAAAATACATAGGTTGACATGGCAGTTTGATAATGATTTGGTGATCCAACTCATGACCCATGAAGGCATGAATTATATCTACTCAATAATATTCATGCTTGATGATGTCTCCTATCAACCTATTTAGCCCCTTGTCTACTTATTCAACCTCCGGATTGAGTTCCAAGTTTTTACACATAATAGAAACCCTTTTGTAGATCCTTAATTGGAGGGTCACTTGAGAGACCTTAGGGTCACTCGGGCAACATGTCCTTAAGTTGTAAGGTCACCTGGGTGACCTACCCTTGGTAAAAGAGGTGACCCTATTCTTGAAAAGGGCAACCATGTCATCTTTTGACATGCGTGATTACTTTCAGTTCCAACCAGTTTTCTTTTATTTTTGCTCTCGATTGAGAATCATCTATAGTCTTGAATGAATTGCTATCTCCTTAATTGATTCTCCTCTCCTCTTGACTCTCAATAAGCTCTTTAGTCCTCTTCCGATCAATATTTTGTTATCTCCATCAATCTCTTGTAATCTCCCGATCAATCCTTCTATTAGATTCCAATCATTTTCCCCCTTTGGTGTTGCTTCCATCCTATAAATACCTCCTCTTTCTTTGGTTTTAGAGGAGGTTGTATATTGCTACAACTTGGCTTTCTTTTACAAAATGTTATCATTCTCTAGAATCACCCTTAGGAACTCTACCATTTCTGCTACCACAACTCTCCCTAAGCATCTTATGTTTCCACAAGATTATATGTGTCTCTTCCATTTTACTTTTAAAGCTTCAAAGCTTCTTGAATCTTTCATATAACTCTCAATTTACTTTAGGATCCTAGTCATTTCTCTATCATCAAGTAAAGGTTTCAATTATTACAGAGGATACCAAAAAAGTTGGATCTTTGAGGACACAAGTTTGCACTAGCACTGTTGATTTCCACAGGTTCCTTTAAAATTTCTTTTTGATTTAGTAATTAGAAAATTCAACTTGCCCTTGAAGTTTAAAATTCATTTATCTCTTTTTGGTTAATTTAGAATTTCTTGTTTTACTAGATTTAGATCTTAGATTAAATTTCATGTTTTCACTAGATTTAGATCTTAGATTAAATACATTGCATTTATTTTTATTAGAATTTATTACATCTATAAAATTGAAACAAAAAACACCAAAAAGAGTAGATAAACTATATTTGTAGGAAAAGTCATAAGATTTGCTTTTAGTTAGAGAATTTTTCATTTTCAACAATAATAATTAGATAAAATTTGAATTGTGAAAATACAAAAAATAAAGTATATTAATTTTATTTCAATATTCATTTAGAGTTACATGCATTTAGAGACTTCATAAAACCACAAAAAGACAAAAGGAGAAAAGAAAGCCCTTAATCCCAACATGAGGCATTCAACATTCAATAAAAACAAACTTATTCATCCCTCTTCCTCATTTCATGTTTGCACTCAGTATGCCTTGGAGTGAGAAGATTGGATCAAGGAAATCTTAGTGAAAACAGGGTAAACTTGCCAACTCAGGAAAATCTTGCTAAAGAAACAATTCAAGAACAAGCTCAAATCTTTCAAGAAATAGAGAAAAACAAAACAAGGACCTATATAATGACAATATTTTAAATTCAGGGTCAGATCATAAACCATTTTCATGAAGAAATTAGATAAGAAATCAACATCATTAGAGAAATTAGAAATGCCCACTTAAAATTATTGCAAGAGTTGATTTCTCAACTTTGTCTAATTAATCACAAAAACACAACCAACCATCAACATCATGTACAAATAAACCACAACAACAATTTAATTGTCACCTATGACCTACTTTCGCATGATCAAAATAACCCAAATGTTCCACCTCCACTTAACTAGCACTTGCCATGAGAGCAAGAGTGACAAGGCAAGCACCTTTAGCAAGTGTGCAATATGTGTGTTGTTTCAGAGTCTGATTCATTTGTGTTGTGCTTGAGTCAATTTCAAGTAATATAGAAGCTCATCATCTTCTAAGGTAGAACTCATTTTAGTAGCTAATGCTCAAAATCACAATATGTAATCTTTAATTGGATTTTGTTCTTTTTGCTTGCATTACACGAGGTTAGCAATGCATCTTGGGTTCAATAATAATGATTTTTTTCATGAAAGCACTAGCCAAATCCACAAGGGAAGTGGTAGAAGCATGAGGCAATGAATAGAACTATGAAAATGCACGACCACTCAAGCTTGTTGGAAATAATTTAGCAAGCAACTTATCCTTGTGAAAATAACAAAAAAATATAGCTTGGAAAGTCCTTAGATGAAGCAATGAATCACCTTTATCATCATACTTTGGAAAACAAGGGGCCACAAATCCACTTGGTGAAGGATAAGTCAAAATGTTATATATTAAAGAATTATGTGTGGTTACTTTGATAAGATCTTTCAATTTAAATCTTTGCTGATAATCATTAATGCCCTTTTTAGATGGTCAATCCTACTAGTAAGGGAGTTGGAATAAGGGGAAATATCATTGTCAACACATCTCATGGCATATGTGTATGCATGTCACGTGTAATACTGGGAGAGGATGGGAAATATGTATCATCAACAAGTGGAGCATTATCCTCGTATACACGAAGTGAAACTGTGAAAGATCCTCATGTTGTTTTCCATCCTTATGTACATCTAAGTCACATGTTTGTTCAATAGAAGATGTATAAGAATGCACTCCAATATCACTAAAGGATACATCACAAGAAAGCACAAAAGGATCCAAATGAGGGTCTCCATCAAAAAGTAGTGTCATTAAAAGGGGAAGAATTAGAGTCATGAGTAAAACATGGTCTATGGCCAATAGTAAAGTAATGTATGAAAGTGCATGACAAATCATGAAAAGATGCTAAATAAGTAGCGAATATGTAACTTTGGATCTTCATTTCCACTAAATGACTTTATTATAGGTTTATTATAAGAATGTACATCATAAAGCAACCATCATGAAACAAAGAGTCATTAACCACATCATGAGAAGACAAAAAACTATCACTATGCTTGTCACTAAACATATCATCAACAACCCTAGAGACATAAGAAAGGGAAGAAGGATTAGAAAACTCAAGTGGAGGTGAAACATGTATATCTACATTACTAGGATCATCAAGTAACGATGAAGCAAGAGAAGCACAAGTAGGAATATCTATAAGTAAAAAAGGAAAGTTGGCATGAGATGTATAAAAGATATGCTCACTAGGCATAATAGCATCACATGAAAGTAAATCCCTCAAGGTATCATAAGAGACCAGGGATGAAGTATCATCAACATGAATTAAAGCATGAGGAGGAAAGGTGCTCATAAATAACATATAATCATGCTTATGTACATCACTAACACTGGTCATAGGAAATGTAGAAGCAACATGAAGATCATGGACAATTGAAGTGAGTGTGCAGAATAGAAGGATAAGCAATAACAAAATCTATGAAGGAGGGATCACAAAAAATGACAAAACAACAACTCCATAGAAGACACATTCGCATCCATAGGATAAAAGACATGAAAGCATCAAGGATGAGGGGATCAAATGAAACAAAGTGTAAGAGTACATCAAAATTGATAAGACATGCATAAATAGATGATAAAGGTAAAGGTCAATGAGAATTCATGGTAAATGATGTATCAATGGTACATAAACAAGGGTGGGTGGGTGTGTAGGGATCAAGTATATAAACTTATAAAGACCCAAACCCCGTTATAGATAAACTAAGACACACGAACAAAGGGTGGATCTAAACCCTAATTAGATCTAAGATGGAGCATAAACAATCAATAAAAAAGATCAGATCTCAAACCCTGACGTAGAAGGAATAAACCCTAAGGGTGTAAGATGAGTCAAGTTCATCAAAGAGTAATGGAAAATAAATTGTTTACATAAATATCCAAGCTAATTAAATAATTAAATAAATATTCAACCTAAATAAATGAGTTGGGATAATAAATGAAATCATTGAAATTAAATGCATGGATACTTAGCTCTATATTTGATGAAGATGTCACTGCGAAGATGTTATGAGCCCATTTGGCATAATGCAATAGTTTTAGAACCTATCAGATGATTGCCATTGACTTATAAATCTAACTATTCACTATCCTCATTCACTTTCATGTACATGTAAGTGATCCTCACGTATGCAGACTTGAACCTGACATGTGGTTCTAAACTTGTAACTCACAAGCCTAATTTAGGAAAAGTTTGTTGTAGGAAACTTGTTTGCCTCTTTGTATGCACTTTAAATCTAGTAAGGAATGGATGGTGTTTAGAAACACTTGTGGGGAATTTACTAAATTGTGAGAGTCATGTTCTCCTTAGCCAGACCCCTAGATGGGTCGATTAATGTGATGAACCTTGAAGGTTGAGAACAATAGGTAAGTATGCAATATGCTCTAAGTAAGATGATGCAATGCTGATGTAATCATTTTAGCCTCTTGTAGATTAAATGCTAGATGTGTTCAATAGATTCCTAGATGATTATTTTAATTAGGTTTAATCATTAAATACACAACTGTAGCATGCAATTTGAAATATTTTGCACTTTAGTCAGTTGTAATGACTAGTAAGGGAGAGAAACATGGGACTAAATTAAGAAATTAAAATTCAAAGGTTTGGGGTTCAAATCCACAATGATGGAACTCACCTAGATAAATTTTGCACTCATAAATATGAACCAAAGTAATGAACGACTAGGTGTAAATATTAGATCAAGATCCAAAAGATGAGTAATAATGGAGACAAACTAGGATAAAGCTATTTACCAACTTTCATATAAAATATGCCATCTTACAAACTAGTTAATGCATAAAAGACAACCTACTCATCGTGGACCCAAAACATAAAAAAAAAAAAAAACATAGACACAAAATTTTCACCATTTTAATTATAATACTCCAATCTTTTTTCATCTTCATCTTATTGTGATAGAGACTTATCTTGTCCATCCTTAATAATATATTGCATGCCCTTCAAGTTCTACTTAAATGGCACTTAAATGGCATTGTTGTCATTCTTTTTAAAAATATTTACAAGACCTTGGAATAACCATTATCAAAATTACAAAATTATACATGATCATTTACTCTTTGAATATTAATATAAACATTTACTTAGATTTTTAAGAATATATAAAGCCAACAACCCATGTTACATAGAGATGTCATAAAGTTGAAGCAGGCGAAGAGCTAGAGAAATATATTGATTCCACTTGAACATGATGTGATATACATGTTATAATCACTTATAAACTTGAATTCACGTCCTTTTATACTAATAAACTTTTTTATCGTGGTCCTCACCAAAATATTTTAACTTTAACGGTATAAACGCAATCTATCATGAACAAAGGGACCCATTGAATCGCTATTATCGAGAATCCATACGTAGAATCCAAAATCCGCTCTACCGTTCATAATTTTTTGTCGGTGACATCTTAACCGGAAACGAGAAATCTATTTCACCACTTCCGTGCCGTTGCACCCGTTGCACGTGTTTGAAGTGTAAAATTTCAATAATATTGAGGTCGTTAGAGCGTAGCCCTTAGTTTTGTTTTTTTTCATTGTAATTTGTAATATGTTTGGAAATTAGTTAATGTGGTTGAAAGATGTATTAGTAGTTTGGTTAAGTTATATATTTTATTATTTAAAATATATTTTATTTTAATTTATTAAAATAAGATTTATATTTGTGGGAATGTGATTGCTATTGCATGGTGTAATTATTTGGTTTATTCTTATTTCCAATAGAGTTAGTTAAAATTTATTTATTTGATTAGCAATTGAGACACTTCATAATTGTAATGGTGAAATTTACATACCCGTACCAATTCCCATTTAGTTTTGGACACATTTTGATGGAATGGCTTAATATAATTACATATTTACAAATAGTTTACTTTTATGTAAATTTGGGCTCATTCCCCCTTATTGTCACTCATCTCCATTAACACATTTTCCTATACTTGACCCCCTATTATCCATATCCACATGTATTTCTACATATTCAACATTCATTATGCCTATTATTTCTCACTACATCTAAACATTCAGTCCCTACCTAGACATTACCATTTTCATGTCTTAAATCAATCTCACAAGCTCCAAATTGGTTTTGCACTAGCAATTGGACCTTCAAAATTCAAATTCAAATTGTGTTCGACTCATGCCCATTCCTTACCTACCTTGAGGAGACTTGGTACATGTTTGGTGTGATTTATTGCTATGTACTTATATTTAAAGGCATTAGATTGCATTCATTTAGGACATCCTCTCATGTTTGATCATCCTAGCAATTCAAGGATCATATCATTCTAGGAATACTTCAATTGGAGCACTAAAATGAATTTAAGTTTGCATCATCATCTGCATGTCTGAAGATTGTTGTCCTCAATCATTTTCACAACTGTAAAATTAGTCCTATCAATGGGGTCAACTTAGGAGAACACAACCTTTGCAATCCAACTATCTCCCCTATGTGTTTCTAAACACTACCAATTCTTGACATACAACAAAGCATAAGGAATCAAGCAAATCAAAAAGTAGGAGTGTGCACTTGCTCGTACTAGATATGTAGGCCATAGATCATATTCATACCCATAAACTTGACCCAAAGCCGCATATTTGACCCATAGTAGATTTGATAGATTATTTTGATTTCAAGGCAAACTATAGACAAAGAGGGCCAATTTCCAATCTTGAGGCAAGCGGAACTCATAACAACATCAAACTTATTGCTTCTCCTTTGTTCTAGGTCTAAGCACCTTATCCCTTGCATGTGTTCATAGATTAGCATTTAATGTTTCAATATTTAAATATCTAACCTTCATTTATGCTATTTAGATTAGTTTAGATTTGTCGATAAGGGCGTGGTTCGGTGGTTAAGTCGCTCAGTTGTAGTGGTGGCCACCAAAGCTCAAACCCCTGCTAGGCCAACGAGCTCGCAGGCTTTATGCCTTCGCTGGGCCAACGAGCTCGCAGGCTTTATGCCTTCGTTGGGCCAACGAGCTCGTGGGTTTGAAGTGTTCTTGCTAGGGGATGAGGTCCCCTGTGTTGTGGCCTCACCAGTTCATTGCTCCAAGCAAAAGCATTCGCGTGGAGCCAGAGGGCGTGTTGCACCAGTGTCGCTGGTCACGTTAAAAAGTTTACCAGGAGCATTATCTTTAAAAAAAAAAGAAGATTAGTTTAGATTAGATTGTGTAGTTATTGCATATATTAAATAATTAATCTAGATAACACATTCACACAAAGGTTATCTTCCTTTACAATAATATTTGTTTTTTCCCTGTTAATGGGACTAGTATGTTCAATCATCCTCCTCTTAAGAGGGCTTGTTAGATGGATACCTCCACAAGTTGACATGTTTAAGCTGAATTTTGATGGCACTTCAAGAGTCAAGCCTAGGCCCTCACAAGCAAGGTGCATAATAATGGACTCTGATGGAATTTTGATAAAGGCAATGTCTAATAAACTCATGCTTGAGGCCAACAATGAGGTAGAAGCCTCGACATTCATCCTAGGCCTCCAATTAGTATAGTCATGAAAGATTAGTTTGGTTATCATCAAGGGGGCCTCATGGTAATTACCCTACACATCATGAAAAGACATTCGACAAATTGGAAGATAAACAACATCCTTTGTGAAGCTTGGGCAATCCTAAATTCACTTAAAACTTATTCAATCCAACATTGCTACCATGAACGCAACAAGGTGGCAAACTTCCTATTGAATCAAGGGATTGATAGTGGGAAAGATATAGTAATTGGAAATGATGTTAATATTTGACATGGCTTTGTCATCATATGGGATGGAATTCCCCCACACCAATAATAATTGAAAAGCTCTCCTTTCATTAATGACTTTGAGTTGGATTCTAGGCTTGCACAAGCAATGACATGGTTGTTGAATGGTTATGATATATAATGATAGGGGTTAATTCCCTCCACCACTGTTTCTATTGTGTCCTCACACAACCAGTATATTTGGCACCTCTTCCTTAGCTCTTCAATACATATAAAGCATCACATCCACTTGATCGAGGAATTTCAATAAATGAATTTTGGAGGGACTATAATGGATGTGAGGATAAAGAAAGTATTTTTATTTCAAGATGAAGATATTGATGATGCCATTAAATAAATTTTGGGGTGGAATTTCATTAAACGAGCAAAAGAATGCTACTATGCAAATTTTGATATTTCATCAATATTTGTCTCCAACATCTTCAAAATCATGAAGGATAAAGAAATGACCAAGGCTCTAGGGTAATATTACATAAGAGAGAAGCACAGTGGAGATTTAGATTTTGGAGTAGATAATGTAGTGCCTTTTCTAGAGGTTCTCTACCTGTAACCAAGAAGGAATTATGGTATAACTTCCATTGGCACTATCTAGGAGGTGGATGAGTGTCTACAAGCTTTGGTACAGGAGGTGGCAATTATACAAGAGTTCATGTCAAGGAAGGATGGTCTCTATGCCCCAAAAATGGATGCAATGTTGTGTGTCCCCTACAAAACATCCCTAAATCTAGATCGCTTTAATGTGGCAAGGGTAGAGAAGACTTTCAAATTCCTACTACAACAAGTCATTCTAGTCAAACACCCTGATGGCTCATTCAATTCTAAGGTAATTAAACTCAAATAAGATGATTAACAACAAGCTATATAATTTGTATAAAAAACTATCAATGTACACAATATAATAATTATTGCATGGTAGACTTGGCCTACTTTCTCAACCTTTTTGTGAAATTTAGTAAAAGATATACTCCCTTCGGGGAGAGGGATCGATTGGTGGTGTGGGCTATCTTTTGCCACCCCTCCATGTCAACTAAAGAGACGTCAAAACACCAAAAACTTCATGGTGGACTTGCTAACATGTACCCTTGTTAATAATCTTATTTGCAACTCCATGTGACACAAAATTCAATGTGCAGTTGTTGGTTTATGTGTCAATATTTTTTACCGCTAGTTTTTTAGCGACAACCAATGGTAGGCATGTATACATCCCTTCCTATGACATGCCACACCACCTCTAGCTACTACAAGCATGAGTGCTAAATGTTGGGTGCATTAAAAGTAGGATGAAACAAATTTAATATGCTTATCTATGTGGTATTTGTGCTCAACACTATCACCCCTTCATCCTCCTTTGCATCATGTTTTAATGTTTGTAGCATCACCATTGTTTGTTATTCTTAACCCTATCATGAAGCACAAGAGGATGTTGTTTGTCAATTATTATACCTTCATCCATGTTGTAGAGAGCTTTGGAAAGCTAGCTTGAAATGAGACTAAGCATTTATTTCTTCCTACAACCATGGGGTGCACCACATTTGGATTTGTTTTGTATACAACTGGAAGATGCACCTGGAAACACAACCATCTTCCATTTCAGTTTTGACTAGTTTGAAAACTTAAAAAGACTTTGAAATTTGTGTTAGCAATCTACTATTTAGGTCTATCACTTGTGTTTTTTAACACACATATTGAATGGGAAAATCTACTTCTTGCAAATGTAATATCTATGTTTTTTCAATTCTTCTATTTAGATTTAGTTGCTCCTAGTTTTGTGCACTATAATTCATGTCGTTTCTCACCTCCTTCTTGTGAAGGGTACCATTTGATTCTTGTTCTCGATATGCTTTGTCGATGGACTCATGTGGTAGAATACTTAGGGAAGGTGAGGTTGTCTTCCAACCTCACTGAGGCGGTGATCCTATTGCTTTACTTTTTGCTACTATTTCATTGTTCTTTGTTGTTCACTATGTAGTCTCACACTCCCTGCACTCTTCATAATGGATATATATAATGGAAACATAAATATATATTTGATATTTCACTGTCAGGTATGGAATGACTCTCTTTCTCTAAATTAGTGTGATTGCATGTTCTCTTTCACTAAACATATACAAGAATAATTACAGGGTATCTTTCTCTAAATTATATTTGGAATTTGGAATACACATTACAATAAATATAGTATGAGTAAAGACATTTGTGTAGTAAACACCTAAGATTTTGATTACAAACATATACAACTACTTTCTAATACGTAACAATACAAGCATTTTCATTCTCAATATTTGTTCAACTTACAATCTCATACTCCTTATATGATTGTCCACGTCATAGGATAACAATTCCTTAAGATCCTACTTTCCTTTTTAATTCCACATACATTGTGAAAAATCTTAACTGGCAGTGGTGTGCAATATGTAAGAAGAATTTCAAAATAATGCAGTTAGTATAACTCAAATATTTTTTCTACAAATATATATCAATCTATAAAATCAAGCTCATCTTATTATATATACAAAATGATTACAACTCTAATTCTGACTTTTGAATACCATTACATTTATTTGCATAAAACATTACATGTATAGGGATGAGCTTAAATATAAAATTATATTATGTTAACATGTAATATACATAGATATATATACGATGTTTTTATGTAAATGTTTTTTTGTAAGACATGCTCATCCATCATTCATATATACTTGTTTTATACAAAAGGTCATCTTAAACCTCATCCACTTGAATATAGAATAACATATGTATCTCTCTGTATTAAAACATGAAATATATGAATGATATTTTCTTACATAAGGTCATCCATTATATATACAAGGTCATCCCTATAACATACCATGTATTTGGAATGATATTCATGAGTCATATTTACACTTATATGTAGAAAGATCTATATATGTTTTTGTATAAAAAAATGAAATATATGAATGATATTTTTGGAGATAAGCATGTCCATTATATAAGGTCGTCCATATACATATAATGTATTTCAAATGATATTCATGACTCATATTTCCAGTTGTAAGTTGAAAATTATATGTATGTTTCTATATAAAAACATTTAATTTATGCATGATATTTTTAAAGATAAGCTCGTCCATTATATATAAGATCATCCCTATACATATAATGTATTTCAAAATGACATTCATGAGTCAAATTTCCACTTGTATGTGGAAAAATTATATATCTATGTTTCAGCATAAAAACATCAAATATATATGAATGGTATTTTTTAACATAAGCTCATCCATTATCTACATAACGTCATCCCTATACATATAATGTATTTGGAATGATATTGCATCCAAATATATATAAGCTCATCCCTATATATAGTAATTTCATCATATTGGGATGATAAAGTTGTTCTGACATTAACAATTTCCTTAAACTGCTTGTTCATCGTAGTACTTACATCATATTAAAGCTCTTCCATATACATAAGAACATCATATGTTTTATAAATAATGTCATCCCTATACATTTATTATATTTGGAATGATATTGCATCCAAATATATATAAGCTCATCCATATATATAGTAATTACATCATATTGGGATGACAAAGCTATTCCAACATTAGTGAGTTCCTTAAACTCCATGTTCATCGTAGTAATTACATCATGATGAAGCTCATCCATATACATAAGAACATCATATTCTTTATATATAAGGTCATCCCTAAACATATAAAGTTTTTAGAATGATATTCAAGAGTTAGATTTGCACTTGTAATCATTTTATACATACAACAGGACGATCTTGATCACGTAATCAATTTATAGGTACAATGGGATGAGCTTTCTATTTTATAGGTTTTATCAGACACATTAGAGGAAGTAGCGGACATGGTGAATTGGTTGGCATGTAACCACAACACAAATTTATGCATGTAAATGAAATTGTATTCATGCATCATATTTACATGTGGAATCATTTTAGAACATAATTAAAACACTTGAAAAAAATAAATAATTTCAACATACAATTCAAAAGGAGGTTCTGAATTTTAACCAAAGCTGCAACATGTGTTTGAAAATGTAGAAAACAATTGATACAAGAGAACTTGTTTTTATAGGTATCATAGCCATTACATATACTTTTCTTGATCTGTGTGGTTGCATTTGATTAGATGATATTGAATGTAGAACAAGTGGATAGATTTGAAGTTATGGAAGGAAATGATTTGAAATATGTTATTAATAATACATAAGGGATGGATTTGAAATTTGTTATTAATAATGTATTTTATTGTTATTTGTTTAGGAATGGTGAGCCTTGAAGTCTACTTTGTAGGATGGATTTGAGATGTGTTATTAATAACTATTTTTATTGTTATTTGTTTCTTAATGGTGGGAATTACAATGAATTTTCTATTGTTGTAGGCTTCAGATGGATTAAATGAACCAGTACTTGGGCATGGTGGAACTAGAATTTGTTGCAACAGGGTTGATATGTGGAACAATATGTGCCATTTTGATGGGGTGGTTGAGATCTAATATAGTTTAGGAAGGTTTATAACTTGTTAGATATAATGTATGCCAATATTAATAAGAGGATGTGTAATATTCATAATTACTATGAATCTTTTTCATATCTATATGGAAAGTGGACAAATATCATTTCAAACATAGGACAAATCAGACTCCACCTGTTCATGTGATATCACTATTTTTAGAAAACTATGTGTGTTTTTGAAATATAAGTATTTAATGGCAATCAACTATATGTCATAGGTAAATGCATATTTATATGCCAAACATTGATTGTATCTTTTTGAAAGATATAGGTAATTTTTACTTACAAGTTATAAGGAATGTTCAAAAAAATGTCCTATCATACATAATATTTAAATACAATTCACACAAGTACTAGGGCCCATGTGGTCAATTCCTATAACAAGTATAGGAACCCACACCATCATATCGGGCCCTCTCCCTTAGTTGATTCGTTCAAAATAAATCATTTATAACCAATGACTTTTTCCCAATCTACATTCTTCTAAGTAGTTATTTTCCTATTTGAATGAGAGGTAAGATTTAGGTTAATCATTTCTTCAAATATGTTTTTAAAGTTTATTATGTGACAAAAATATTATGATGCATCACATAGAGATTTAGGGCAAACAAAAGGAACATATATCATCAAAACAAACCAAAAAAATAAAAGAATAGAAATAGAGAAGGATTATATATTATATCTTTTAGTAGTGAAAAGTAAATCATGCTCATCATTCTTAACACTTTACATCTTAAAGTAAGAGATTATTAATGAAACATGTGATATATTATATCACAATGAATGATTAGATTATATCAGAGATATGATGTTTCCATGGTCTATATTATTAAACATGAGTGTTTCTAGATTAAACTATGTTTTTTATATTGTCGACATTTTAGATCCATCATCGTCATTAGATTATATATAAGTTTTTAATAAAAATTCTATTTACACTTTTAAGGTGGATTTGTTGAGGCACGATATAAAGGATATTTAATGTATATAAAATAATTAGTGATTTCTAGTCAAATATTAAAAGATTACTTTTATTAATTAATTTAAAAATTGATTTTTGAGTATGTTAATGACAAAGTCAAGAGTTATTTAGGTTTTAACCTATAATTTTATTGAGATTATTCAGATGTTTTTTAATCTCCATCACTTCCCTTCATTTCCTTTTCATAAATTGATCCTCCATTTTAGTCTTTTTGTACCAATGTTATGGCTCAATGAGTACAAGTAATATGCTAATCTTTTTTTAAATTATTATATTGGAGATCTATAAGGGTCCTCAACCCTGCTATATTAAAAGCATACCAACATAAAGTTATATTATCTACACATGACATATCAAAGATAATAGTTGAATTATCTGCAACTAACCCACCTATATCAAACCCAAAAGACTTAAGAGGAAAAAAATCCTACTAATCAAGATTAGTACAGAACAAATTCAACCCAAGAGTGCAATACAAAAGTTGCACCAAAGGAGCCTAAACAATGACAATACTAACAACTCATCTTGCCCAACTTAACAAGAAACACATATTTAACAACTACTTAGAGGAGTTGTTTACTAGCGCTCGGGCGCACATCCATATACTTCATTCCCAGATACAAGAACCACCTCCAATACTGATGTAAAAGTACCTATGGATGATATACCCCATACACTTTGATACCTCTAATAATCTTCGTGAATCACACTACCCTTGTTAAAATACCATTCTCTAAAATGAGCATTCTAAAACCACTCAATAGTTCTAGCCTACCCTTATAGAGAGTTAATTCCATATGGCACATAGCCATTCTTAGGTCCTGATGAAATTCTTCAAGGATTTTGTGGTCTAGATCCTCATCTCATGCAATTCTTCCTACAACTACGAAATGGAAGCATCTATCTATATACTCATGAGTTGCTTCCATTTTCTACCTAAAGCATACATCAACTTGCCCTCAAACAAAACACCACCCTTAACATCTTCCTCTTCATTAACTTTAACAAGAAGCTCCAACACACACTTATCTCCTCACTTCCAACCACTTTAAAGAGATTTTCCTTAAAGTTAGTAAGGAACATAGCTCTTGACCAAAATCACCAGGTATCTTCTAAATTCTTAGTCCCTAAAATTGCCTTTACCAATTATATTTGAGCTACCTCCTCAAAATTAAAAATCCTCTTTAGGATGTAGTTTGAGGTTGGTCCCTATGAAAGCGAATTGCCAGAAAACTCCCCTCCCACCATCTTAAAAATTTCACTAAGACAATAGTGCAACAAAACACTAGCACCAAACAACCACACTATTCCCAAAAAGCCAAATGAATTCCCCACATTACTAAGAAATAAAACAAAAAATAGAAGAAAGGTACCTCCAATCATTATGTTCAAATGTTTCTCCATCCTTCTCCCACAATTTGACGCGTATTAAGAGCCCTCAAGCAATAAAAACTAACATACTTAAAATGTCATCACATCCCATAGTTACTTTACAATAGATTTATAATGAGGAAGGTTGATCCTTCTCTATCAAAGAACTAAGATTATCCCAATCTTTTATGTCCTTACTTGCAATCATAGATAATTCTTGTAGCAATACCCCTTGATTGGCC
The DNA here is from genome assembly GCA_027924645.1 of Cunninghamia lanceolata. Taxonomy (NCBI): domain Eukaryota; kingdom Viridiplantae; phylum Streptophyta; class Pinopsida; order Cupressales; family Cupressaceae; genus Cunninghamia; species Cunninghamia lanceolata. Next base: position 8,425,666 of record BSBN01001080.1, on the reverse strand, counting down.
ATTTAATCTATCATAAAATTTTAAACTCTAGACTAATGAGAGATCTTTCGAGAGAGGAACTTTGAACTCCATATATTCACTTCCTCTAATGTCACATTCAACTTCCAATTGGGATAAAGATATTTTAACATTGCATTTATCACTATTTGGGAGTCCCCCTCAACTTTAATCTTTCAGAAACTAGTTGCGTATGAAGCCTTGAGACTTTCTAACAAAGAAACACATTATACATAGTTATTCATTTGCTCACACTAGTATATCAATCCACCCAAGAGAAAACCCCAACTTGATTATGAACCACATAGCTAGCCCCTACCTTTTCTAGACGGCCTTTAGAGACCCCATCAAAATTCAACTTAAGTTCTTCACTCAGAGCTTGCCATCTCAAATCCTTCTCACACTTATTTTTTTCCTATTCATCCTTGAATGTGAAGTAATATGCTAAATCTTAACTCTTTACACTACCACAATATATCATTATAATACTCCTTGATTATTTGTTGAAAAGATGTTTGTGTTTCTCTAATTTAAGGATAACCGCAAGCACAATCAATGTGATACACCCCACATGCTAACTTGGAATTTTAAATGGATAAGTTAGCCATTTAAACTACTTACATAAGACTAGTTAAATAAATAAACAATCAACTTAGATACATGAGGTAGGACTGCTACTAAAATTAAATGCATAATTGAAGTAAATAAAATAAGATATTTAGCTTGATTCTAGAAAGGATAATGATGTTGAAGGTGTCAAGAATTGATTTATCAATATTCTAAAAAATTTGGTGCCTAATTAGATGAACATATCAAAAATTGTAAATTGACCATATGCTAGTGTGGTTTAGATCGGTGCTTGCAAAATTGATTTTCATGAGTGTTGAAATGATCTAGTGTGTAGAATCAAATGTGGACTCATTGAAGTGAACTAGTAGAAAATGAATTTTATAGGTATTCCTTACCTAATAATACCTATGCTTGAAGTGAGGTAGTGTTTGTAGACACCATTTGGGAGCTTTCTAAGTGAAGGTCATGTTCTCCTTAGTTGAGCACCTAGAAAGACTGATTCAACAATGATGAACCAAGATTAGAGATAGTAGGAAATCTTGCAATATATATTAGATGAAGATGCAATTAGGATGCTCTAAGATCCTTGGTTGCTTTGGGTCAAACCTTTTGTGAGGGCAAGTTGCTTGGGAAACCCTATATCTTAACATGGCTCACCTAGGAAACCCTAAGGTCTCTTGGGTGCCTCTACAACTCAAGGTAGGAAATAGGGTTTTTAAGAGGTGGAGAGGTTAGTAAGGCTATGAGGATAGAAAATATCTAAGGGAGGGTACTAGGATGTTGGGACAACTTCCATCAAGGAAAAAAGGCTATGAGGAGAAATAAGCATGCCATGTAGGTCATGTGTTGGACCACCAAATCATCATCAAACATGTATGGTCAACCCATGCAATTTTGGGTGCTTATAGGATCAGAGCTATTGCTAACTTGATGACACTTTTATACAAATCATAGTTATTTGTGAATACTTGTGCAAAGAGCATTTGCTTATGAACCTGTGCTAAGTATTGATTTTATTTTAGCAAGGATTACACTCTATTCTATTTTAAGTTTGGAACTAGATATTATATATAATATCAGTTCATTTGATATATATATATATATATATATATATATATATATATATATATATGCAATGTCATATATGTATTTGGAACAACTAATTGTTACTTATGTACTCAACCAGTGCTTGCATATATGCTAATAGATCATATATGTATGCAATTGGCTATTACCTATAATTTATTTGTTGCACACACACATATGAAAGGTATTTCCAATTTTGTAGTTGATTGTGGCATATATATTTGATATTAAAAACATATAGAGGGATTTGCCAATATTAAAATTTTGAAAGATTGACATAGTATGAAAATTCCTGCCTATTTGGATGACAAGGATGACAAATTACAAAATGACATTGTCGAATGTCTAATGGATGCGATTCTAGATTACAACAATATAAAATGCTACCCTTCCTATTAACTTGATATGTGTGGGCATATAGACAAAATTATGAAAAACCAGAGACACAAATGCGTAGCCTTCACTATTGAAAAACACATTTGAGACATATATTAACCTATATCATACTACTACAATCGGGACCACAGTAGTCATCTTTTTTATTTTCTAGGGTTGTACGCCTCACAAGGAGTTTGATTGCCTTCTATGCTTTCACCATGTTGAAGTATTCTTGGAAGGGGGAAGACTTTTTTGTCCTGCATAACTTGATGACATCCAGTGTTTTATAGTATGAGTTGATGTTTTTACCACCAGAGAGAAAGCATTGAATAGCTGCCACTTCTTCAATTAATGCCTCTAATATTTTTTCTATTCCTCTTACAGTGTTCACTAAAACTAATCCATTGAATTCATAACCCATGACTAGGAGAGATGAAAGATTCTTTGGAGTAGCATTGTTTATGGCTTCAATAATCGCCACTCTAAATTTCTCCCAGACATTATATTTACCAAGGACATTCATGATTTCCTTGTCACCAATGATGAGGAGGATGTTACCCACAAACATGGAAGAAATTTTTGAATTTACCTCATGTCTTGTGGCGTCTTCAAGGAAGTCGTGTCTTAGCATTTCTTGTATCACCTCTAATACTAGTCTTCCTAGAAGAAGAATACCTTTCTCAATCTTACCACTAAGATTTCACCTATGAATGCCATTTGTTGGATGGTTTATCCTAGTTGTAGTAGAGGCTTCATATTGGCTATAGATGTTAGAGATGAAGTTCTAAGTGAAAAATCCCTCGAACCAACAATAATAAAGACCCAAACAAGTAAGAATTGTTATCGGTATTACCCACAATGGGAAATGATTTCATCATCTACACCACCACCTTGTTGAGGATACTCGATATTGTTTAATGTGAAGCTAGGTTGGCTTCACAATCATTTCTCTATAGTCTTTGAAGATCTGACCACCTTTCTATGCTAACACTGATAATCATTTCCTTTGATCGATCAATTTTGTGATTAGAGAGATAATCGACAACCTTGTTGCCTTCCCTATAGTAGTGATTTATGAAAAATGAAGAAAGATTATGTAATATAGTCCAAGCTTCATTTTAATATATTCTTAATCCTCCAATTCAATGAGTGTGTATTTCTTATGCATAGTGTGAAAACCATGGTTTCATCCTCAATGATAATATTATCAAGGCTACACGTCTTTACCAATTGTAATTCAAGGAGCAACGCTTTTGCTTCTACTTCATTGTTTATCCCTGGTTTGAGTTCCTTGAAAGCAACTTTGATCAAGTTGCCAAAAGAATCGCATATGACATATCTTGTGTTGGAGGAACCTGGATTGCCATGAGAAAATCCATCAAAATTTAGATACTATGAGTCATTTGAAGGGTTTCATTTCATCTTCAAAGTAGTTAACTGAAGGAAGAGGAGGATTAGAGACCCCATGAATGGGACATGCATATTTAATTTTAGATTTGTATGGAATAAATTGTTTAATATGTATTGATATGTTACATATATGTGTGATATTATATTAATATGAAGCAAGAGTTTTCTTTGCAAATGAAAATCATATGGATTTAATATCATAATATATACTCAGTGTGAATGACTAAACTTTGTTTTGATTGTACAGTAACTTTAACCTTGTTTAATAGGAATGTTGAGAAAAGTGCACAATAGTATAGTGGTTTTTTTCTTTCATTTATAAATGTTGATGTATTTTGTAACTTCCATTCATTCTATATGAGATGACCTCATAAGGCATAAGTTGAAAAGGATTATTTGAACATTTTATGACTACTATAAAAGAATAAAAATCTCTATTACAATTGTGAATGAGAAACATAATGTTTTAATTTAGCTGAACTTGTTGATTTATAAAATCTTGGTGGATGGCTATTGAATTATTTTTATTGGTTGGGTTGTATTCTTAAAATGGTGATACACCCTCTATTATATTGGTTTCATTTAAATACTAGAGATAACTTGATTTATAAGTTCTTTTAATTACTTGGCTATTCTGTGTTTGGCATATTTCAAAAATCACCCTATTTATCTTCATGGTGAATCGAGCGACTAAATTAGAGGGACTTATGGGGGCCTCTATTGCTTTATTTAGATTGGTCTAACAACTACACGTGGAGGGAGAGTGACTATTGATTTCTCTTCATTTTGTTTAGACTATTGGTAATCATAAGGAATGGTGAGACTTATGGGGCCTCGACCAATCTTTTTAGATGAAAGACCATATATTAAAATAAATGTGTTAAAACTGTAATGTTAGAAAATGTCCCCTTAGGGGCTTTTCCCTCATAAGGTTTAGCTCCCGGGTCTTTTATCTGCATTTAGGACATATTGCATCATATTTTGACATCCCGATGAAATGATCCCTAAGTTTCATGACAAATGGGACCTAGGGGGATCCCTTGAACCTAACCCTGACCAAAATAGGGGGAGGACTTGGGCGTCTGCGCCCTAGTCGTGCCCTATTTTGGGTCAATCCCAAATTTTGAGTGTCGGCTTGTGACCATTATTTGGGTCCTATGCCGACACGGTAAGTTTGAATTACAAAATTCTTGGTAGGAGTGTTTGTAGTTGCATATATAAGCATGTTTAGGCATCCATTTGTAAACTAGATGTTTATTGTGAACTTTATGCATTCTAAAGGTGATTCAAGGCTTTCATTGTGTTGCAAGAGTAGATTTGTGTTGTCTATGTTTTGTATTTGCAGATTTGAGCAATCATCTCCTCATGGCATGAAGAGCTTCTTCTCCCATGAGATCTTCACTACAAGGTGACATCATTTATGTTTTTGAGCATTTATCATTTGGTTTTTGCCTCTGCCTCCCAAGAGCACGCACTCTCTATCTGACGATGGTGTTCAAAAGACTTAAACGTCTCTTTGGGGCTTGACTAAGGCAAGCCACTAAACACCACAACCCCCTCCCAAAGTTTTCGTGATTACAGGTTACAAATCAAAGATACAAGAAAAGTGAAGTTGCAGGAGGGTATCTCAGAGTGTCCGATTCGCAGATCAAAGCTGAAATTAGCACCCTAGACTAGGGCGCCCGTTCATTAGTCCTTGAAGTTCTGTGACGGGAAAACCTTTGGTACAACAGGAATAGGTTGCAGATCTTGTTTGTAGATCCTGACAAAAAGGCTATGAGCCTCCCGAATCAAAAGTTATGACCTTCGGAAGTTAGCCCTCCTATATTGGAAAATGTAAAAATGTGTTGGACACATAAAAGAGTTGTAAGGGGGAGTTACACATGTTGATGCATGTTATGACACATCATAAGTCATCTTTGATTAGAGATAATGAAACCCTAATGATTTGGTCACCACTTTTGAGTGGTTTTCACTCATGGTTTTCTATTTACCATTTGACGATTTCATGTATTGTATCTCCTATATATTAGGTGCTTGAGATGGAGGTTGTGTGAGAGTCTTATAGATGTAAAGTTGCCTCTAGATCTCTATTGGTGATACTCTTGTGAAGGCTTTCTCTGCAAATATATTGTAATTGTGTTGATTTTGAATAAAATATTAAGTTGCTTTTAGAGTGTGGGGTTTTTCTCTCAAAAGGGTTTTCCCCACGTAAATCATGTTGTTATTGTATGACTACTATTTATGTTTATTTCTGTGTAATTTATGTAACTGTTGATGTTTTGCATAACCCTCTCAATATTAGTGTAGGAAGTTGTTTCACTACCTTAGCTTCCTTACAAGTGGTATTAGAGCCTGATCACCTTTGGTTTCCGTTGTGGGCTGTGTTGGTTCCCAGAAAAACTAGACACTTTTCCTCTAATACCATCGCTAAGAATGACACAAAGGGGAAATAAATGTCACCAACATGGAGAATGATATATCAACAAAGAAAAGAGGGATCTTGGTCCAACACATAGGATAGGGTAGTTCCTCTTCTTCTTCAGGCTCTGCAAAACCTAGGGGGATTTCCCTTAAGATCTGAAATACATGACAACAATTGGGATAGAACTTTGACTACCATGCCCAAATGGCAATTAGGGACAAGCTCACTTGACCTCACTAATCAATAGATAAAAATCAAGCATGTGTGAATGCACCCAAAGAATAAAATCAGTTTCAATTACTCCAAATGAATCCTCTTAACATTTCATACACATTTATAGCTTGCATCCACATCATGACAACCCTCTCAATACTTATTTGACACCAACTCACATGATATACTCATTTGCAACAATGGAGTGCAATATATAGGCCAAACTCCTATAGACACAAACCTCTGAATATTTATATGACAGCAGCTCGCTTCAAATACAACAAAAATAATAATGTTAGTTTGTGGGTGTATGTAGAACCTAAACTAAACTAACAACTACTCCTACAGCTATTGGTGAATCATTTGTTCATTTGAAAGCATGTGACTAGTCATGAGCTTCCAAGACTGGTGCTAATCCAATTTGGGTAACAGAGTCTAGATTACTAGCAAGGAATGATAATTTGAAATCAAAGGAATATGTGCTAAGCATGAAAAATGTATCACAGATCTACCATTAAAATAACACAACATACTTATTTATCCATTCCCATGCAATAAACACCCATATGCAATGTAGAAATGACCACTACATGTCTTACAATGAATTAAAATATTGCAACAATTTTCAAATCCACATTGCAATAATGCTAGCAAGTGTGACAAGAGGAAAACTCACAACTGCAACTTATTTTTCCCCAAATGCTTACAAATAGAAATGGAGACATTATGTTACAAAACAATAGTTACATTCATGAATCCCCTTGATTTACAAACATACTCCTTCCACTGGATTGAAATGACATGATTTGTAATCCTAGAAGCATCTTTGGCATCTACACGCATCTAGAAAGATGGCTCAATGACCAACCCTTAATACTTCTTAATTCACACCTTTTATAGCATTGTATCTTCCCTACTGTAGTGACCTACGTGGGACAAAATTAGGGCACCCACCAGCTGCAACAATTTTCATCTACTCATGTACCTACATGCATTTGGGCACAAAATACCTACCCATCTCCTCGTGCATTTAATTTCTCCAACTCAAAATAGGGTTGACCAAAGTCATTAATGGTGGATTGAGAATAGTCACAGAACCAAAAACATATGAAAATGCTTTCAAAGCTCACACAAAGCTTTTACAACACTTTACAACTCTAATTTTATCATTTTGGGCTCTTTTCTCTCTTATTCTAAGTCATCGACGATTTCCACTTGATTTGGAACTCGCTGACGCCACTTCTCTTCATCTTTTCCTTTGTTCCATCCAGTCAGGGATTTCCAACTGACTAGGAACTCATCGACAACCTACCCATTTCCCTTGTTCCTGTCCATCGGGGATTTCTTGTCGGCCAGGAACATGCCAACCTTCACCTCCTTTCTCTTCCTTTCTCTTACTCTTTCAACACCTTAGTCATTTTTAGGAGTTTTCTTTCACAACTCCAAAGGCAAAAAAAATATGGGAAAAACAGGGGCGACGATCAAAGGGATGACTTTGATTTTTCAAAATGGATTTAGGGAACAATTAATGCATGCTTGGGAAATGAAAATTCAAGTACCAATAGGTTGTTGGATTTTTTGAACTAATCCAGGTTTGAGTGGGAGCTTGTGCAAAAGATACTTTGTGATCTTATTGAAGGAATTTTCAGATGGTGAGCAAATCAAGGATAATAGAGGTAGCAAATTTTTTTGGAAATAATTTTGAGATGTGGAAGTTGAAGATGGATGATCTGTTAATTGATCGAGATCTATGGGATGCTATTTATGAGAATGTTTCGAGGCCTACAATTTCTACTTTGGCTACTCAATATGATGTTATGGATTGTAAATCCAAGGGTCTAATCAAATTGTGTCTGGCATACTCTATTTTAATCAATGTTCATGAAGAGCCCTCTATGAAGAAACTTGGTGAGATGTATCAAGCCAAATCTTTAGTGAACAGGATTTTCTTGAGGAAGAAGTTGTATTCCTTGAGAATGGAAAAGGGTGGACGAATTTCAGACCACCTGGAAGCATTCAATATGTTGGTGGCTCAATTTGCATTAGTTGGTGTAAAAATGGATGAGGAGGAGAGATGTCAGATCTTGCTTTATTCTTTTCCTGACTCATGGGATTCTCTTGTCATGGCTATTGGGAGTACTTATGTTGTCTTGAAAGTTGAAGATGTTGTGGATTCTTTGATTTCTAAAGAGATAAGGAGGAAGGTATGTTGCAAGTATGAGATTAATCAGTGTTGTCATTGATGTCAACATACTCATATTGCATTGACAAGAAGGATTGGATGAGCTGTGTGCTGAGGATATTGAGAAAATTAGTCTCAATTAGGAACAGTGAAGAACAGTGATGAGAAGAAGGCAAAAGTACTCAATAAGTTGATGATCAAAGGATGCGAATTAAAGGGTTTGTATTTATGAGTCTTGAGATGATCTAGTTATGTTTTCAGAGGTCTGCATGCAGATTTGAAGAAGTTATGATTGATCAAGTAGAACCAGTTCTGGGAGGTGCTCTGGACTGACAGAGTGCTACAAAGAGGTCCGGTGAGATCCGGAAGTGCATTATCCTATCTTGCGGATTGGATGTCATGTTTGGGATGTCCTTGTGATGTGTCATATCAATTTGTTTATGATTTGGAGGTATGGAAGCACATGTTTCAGTATGACAGTGGCGGTAGACTGTGTTCTTGAAGTTCCGGATGAGGAAGAGAAAAGATTCCAGTGAGCAGAGGAAGTACGGATGTTCTTGGTCATTCAAGCTAGCTTGTGAAGGTTCTTGGATCATGTTGAGGTTGTGTTATTGATCCGCATTGGTGGTAGAGCCCAGAAATGAAGATATTCTTCCGGATGAAGTTCTTGTTCAGACTAGCCGACCGAATGAGTTGTTCATCTTACAAATGTTCTTGTGGTGGCCGACCGGATGTGTTATTCATCTTGCAAATGTTCTTATGGTTGAGTGTCAACTTAGATGCTTATTCCTAAGTCGATGTCTTGTATAAATGAAGGTTTGTGAATCCATTTTGAAGTGTGGTGGTGAGCAAATGAGTGTGGTATAGCGAAAGAGCGAAAGGCAAAGCAGTTGTGTTTCAGGTGTAAATAGAACTAATCCAGACATGGTGAAGATGTCATTCTCCAGTTCAAGGTTGTGATACTTATGATCTTGTAGATAGTGTGTCTCTTTTGTAGGCAGTGTGCCTCTTTGTGAGCAGTGAGCCCTGACTAGCAAGTGCCATTTTGTATTTTCTTATTCTTCTAACAGAGAATAATCCTTGGGTTAATCACCCCGTGGTTTTTCCCTTAACTGGGTTTCCCACGTCAAAAATCTCGGTGTCTAATGTGTTGATGTTTATCTACTCCGATGTTTATGCTCCCTGCTTTCATGAATGGTTAATTGATATGCTGTTATCTAACTAAGATGAATCAAGTGTTTAAAGAAGAAGCAAGTTTTTGCACAACTGATTCACCCCACCTCTTAGTTGTGAGCCCTAGATCTAACAATTGGTATCAGAGACAAGTTCCTCTGAAAGGAGCTTAACTGCTTGAGGAGATCCAGGATGTCGTCATATAAGAAGGATAGTCCGAAGTTCGATGGAACCAATTTCTCGCTCTGGAAAGGTCGCATGAGATGTCATTTGGAGTGCATGGGAAAAGCTTATCTGTCCATGATCACAAAGGCTTATGTACCTCCACAAGGTGGTCCGACAACACTGAATGAAATCACAGATGGTGAAAATAATTTGCGGACCAAAGAAGCTCTTCTAAGCGCATTGAATGATTCAAATCTCTCAAATATTATTGACCTACCAACTGCATATGAAATCTAGACTAAACTGGAACTTCTGTATGAAGGAGATGAGTTTGTCAAGAGTGCAAGGTTGCAAAGTCTGAAAGGGAAATTTGAAAGATTGAAGATGAGAGATGATGAAAATATCACTACCTTTATGCCAAGAGTGAATGAGCTGGTGTGTGGAATCAGGAATGCTGGTGGAGTTCTGGATAAAAATGAAATTGTTTGCAAAATTCTCAGATCTCTTCCTGCTGCCTACAAAATCAAGGTTGCTGCCATTGATGAATTCAGAGCCCATACAACTATCACAAGAGAGCAATTGGCTGGCAAACTGGCTACATTTGAAATGACTGAGTTTGGAGATGATCGCCCCAAGACCGAATCTACATTCAAAGCCAGTGCCTTTGTGAAAGGCAAACAAAGATTTGATCCGGGAGAGAACTCTTCAAGGAAGCTGTCATGGTATGATCAAGCAAGGAAAGACATGGAAGAGGAAGAAGCAGAAACAGCTCAACTTGAAGCCCTCATTGCAAAGAGACTGCCAAGGGGATCTGGTAAGTATGAAGGAAAACTACCCTTTAAATGCTTCAACTGCAATAAGATTGGTCATTTTGCTTCAAGATGTCCAGAAAGATCTGCAAGATCAAATGCTAACATACAAAGGTTCCAAAAGAACTGTTATTATGTTCATGAAGAAGATGATAATGAAGGAGTAACAGATGATGAATCAGAAATGGGAAGCAAATCTAGAAATGAATGGGTGTTTATTGCCATCAAGGAAGAAGACTCAATATCCTCTGAATCTGTCAATCATAAGGTTGTTGAAAGAGCTTTGGCTGCCCAAGTTGAAGAAAAGGATGATTGGGTTATTGACAGTGGATGTTCTCACCATATGACAAGTGACAAGAACAAGTTCTTAGATTTGGAAAGGTATGAAGGAGGAATGGTAAAGTTTGGTGATAATTCTGCTAGCAGAATCAGAGGTAGGGGAACTATTTCTTTTGATGGAAAGAGCAAAACCGGTAATGTACTATATGTTGAAGGATTAAAGCACAATCTTCTTAGTGTTGGTCAGTTGGTGGATAAAGACTATGATCTCCGGTTCAAGAATGGAAGATGCAGGATCTTTGAAAGCTCCGGAACTGAGATTACATCCGGTACTCAAACAAAAGGTAATATCTTCCATCTAGTTGGTTCAAATAAAAGTTGTATATTTGTTCAAGTTGATCAGAGTTGGTTATGGCATAGAAGAATGTGTCATGTGAATTTTGATAACATCATCAAGATAAGCAATACTCAGGCTGTAAGAGATCTTCCAAAATTGGTGAAACCTACAAATAGTTTGTGCAAAGAATGTCAGCTAGGTAAATAGAGCAGAGTCTCCTTCAAAAGCAAGGATCAGTCCTCTACCGGATTGTTGGAATTAGTTCATACTGATCTCTGTGGTCCGACAAGAATCAAGAGTATGCAAGGTGACAGGTATTTTATGTTACTGATTGATGATCATTCCCGGATGATGTGGGTTACCTTCCTGAAAGAGAAATTAGAAGCCCTTGAGAAGTTCAAAGTCTTCAAAGCTATGGTAGAGAATCAAACTGGATTGAAACTGAAATGTTTAAGGTCCGATAGAGGTGGTGAATTCACATCCAGTGAATTCATAGATTTCTGTGAGAAGCATGGTATAAAGAGACAGTTGTCTGTTCCTAGGACTCCACAGCAGAATGGAGTAGTTGAGAGAAAGAACCAGACCATCCAAGAAGCAGCCATGACAATGATGATGGAAGCAAGTGTTCCTCAGATGTTTTGGAGAGAAGCTGTCAGCACTGCAGTTTATACCCTTAATCGAGTTCAAATCAGAAGCAATACCGATAAGACTCCTTATGAACTTTGGTTTGGCATAACTCCCACTGTGAGATATTTTAGAGTATTTGGTAGCAAGTGTTACATCAAAAGAGATGAAGATTTAGGAAAGTTTGATGCTAGAAGTGATGAAGGAATTTCCTTGGGTTACTCCACTCAAAGCAAAGCATACTGGTGTTACAATAAGAGATTGAGAAATATGATAGAAAGTACAAATGTAAAGGTTGATGAAGGAATTGAGAAGCCTTCAAGATTCTATGAATGTGATAAAGATGATCAGAATGATTCTCTGGTACAAGGAGCTCCATCTTCCTCTGAAGTTCAGATCCAGACTGATCTGATAAATCAAGAAGAAGAAGTTTGTCTGAATGAGCCTGATCAAGAATTAGTTGTGCAAGAAACTCCCAAAGTTCCAAGGTATGTAACTCTAAATCATTCTGAAGAACAGATCATAGGCGACAAAAGTAAAGGGGTACAAACAAGGAGAAGAATTGCTCAAGATTCAGATGAATACTGTCTGATTTCAAAGATTAAACCTAGGATAATTAATGAAGCTTGCAATGATGAAAACTAGACCAAAGCAATGAAGGAAGAATTGATGTAAATTGAGAAAAATCATACTTGGGATCTTGTTCCCAGACCTAGAAACATGAATGTGATTGGAACCAAATGGGTCTTCCGGAACAAACTAAATGAAGTTGGTGAAGTAATCAGAAACAAAGCTAGATTGGTCTACAAAGGCTACTCTCAAATAGAAGGAATTGATTTTGAAGAAACCTTTGCTTCGGTGGCAAGAATTGAAGCAATCAGACTATTTCTTGCATTTGTTGCCTTCAAAGACTTCAAGGTATATCAGATGGATGTCAAGTCTGCCTTCCTAAATGGTGACTTGGAAGAAGAAGTGTACATTAAACAACCGGATGGATTTTAATTGTCTGATCATGATGATATGGTCTGCAAGTTGAAGAAAGCATTGTATGGTTTGAAGCAAGCCCCAAGAGCATGGTATGAAAGGTTGGATAAGCATCTTGTACAGATTGGCTTCAACAAAGGTACTGCTGATAGTAACCTATACTTCCAAATAGATAAGGAAAATATATTGATTATTGAAGTATTTGTTGATGATATCATCTTTGGAGGAAAGGACAGCATGTGTAAAACTTTTGCAAATCAAATAAAAAGTGAGTTTGAAATGTCAATGCTTGGTGAAATGAATTTTTTCTTGGGTCTGCAAATTACTTAGACAAAGAAAGGCATATTTATCTGTCAAACCAAATATGCAAAAGAATTGTTGAGGAAATTCAGAATGGAAGATTCAAAGCCAATGAACACCCATATGCCAACCGAATGTAAGTTGAGCAAAGATGATGACTCTCCTAAAACAGATCAAACCAAGTACAGATCAATGATTGGAGGACTATTGTATCTCACCTAGACTAGACCAGATATAATGCAGGCTATTGGTCTTGTGGCAAGATTTCAGGCTGATCCCAGAGAATCTCATGTCATGGCAATCAAAAGAATTTTTAGATACTTGAAAGGAATAGCTGAGTATGGTCTATGGTATCCTAGAGATCAGGATTTCTCTCTTCATGCATACACAGATGCAGATTGGGCAGGAGATGTGGATGACTGGAAGAGTACAAGTGGAGGAGCATTCTTTTTGGGAAAAAGGTTAGTTTCTTGGCTAAGCAAGAAACAAGAGGTAATATCTTTGTCTACAACTGAAGTAGAATACATTGCAGCAGCAAGTAGTTGCACTCAAATCTTATGGATGAAGCAGATGCTAAGAGATATGGAAGTAAAATATGAGGAGCCTATCACAATTTTCTGTGATAATTCAAGTGCAATAAATATTTGTAAGAATCCAGTGTTACATTCTAAGACCAAGCACATATCTATCAAGTTTCACTTTCTGAGAGAGCAAGTGAACAAGGGTGAAGTCAGATTGGAGTATGTACCCTCAAGGGATCAGATTGCAGATATCTTTACTAAACCTCTTCCCAAGGACTCTTTTGAGTATCTCCGGGAGAAGTTAGGGGTCATGGCCCCTCCGGTGATGAACTAGGATGCACTGATGTGCATCAGTCCGGTGGATATCACAGTCATATCTTGTGATCCAGATTGATGATGGGGAGCTGCTGCTAAGGGGGAGCAGCTGGTATGATTCTAGTGTGTTAGAGTTGCAAGTATGAGCCCTTTGCCATTAATGTCAAAGGGGGAGAGAAGACATGTGAAAAACAAATGGTTGATGATCAAAGGGGGAGCAGTTAAGGAAGAGAAGACATATGAAGAGTTGTTGCTGATAGGGGGAGCTGTGACAGAAAGGAGAAGATCTTGTCTTGATGGTTTTTCACATCATATGTTGCCATCAATGACAAAGGGGGAGATTGTTGCAAGTATGAGGTTAATCAGTGTTGTCATTGATGTCAACATACTCATATTGCATTGACAAGAAGGATTGGATGAGCTGTGTGCTGAGGATATTGAGAAAATTAGTCTCAATCAGGAACAGTGAAGAACAGTGATGAGAAGCAGGCAAAAGTACTCAATAAGTTGATGATCAAAGGATGCAGATTAAAGGGTTTGTAGTTATGAGTCTTGAGATGATCCAGTTATGTTTTCAGAGGTCCACATGCAGATTTGAAGAAGTTATGATTGATCAAGTAGAACCAGTTCTGGGAGGTGCTTCGGAGTGACAGAGTGCTACAAAGAGGTCCGGTGAGATCCGGAAGTGCATTATCCTATCTTGCAGATTGGATGTCATGTTTGGGATGTCCTTGTGATGTGTCATATCAATTTGTTTATGATTTGGAGGTCCGAAAGCACATGTTTCAGTATGACAGTGGCGATAGACTGTGTTCTTGAAGTTCTGGATGAGGAAGAGAAAAGATTCCGGTGAGCAGAGGAAGTGCGGATGTTCTTGGTCATTCAGGCTAGCTTGTGAAGGTTCTTGGATCGTGTTGAGGTTGTGTTATTGATCTGCATTGGTGGTAGAGCCCGGAAATGAAGATATTCTTCCAAATGAAGTTCTTGTTCAGACTAGATGACCGGATGAGTTGTTCATCTTACAAATGTTCTTGTGGTGGCCGACCAGATGTGTTATTCATCTTGTGAATGTTCTTATGGTTGAGTGCCGACTTAGATGCTTATTCCTAAGTCGATGTTTTGTATAAATGAAGGTTTGTGAATCCATTTTGAAGTGTGGTGGTGAGCGGATGAGTGTGGTATAGAGAAAGAGCGAAAGGCAAAGTAGTTGTGTTTCAGGCGTAAATGGAACTGATCCAGACATGGTGAAGATATCATTCTCTAGTTCAAGGTTGTGATACTTATGATCTTGTAGACAGTGTGTCTCTTCTATAGGCAGTGTGCCTCTTTATGAGCAGTGTGCTCAGGCAGTGAGCCCTGACTGGCAAGTGCCATTTTGTATTTTCTTATTCTTCTAACAGAGAATAATCCTTGGGTTAATCACCCCATGGTTTTTCCCTTAACCGGGTTTTCCACGTCAAAAATCTTGGTGTATAATGTGTTGATGTTTATCTGCTCTGGTGTTTATGCTCTCTGCTTTCATGAATGGTTAATTGATATGCTATTATCTAACTAAGAAGAATCAAGTGCTTAAAGAAGAAGCAAGTTTTTGCACAACTGATTCACCCCCCCCTCTCAGTTGTGAGCCCTAGATCTAACAAGGTATCCATTAGTGCCAAGGAGGCCCTAAATGTTTATGGAAGACCTAAAGAAATAGGCAAGAAGGAGAAGTGTGACAAATCCAAGTCCAAGGGGAGCTCCAAATCTCCTAGAATGTCCAAAGTTAAATGTTGGAATTGCGGTAAGCTTGGACACTTATGTAAGGAGTACAAAGAAGAAGAGAAGAAGAAAAGAAGAAAATTGATTCTGAATTTGAGTCTGAGAAGGAAGATGGTGATGTGTTCATTGCAACTTTGGTGACTCATGTAGGTAATGATGCATGGTTAATTGACTCAGGTGCATCTTTCCATATGACCCCTAATAGAGATTAGTTTTGTGAATATGAAGAATTTGATGGAGGTAAGGTGTACTTGGGTGATGATTCTTATTTAAATATTGTTGGTCATGGTAAAGTTAAAATCAAATTTCTTGATGGTAGAGTAAAAAGGATTAATAGTGTGCAACATATCCCTAGGTTATCATGAAATTTATTATCCATGAGAAAACTAATAGATGTAGGTGTGCAGGTAGTCTTTTTTCATCCAAGATGCAAGATGGTTTAAAGAGGTACTATGGCAATCACTAGAGGTGTCAGATTTGGCACATTGTATAAGATTGAAGCATACACTATTGAGTGTAATAATGCTTTTGTGAAAAGCAAGTCTATGACTTCTTCATTGGAAGAAGTGAGGGTATCCTCTTCAATAGATGGTCATGGCTTCTAGGTACCTACGTGTGCTCTTTCTTCTAAATCAAAATTACTTGCAGAGAAGGGTATGTTATGGCACCAAAGATTAGACCACATTAGAGAAAAGGATCTAAGGACCTTGAAAAATAAAAACCTTGTTGAAGGGTTGATTGATTGTAATCTAGATTTTATTTTGTGAGCATTGTATTTATGGTAAACAAAATCGCATTCAGTTTTACTCAAGTTCTCATAAATCTTATGGTGTATTGGATCTTCTTCATTCTGATGTGTTTGGTCTTGTAGATGTTCCATCCATTAGAAAATCCACATATTATGTTTCATTTATTGATGATTATAACATAAGAATATGGGTACATTTTCTAAAGAGTAAATCTAAAGTTTTCGATTGATTTAAATAATTTAAAGCAATGGTTGAGTTGCAAACTGGAAAGAATTTTAAAATTTTTGAGGACTAAGAATGGCGGTGAATTTTGTTCTAATGATTTGATAGATTCTATAAAGATTGTGGCATTAGAGACAAAAGACAACTTTGTATTCTCCACAACATAATGGAGTTGTAGAAAGAATGAATAGGACACTGATGGAGAAGGCTAGGAGTATGCTTAGTTGTGCTAGTCTAGAATAAAGGTTTTGGATTGAATCTATTGCCACTGCTTTCTATTTGATTAATAGATCTCCTACATCAACTCTTGTTTATAAAACTCCTATGGAGGTGTGGTCAGGCCACAAGCCTCCATTGAGACATCTTAGAGTTTTTATTTGTGAAGCATATGCACATGTGCAAAAGGAAAAGCTAACAAAATTGGAGAATAGGGATGTGAAATGTATCTTCATTGGGTACAGTTATGGTTTGAAAGGATACAAGCTTTGGGATCTTGTTGCACATAAGGTAATATATAGTAGAAGTGTGATTTTTAGAGAAACTAAGTCTTCTTCTGTTACATTGTAGCCAAAACAAAGTGAATATAAATATGTCATTCAACTTCTTTCTACACCTGAGAAAGTTGAACTAAGGCCCTTAGATAGACAAGAAGTTGAGGAGAGCTTGTCTAGCTCTGAATCTTCATAAGAGGAGGAAGAACCTCCAACTCATCTTGTTCAAAGGTTTACAAGGCATAGACAACCACCTGAAAGGTATTCACCTAATGACTAGAGATGTATTTTTGCTTTGAATACTAACATGGATGAACCAAGATTTGTAGAAGAGGCATTAGGTATGAATGATGCAGAGTCCTGGAAGATTGATATGGATGAAGAAATGGTAGCTTTAAAAATGAATGATATATGGGATCTAGTACCATTGCTTGAAGGATGAAAACTTATTGGTTGCAAATGGGTGCTCAAGAAAAAGATTAGTTCAGATGAAAATATTGAGAAGTACAAAGCACAGTTGGTTGTGAAAGTTTACTCATAGGTTTCGAGTGTTGATTATGGTGAGATAATTTCTCCTATTGCAAAAAGACATCCATTAGATTCTTGCTTTCTATTGCTGCAGCTTATGATCTAAAAGTTGAGCAAATGGATGTGAAAACAACATTCCTTCATGGTGATTTGGAGGAGGATATTTTATATGACACAACTAGAGGACTATGTGGTGAAAGGTAAAAGTAATTTACTTTGTAAATTGAAGAAATCCATGTATGACCTGAAATAGAGTCCTGGGATGTGGTACCAAAAAATTAATACATATGTGGTGAGTTTGGGATTTGAGCATTCTAAATCAGATCATTGTGTTTATTGTAAATATGATGGTTATTGTTTCCAATTTAAATTGCATTATATATTGATGATATGTTATTTATTGGTAAAGGGAGAGGAATGGTTTTAGAACTAAAGTCTCAACTTGTAGCTAAATTTGAAATGAAAGATCTTGGTGCAACTAAACACATTTTTGGAATGGAAATAAGAAGAGATAGAGTGAATATAAAACTATGGCTTAGACAAAGTAAGTATGTCAATTCAATTTTACAGAGGTTTAACATGTAGTATTGTAGACCATTATGTGTTCCTTTTATAGTTGGAATGAATTTATTTTCTTCACAATGTCCAACATCCCCATCAAAGATGGAAGACATGAGCAGAGTACCTTACTAGAGTGCAATCAGAAGTAAACCTCATCCTCCTCCGTGTGAACTGCTCAAGAAATGACTTGGGAAATTAAGAACCATCATTGAGAGGTAAACCTTCTCTCAAAACAAGCGATGGTGCAAGGCATCACTAGCACCCGCCATGCTGCCAAAGGGCACGCCAAAATATGAACATGCACCACGTGTCCCTCCACCTACCGACCATTGGCCACCTCGACCCCTTAAACGCACCGATTGGCCCCAGTCCTTCCACATCCATGATGTGTAAGGACTCCCTCTCATCCACCCAATATTATAATATTATATTATTATTTAATATTAAATATATTATAATATAATATTTATAATATTATATTATATAATATTTATAATATTATATTATACTATATTATAATATAATATAATATAATATTATAATATTAGCCGATAAGGGCATGGTTCAGTGGTTAAGTCGCTCGGTTGTAGTGGCGGCCACCAGAGTTCAAACCCCCACTGGGCCAACGACCTTGCAGGATTTATGCCTTCGCTGGGCCAACGCGCTCGCGGGTTTGAAGTGTTCTTGCTAGGGGATGATGTCCCCTGTGTTGTGGCCTCACCAGTTCATTGCTCCGGGCAAAAGCATTCACGTGGAGCTAGAGGGCTTGTCGCACCAGCGTTGCCAGTCATGTTAAAAAGTTTACCAGGTGCATTTTAAAATATATATATATATATATTATATAATATTAAATATATTATAATATAATATAATATAATATTATAATATAATATAATATTATATAATATTATAATATTATATTATTGTTGTGCATTTTATTTTTGCACACCATTTCTACACTTTCTAATTGCAAATTAAGAGATAGTTTTGGTGTATTGGTATCAATGACAGTTGTTTTGTGATGTGTCAGTTAAGATTCAAAGGCATGAAGCCTATGGATTCAAAGCACTCGACCAAGAGAGAGTTAAGCATTCAGGTGTCAATGATGGCATGGTTTTATTATAGAATTATAGGCCTTTAGCCTTGGGCTATAGATGCATAATTTTTTGTCAAAGCAACAGCTACAGTATATCAAATAAATGCATAGTAATCAAGATACACAATTCATAATATCATGTGTGGCTATTATGTTTGAAGACGCAATGTAATCAAGATATAGTTTTAGTATATAGAATAAAGGCACAACATTACATTTGTGACAGCCTGTGTTGAAGGCTTGAACTATTATAAACCAAAGAGCAACATTCAAATAAGGAACATCAACCATTTCAAAGCCCATGGAGTGGATCGGTTGATCAAACCAAGAGGCACAACATTCATGTCAAAAGAAGTTGCGTTATCACCCTAAAGTTAAATAATGCTACAAATTATAAGGTGTTCGGCCTCATGTGAAACATGGCACTAGTGAATGGAACCAGATATTCGTAATGGATTACACTGAGATTACATTGGATGTATCCATTATGTGGACTGAAAGTGCAGATGTTGGAAAGGGATATCGATGCATTTGCCTTGTAGATAATGTTCATTTAAACATGGATGTAAAGCACACAGATGGCAGGAGTGGTAATGTATATGAGGGAAATGAGTTCATTCTCTTTAGTTGGAAGAAACAGGGTAATCTCAATATGGAGTGGTAGTCTAAGGCTCTCAACATAGCCACTAATTGAAAGTCACATTTCAGGAGCATATATTAAATGTTTTATTTTTATTTTTGAGGCTTTTCGCATGGAGTACTGTGATCAAGTAAGGGTGAGCTACTTCTTTGCCTCTGGATAGCAGGAATGCTATTAAGATTGGGATTTCCTTCAGACCTAGCACTTGATAAAGTGCAACCACCTATATTAGTAGTGCGGTGTTGAAACTTATTGGCCCAATTCATTAAGGTGATGGTAGCTATTCATTGGTGCAGGGCACCTAGGAGCACCTTGGTTCCTAAAGTCACTTTGTTTGCATTTTTTTGAAAGGTTGTGATTTTTGTTTAATGTGTTTTGTAATAAGGCTTTTCATAGCCATGTTGGAAGGTCTATTCTTGTGTGGTCAAGAGGTTTGGGGTAACTTTATAAACCTCATATCCTTCTTAGTCCACTTGGACCTAGTTGTGCCACTTAGGCCTAGAAGGTCTAATATTGGCTTTTTGAGTTTGTTTGAGTTGTCTTAGTGTTTTAGCATGGTCTAAGGAGTGTGATGGCTGTTTGATTCCATTTGACAAGCAAACCTAATCGCCATCCTCTTGAAAATGCAAAAACTCCATAGTGTAACAAGTTGCCAATGTTGCCAATGACACATTGGCCGGTTCAAAACTTAGTTTGGGCGGTTGAATCTGCTTTTGGAAGTTAGAAACCAACTTGGATAGGTGAAAAACAATTGTAATTCACTCCTATACAGCAGAGGAAGCTTGGTACGGAGTTTTGGGGCTTTGAAACTACAGAAAACAGTAAATTTTCCTATTTTTCTCACTGCGTACAGATTGTATAGACTTTTCACGTGTACAAATGACATTTTTATGAAATCTCTTGGAGTCAGGGTTCCAATGCAACTAGTTTGAGGTCCTGAAGTGGTCGGGATCAAAAGTTATAGATTTTTCTTTCAAAACAGGTCTAGAAACCCTGTTTTCTAGGGCAGCCATAGAAATCCAGCCCTAGAATGCATTCCCACCATTGAAAATTTGCAAAAACTGTTGAAATGCAGGCTAGGGGTATGTACTATAAGATTCCAAAAGATTTTTGTTTGAAAATGTAGTCTTCTATTTTTAATTTGATGCCCTAGGTCAAGTATTCTTATGTATTTGGCCAGAATTGTGCAATTTATTGATGTAGATGACAAAGTCTGATAGGTGGGCGAATGAAAGTTGGTTTGTGAGTTTTTTGTAGGTCATAGAAGAGATCCAAGTTTCTGCCCCAGGTTTATGACCCCAATTTTGAGCACTTGCTTTGTAACCTAGCCTAAATTGATCAATTAGGCCTAGAAGACCAAATGAGTGTTCTGGATTGCTGGAGTAGAGTTGGAACAGGAGACTTGGGAGTTTGATAGGGTTCCATAGAGTGTATCTAAAACCATCATTTGCTTGCCTGGTCATATGGGATTTTGTCAAGTTTTGTTGAGAAAACCTAGTTTGGAGGGCTAGTAGCCTTACTAGTCAAGGTATAGGTTGAAGAGTTTTGGGAAGTTGGAGATCAAACCAACTGCATAGAAAGTGTTTGTTGATCTGTCTTAAGGTGTTGGAGAAGCCTTAGGGGTTGGACAATAGTCTGGACATCAAATCCTTCATATGCCTTGTATGTGCCTTTGGTTGGTTGGTTGGTTGAAGGCTAGTCGAAGTGGGTGAGTGGGCAAAGGACAATAGAGTAAACCTTTGTGTGTTGCTTCGCTTGTGCCACTCTGCATCATTCATGAAGGGTGCTCTTCTAAAGAAGCCTCACCAAGTCTCATAATAAGCGGTCTTAATCATTCGCACAGAAAGATGGTGCAAGCTATTGAAGTTAAATGCAAGGCACTTCCAGTACAATGGTAAAAGTGGCATAATGAGAAGGGATCGGCTCTATAAAGCAAATCAGAGCAAGCCATTATAAACACAGTGCCATCTAATCTAAATAAGAAAAGTCATGGCCTCCAACATTGAGCAAAGACAAATGAAGTTCGGCCTTTCTGAAGAAAATGGCATGCTACAATATCAATGAAGCTCGATCTCAATCAAAATGACACTAGCAAATGAATGAAGATTCAGCGATTCAATTCAGACAATATCATCAAAGGCACTATTCCAATTAGGCACTTTCTGAAGAAAATGGAATGGTGCAAATATAGAGAATGTAGATTCATTTCAATAATGGTGTAAGGATAAGGTTTTCAAAGTTACGACTCAGGAACCGTTGGATACAGAAAAGAATCAATGGCTCAGGTTTGAGAAATAAAGAAGCTCTCAGAGTGATCCACGTGCCAGCTCCAGGAGAGGAGAGAGAGAAGCTCAGGATTAAGCGGAAGCCACCACGTGGGGGGTGCACTGCAGAGAAGCAAAAGGTGACATCGAAGCCCACCACGTGGAGCAAGCCGAAGAGGGAAAAATACATGTTTCATTTCATTTAATAAATGCATCATATTATCTCACGCACGTCAAATGAGAAGCTAAGGTTTTATATTAATAAGTCTCTCATAATATAAATGGTGGGCCCCTTCATAAAGCTAGATGCTTTATTTTAAGTAAATGTATGAGTTTCATTTTTAAGCCATGAGAGTTTTAAAAGGAGATTTAAATATGTTTAAGTCTCAGGGTGGGCCCCTCTTACAAAGTGCCTTATCAAATAAAGATTCATATGTGACTCTATGCTCATGGGAGATATAAAATGATGCAGCCCTAATTATTATTACAGCCCTAATTTCATTCTAACGGCAAGCTACAAAAGGTAAAATGAGCGGCGGAAAGAAACTTTTACACAGGCCAAAGAGAAATGAGATAGAGAGATATTTTCCAGCCAGTTGCTAGTTGCAGTTCCAGATGACGTTAGTGTCAGATTTTATGCTAGATTTCATGGAGACAGTTATAGATTTTTGGGAGGTAGCTGAGATATTTTCTTTTGGGTTTTATTTTCTAGGCTATAAAAGGCAGGTCCGAGATGCAGAGTTGGACAGTTCTAGAGTTTCACACATAGATAAAAGGATTAGAGCAGCAACAGTTATTTCTTTTTGCCTTACCAGTGTCTTTTCAAATGAGAATGTAATATGTTATTTTGTGTAGCCATTTCTGCCTCTGTAATTTGTTACTGTTCAAATAATAAGAGACGGTGTTCTATGCATATTTGAGTCTACTTTCTATTTCTTGCTTCTCATTTTTCTGTTTCTTTGCCTCTATTAAATCTGTTTACAAACTGGATGATTGATCATGCCTCTCGGCTCTTTGATTTTTAGTTAATCTTTCAAGATTTATCACTGTGTTGATTCGGGTTAAGTTTTAAATCTGGCGCATCACCATAGGTTTAGATTTTAATATTGTATCTGTAATCCTGTTTCTTCCTCCCCTCTTTTCTCAAATCCCACTAAAAAATGGAAGAGACAATTTCCTTAAAATTTGGAGTTCACTTTAGGGGTCAATCCCACGTCTCTGAAGTTTCCCATGTTGTTGCTAGATTAGACCCACAAATTTATGCTTCAACAATTATCTTATACTATTTATATAATATAATATTATATTATTATTATATAACATAATATTATTATATATATAATATATATTATTATTATATATAATATATATTATATTATAATATAATATAATATTATATTTATATTATATTATTAATATTATAATATGGGCACCAAAATTATACATGGGCTGCCATATACATGTATTTCATTTAAATTTCACTTTGGCATTGGCGTGCACCTCCATTTCACTTTTGACGAACGTTGCTTCAAGTTGAAACCCTAAAGGTAAACCCTAACTCGAAAAAGCTTAAAACCCTAACTTATTTTGTTTCATTGGAGCAGAGACGGGCACATTGAGAGCCATGGCCCTCACCTTCATTGTTCTGGCAGAGCTATTCCCCGTGCGGTTGCGGTCGATGTGCCACGGAATATCAGCGGTGCTGGTTGATCTGTAAAAGCACAAAGCTTTGTCACACTTTCAGCTGACTTATCAGCCCAAGCGAATTTAAGTATTTCTAACTAAAAATCAATTTTGGTCAAACATATGATCTTGTAAGATTCATTCTAACTAAGTTAGATATGTGCACAACTTTTAGAACTAAAATTGTTGGCTAAATGCATATGTAGCACCATGATGAGACCAATTTACCAAAAAAATAAAATTATTTGAAAAACTTGATATTTCAACAACTTCTACTCGTGTAAATAACATTTTTTAAAAAATATAAAAATACCCTTTTGTAGATCTATAAGTTTAGTTTTCAAAAATATATATATTTTAATAGTTTAATTATTATTTATATTTTACTTATTATTTTTACTAAAAGTAGGTTATCAGCACAAAACATTAAGTCAATTACCACGTCAAGGAAAAATAGAAAAACTTATTTTAAAAAATTGAAAAAAATATGATGCCCTAGATAAAAGAATCTATATCAAGATGGTATAAATTTTTTTCTATTTTAGATAAATAGTTAATATGAAAGTTGACGTCGACTGGAAACAATTATGTTTTAATACACGCACATTTTAATATTTGTTTAAAAATATATGTTTATCAAAATTGAAAAAAATATATCCATGCCCTAAAGTTTCAAGTTATAAATACAGACAAAAAGATTGAAGAAAAACAAATAAAATTTACTGTATAAAGATTGAGGTTTCATGTAACTTCATTTTTCAGCATTTTATCAGCAACTAAATTATAGTGTCAATTTATTAAAAACTATATTCAAATAATTTTTTTATTTTTTCAAAAAAATAAAAACATAAAATATACTAAAAAATAAATATTTTATTAATTTACATCATTTCAAAATTTAAAACATATATGTCACTTTTTAGTGATTCAAATTTAAAAGTTGGATCAGCATTGGTTGTTTCCTTTATAAAAGTGTGACACAGCATTATACTTTTACTAGGTAGCCTGTAAGGCAGGGACAATCATCAGAGCATTTGGGTTTCTGTATGCTACGTAGAGTCCACATGAAAAGGAGACAGATACAGTAGAGGAATTGGTATTAATGATTCCTTAATACAAATAAAATAAAGACAAAATTATTAATTATAAAATGTCTTTTAAATATACTATATAATTTTAGTTCACTTTAGTTCTAGGGTTTAGGGTTTAGGGTTTAGGGTTTAGGGTTTAGTGTTTAGTGTATAGGGTTTAGCATTTAGGGTTTAGGGTTTTGGGTTTTGGGTTTAGTGTTTCAGCCATTTAGGGTTTAGGGTTTAGGGTTTAAGGTTTAAAGTTTAGGGTTTAGGGTTTTGGGTTAGGGTTTAGTGTTTAGGGTTTAGGGTTAAGGGTTTAGAGTTTAGTGTTTATGTTTTAGTGTTTAGTGTTTAGGGTTTAGTGTTTAGGTTTTAGGGTTTTAGGTTTAGGGTTTTAGGTTTCGGGTTTCAGGTTTCGGGTTTTAGGTTTAGGGTTTAGTGTTTAGGGTTTAGGGTTAAGAGTTTAGGGTTTCAGGTTTAGGGTTTTGAGTTAGGGTTTAGGGTTTAGTGTTTAGGGTTTTAGGTTTAGGGTTTCAGGTTTCAAGTTTCAGGTTTAGTGTTTGGGGTTTCGTGTTTAGGGTTTCAAGTTTAGTGTTTAGGGTTTAGGGTTTGGGGTTTAGTGTTTAGGGTCTGGGGTTTAGGGTTTAGGGTTTAGGGTTTAGGGTTTAGGGTTTATGCTTTAGGCTTTAGGTTTTAGGGTTTAGGATTTAGGGTTTAGGGTTTTCAGTTTGGGGTTTTGGGTTTAGTGTTTAGGGTTTAGGGTTTAGTGTTTAGGGTTTAGTGTTTAAGGTTAAGAGTTTAGGGTTTCGAGTTAGGGTTTAGGGTTTAGGGTTCAAGGTTCAGGGTTTAGGGTTTAAGGTTTTGAGTTTCAAGTTTCTGGTTTAGGGTTTAGGTTTTAGTGTTTAGGGTTTAGGGTTTAGAGTTTAGGGTTTCAGGTTTAGGGTTTCAGGTTCAGGTTTAGGGATTAGTGTTTAGTGTTTAGTGTTTAGGGTTTAGGGTTAAAGGTTTAGGTTTTAGGGTTTAGTGTTTAGGGTTTTAGGTTTAGGTTTTCAGGTTTAGGGTTTAGGGTTTCATGTTTAGGGAGTTTATTTAGGATGATGGACATAAGCCCTATAGGCCTGCTGGGAGATAGTAGGAGTTTGTTTAGGCTGATGGACATAAGAGGTTGTATAGGCTTGTTGGGAGATAGTATGAATATGGTCTCTATGAAGCTTTAGTGATCTCAAATGACAATAGATGGGGATGGAAAATTATATTCAATCTCTTATAGAAAGTGATGATATTTTTGTATATAATAGAGTTTCGCTCCCTACAAATAGCATTCGCATTTGCCTTTCATCAACTTAGCAGGGAATATCGAGGATCTGAGCATTTATGTCTGTATGAGATTCTTAATGTTCTATGGTCAGAGCTTTGTTTTGTTGTGGCTATATGTGTTTGGCTCCTATTTCTGTCAATTAATGCAAAACCAGATGATTACTCAAAATCAGCGTTGGAGAGCATAGAGTAGGAAGCAGCATATAAGGTGCCATAGGCCATAAATTCTGAGATTAAGTGGATACAAATCTACCTAGATAATATGTGCACAAGCAGCCCTCATGAAGTGATGTGCGAGTGGGACGCAGGCGAGTGTAATAGGGTTTCAGTTTTTATGTGTGTAATGAAATTGCAGCAAACAGATATTAGTTTTCATGCTGGAATAACAAAGAACTATGCAAATACCTCTTTTTAAAAAGAAGATTTCCTCCACGGCCTTGGATCGATTCCTCAGAAGGCGATTCTTTTGTTTTCTATTCGCACTCCCCTTCAGCTCACCTCATATCTTGCAATTTGATATGCTTGCCTGAGTTAGTTTTTAAACCCTTTTCATAGAGAACAACTAAAGAGTCAAGAAAATTTCATAGCATGAATTTTTTTACGGTGTGAGACAATTTCGAGCACTATAATGCTCATATATAAAAGCCTATCGGCTAATAATAATATATTATATAATAATATAATATTATATAATAATATAATATTATATAATATATATATTATAATATATATTATATTATATTATATTATTATATAATATTATATAATAATAAATATAATATTCATATTATATTTTATATAATAATATAATATTATAATTTATTTAATATTATAATATTATTTACTATTATATTATATTATAAAATAATATAATATTATAATATAATATAATATTATATTATATTATATTTATATTATATTATTAATATTATAATATATTTAACATTATACAATAATATTATATTATATTATATTTAATAATATGGGCGCCAAATTTATTTTTCATTTCATTTTGGCACTTCTCGTTGAAACCCTAAACATGAAATGATGGGCAAATTCACCAAAATAGTGCAGCAGAAAAATGGCGCTCATCTCCATCAAAGGCGGGGGTTCTAACTCCACTGCCTTTGCTCTCGTGGCAAGCAATGCGATCTGGCGTGGAGTGCTCTTTACGCAGAGGTTCTTCGCAGCCATGTATTTTTTGCAGAGGTTCTTCGTATGGGGCGAGCGCAGAAGCTACCCGACGGCCTATATGGTTAGTAATATAACAATTTACATGCTATTGAGAAAAGGGAGATGGTTGTAGTTTATAAAAGTTGTAGATTCATGCATTGATTGAGTCATACATATTTCAGGACTTCACTTTAGCTATTTTGATGATCCTTCATCTTTTGATGTGGGCATATGGCTAACAATTTGTAGAGAATATATAATCTGGGAGCACAAAGGATTGTTAGCATGGGAGTTGGAGTCGTTGGTTGCTGCCCATGTAGATTATAAAAACATATTGAGCTTTCAAAAACACTCCAGGTTGTTTCTGAAAAAAAAAATTAAAAAGGCCCCTTCTCTCTATGTTAACATGCTTGCACACTCAATCCCTTAAGCACACATGCCGGCACTCAATACTCAGCTAACCATCAATGTAATTCAGATTTCCTAATTTGAACTTTGATGTGTTATTTCTTGATAGTTGTATAACATGTAAATAATGAATCTATTATTTTTTATGTGTTAATCTTATTGCTTAGTTTAGTTTTTTATTTTATTTTTTAATATATCAATTTTTATATTTTCTATGTTTGATTTTATATATGTTGCAATTTTCCACAACCATGCACCTGTGAACCAGATTTCAAAATGTCGTACACATAGTTGTGAATCTTGGTAACTAAAGCAAATACTATTTGTTTTTCCCAATCAATATTTTTGGACACAGAATCTTAACCCTAGTCTCTAGTGAACAACAGAGCACACAGGGCCACAAGGAGACAAGTTCCCTAGCTGATTGAGGATATTGTAGGCAAGTACACTCATCAACTGAGATTTTCCCTTTATATTGCATATTTATCGAAAAATATATCTATAAGACCTTGCATGAGTTGATTTTGTACAAACGTTTGATTGAACCCTATCAAAGCTGCATAGTATACATAAATTTTATAGCCAACAAATTCACTGTTTATTTAAGGGTAAAAAGTTTAGGTCATTGCCATGCTAGACTCCAATTTGAAGTTGAAATTATTCAAACTTACCCCTGGATTTAAACATTACAGGACTAAATTGAATCTTGCCAATCCACTTACACACAGTAGTGGCACATTGCACATAACTCTAGAAGTAAGTAGAACAAGAGCTTGCAAATCACATGTTAGTGGCACAAAACAGGCACTGCTGATAACCCTGCTTCTATCTCAAATGCTTATAGCTAGAAAAACCCAAGAGCCAGAAGTTTTGCAATTGCAACAGAAAGTTGTTTTTTTGTTTTTTTATTTAAATTGAGAACGATCTAGCTCAAAACTTCAATGCTGCCTTAAAATCCCTCTTCGTTTCACAACTAACACCAAATCTGCAAGGCCTCAGCTATGCTTTTTGTAACACATATGGAGTGGCATCCAGCTATTTTTAGAATCCCTTTGTATACGATACATCATATCTAGATTTATGTCATTGAATCCCACATTGCAAAATCAAAAGAATATTATTGGTAATAGATGATAATAGGCTACTTTACTGGTAAGGACTATATGTAAATTGGTAAATGATATTTTAGTTAGAGACTGGTGATATTTGTATTGGATAGGGATGATTTGTAACCTATCATGACCAAAATAGTCACAGTCTGAATGAGTTTCATTTATTTCCCATTCAAGTTTCTTAAACATGATCGATTCATGTGCAGTACAGTGGTCCTATTTTAGATGCTCTTGCATATGCTGAATGGGTGAAGGAAGATGCTTGATTTAAGCACATACTTGTCTAGATGTCACCTTCTTCTACTCATGCTTTTCCAAGATTGAAACTGCGGCATAAATCTTCACTAGTGTAGGCAAGCTATACTTCATTATTTTATCATGTTTCTTTTGCCTTCTTTTGGGTTTATAGATGGCAAGATTAATCAAGTCACAGAAAGACATTTTCTGTGTTTAAATGCCCTAGCTTTAAAATTTGTATACTGTGGACTCAAGTCTCTGTTGTGATATGTTCATTTAATTATTCCATTGATTTTAAGCATATTGTCAATACTGCTCATTTGTCTTTTAATCTCCTAACTTGAATGTTATACAATAATAACTTTCTGGAAACTCCATTCACAAGGTCCAAATTGGAAGGTTAAGATGCAAATGAGTTTCATTCTGATTATGGAGGTTAGACTTCATAGGGAACAATCATCAAATGACTCAATATTTTGAGAAAACCTAGGAGTCATTAGAGACAATAGTCATATTTTAATGTGGTAAAGACATTGTAGTGTTGATCTAAGAGATAGCCTCGCCTTTTGGTCTGATATAACCTTAGCACGATAGAATGAGATCTAATGTTAGTCTAATATACAATGTTTGTTAAAGAAAGAAATAGTGAAGGTTGGTAAGAGACCCTTGACTTTTACTAAAGGTGGTGGACAGTTAATGCGGGGGAAAAGCTGTTAAGAATGAGGCATAACATGAAGCCACAGTGATCTTAGACCTACTAAAAGCACTATCAAATAAATTACTTATGATCTGTTAGTGATTTTAGGTTTGGCAAGAGGGGTTTAGAACATGTTCTATGTACACGGGTACAATCAATGGTAAGGATGTTGTAACCAAGTGGATGACAAGAGATGTGTCATATGATTCTAAGACCTTGCACAAAAGTATTAAAGTGTTATGATTCAAGGATATGTGGTATGAACCTTTTGATAGGCCTATGGAAAATATAGTATAAATGCTTGCTTTGTAGGCCTCTCAAAACTCTAGAAGCTTGATACTATGATATAACAACTTGTATAACCAACTATAACAAGGTAGTTCTATTCAACATGATCTCATAAAAAGGATTTATCAGTGCTACAAGGACTAAAAACATCAAAAACTTGTGATGAATAACCTTATGAGATCCTAATAGGAGTATTGTTTGAATGGTAATGACTAAGGATGAAGGGACAGTCAACAGTGTAATGAGTGTAGTGATCTCATAAGTGCACAAAGACCTAAGACACCTATAGGAGATAGTGAACAGGGAGGTTTGTGCATGCTTAGTAGGACCTACATTTTCATTCTCTTGATGATATGAGGAGAATGAACTTGATAATAGTTAAGAAACTATTCAAAGATATGTGAAGACTATATGGTGTTGAAGGATGAAGAACTACATAAGATGGCCATCTCACAGTCTTAAATATGTGTCTAGAGCATTTGAAGGTTTTGAGGACATTATACAAAGATTTAATTGCATTGGAGAATGAATATATGAGAGAGTGAATTAGTTTGAAGAGATATAGTTCAGAGGTTGAGGACGTAAGAGAAGTCACCCAGTCAAAACAAGCCTGCACACATACTAACAAATCCGATGGAGAATGTAGTGTTTGTCAAATGATGAGTGAGAGAGAAAGAAGCTTTAATGACCCTAAGTTGACCTTGAATACAACACCATGTTCTTAGAAGGTTTGATTACTATTTGTAAGTGCATCAAGATGGTGAAATTTGTATGTATGGTCACAAGACAGATCTTTAGAATTCTAAAAAGAAGTAAGATTCTTCTCCATACCCTCCAAAGAGTTTTAAAATTTTTAAAATCCTAAAGCACATGTCCTTTAATCTAGCATAATGAGGTTTGAAGAGGATGAAGGTAGTTGGGACAGTTGAAGGGATGATAAAGAGCAATTCCCACATTTTGCTAGAATCTAGGAGCCTGAACAAATACATGCAAGAGTGGATAAAGGTGGAAAACATCAAATATCCCATTCCTCAATACCCTCAATGAGATTTTCAAGGATCCAAATCAAGCAAGGACTCTTCATGGGAACCCAATGTATGTTGACTCAGCATATTAACATTTATTGTTTTCTTAAGAAGTCGTATATACTCTCCTATGCTTAGGAGAAGATATAGGATGCCTAGGACAGGAGTAAGAAGAGAGTTCTTTTCAGTTTAAAAACCTACAACTAGTATTGTTTGAACTAATAACAAAGGAGTGTGCATCATATAACCTTTTGGTTTGACTTGTTTTTTGTGAACTTTTAATCCACACGCTTCTGAATTGTTCATATTTCTCTACAATGCACAAGTAGAGGGTGGTGTATCCCATCTTCCTATTTTGTATCCCATTTATTTTTGTGTACCCTTCATTAAGTAAATGTCTTGCATTTGGAAA
The DNA here is from genome assembly GCA_027924645.1 of Cunninghamia lanceolata. Classification (NCBI taxonomy): domain Eukaryota; kingdom Viridiplantae; phylum Streptophyta; class Pinopsida; order Cupressales; family Cupressaceae; genus Cunninghamia; species Cunninghamia lanceolata. Next base: position 8,394,164 of record BSBN01001080.1, on the reverse strand, counting down.
ATACCTTGCTGCCTTCATTTCCCAAGCCAATTGCTCCCTCTTTGCATAGATATGCTATGTTTGTGGATGTGATCTGTCTCCTACATAAAAAGCATGTACCATTTTATGGCTTTCAATCCAACTACATCTAGGGATCTTTTTAATTCCTCTATCTTTCATCAATCTCCTTACCATTTGAACCTCACCCTAGCGGCCCAATTCTGCATATATGTTTTGAGAGAAGAACATAAGTCGAAGCATTTTTAGGATCCAAATCAAAAAGCAACATTGCTGTAAATACTCCTAAGCCTATATTCATATGTGATTTACAGGCACCAAGAAAACACATCCACACAACCACCACAGGTTTAACTGGCATCTTAATGATAAAGTGTAGGCTATTCTCAAGATAGCCATCATGGGCAAGAAGGTCAACCATGCACACATAATGATCGACTGTAGGAGTAATGCAATAAGGGTTACTCATGTGATTGAAGTATGTACAACCCTCATCCATTAAACCTGAATAGCTGCATGCACATAGAACACAAGCAAAGCTTACGATGTTAGGATATGCTCCAGAGCACTTCATTAATTCAAAGATTTTGAGAGCATCCTTGCAAAGTCCATTTTGTGCATATCCTGCAATCATGGCATTCCATGAGACCACATTTCTTTGAGGCATTTTGTCAAATAGGTCACGTGCCTTGTCTATACTTCCACATTTTGCATACATGTCTACCAGAGCATTTCCAACTATAATTTCTGACAAAAATCCACCTTCCATTATGCTTTGATGGATGTCCATATCTTGTTCCAAAGCTCCCATTTTGGCACAGGCAGGGAGGATGTTGGTATCTATGAGGCATCAAGGCAAAGAAAAAGTTGTAAAAGAAAAGCGTTAGATGTGTCTCTCTCGTCGATTCACATGGAGTGTATCATGTAATTGAGGAGGATTAAATGTGTCTAGTGCTCAAATATCGATTATAGCCTCTAGGACACCCAGAATTTATTTGCCTGATAATTATGCTTTAACGCTCTCAAATTTTCACCGGCGATGGGAATTTCTCCAAATGCCCTGCCCAATGACGTTGAGACCCCAAAATTTCTTAAAAATATTAGTGCTGGGTTGTGGAATTTGGCTTTAGACCTGCCAATTGCATTTGCTTGAAAGTTTCTAAAGCCTTTTCAAAAAATCCATTTTGTCCATATCTTGCAATCATGGCATTCCATGAGACCACATTTCTTTCAGGCATATTTTCAAATAGTTCACGTGCCTTCTCCGTGCTTCCACATTTTGCATACATGTCTACCAGGGTAGTTGCAACTACAACAAATGACAAAATTCCTCTATCCTTCATGCTTTGATGGATGTCCATACCCTATTCCAAAGCTCCCATTTTGGCACAGGCAGGGAGAATTCTGGCAAAGGTTGTCAAATTTGGCTTTACAATTGCTAATTGCATTTGCTTGAAAGTTTCTAAAGCCTTTTCAACAAATCCATTTTGTGCATATCCCACAACCATTGCATTCCATGAGATGACATCTCTTTGAGGCATTCTGCCAAATAGTTCGCATGCCTTGTCAATGCTTCCACATTTTACATAGATGTCTACCGCAAGGTGCTTGTTGGGCCTTCGCGGTGATGCGGGGAGTTCTCACATCAGCGCGAAAGCCCAACAAGCACCTTGCGGTAGACAGTGAACTTGGTTTGATTGTGGGGATCCTGCTTGGAGGGGTCAAGCAGAATGCTAGTGTGTGAACTTTTTGTTTACTAAATCCTCATCTGTTGTTCAATTATTAGTTAAGTTGATTATAGCTCATGGACTATATAGAAAAATAAATATAATATTAATGTCAGGAAATGACCAAAGTCAGTGAAAGCTGGAGTTGTAGTTTCAGTTTGCTCTCACCTTTCAACAAAGGATAGGTAACATTTATATAGGTATTTTTGAATTGAAACATCTTTGACAAATTAATTTTAGTCATTTGTTTAGCCATAAAAGTGTCATTACTAATTGTTCAAATCAATCTATTCATCATAGAGAGATTGTGGTAAACAAATAATATTTATTTATTTATTTATTTTACGTGTATGCAAATATTATAACAAAAATTGTAATATTTATATTAATATAATATTCATATTAATGTGATTATTTTATTTTGATTCATTATATGTTTTATTTATAAATTTGCTATTTTAAATATTAATGAAATAATATATTTAATTATATATTAATAATAGAATGTATATTAAATTATTGATTATACAAATTAGTAGAATTATCATGTATTTTTATTTTTATTTATGTTATATTATAGTAAAATGAAATATTAATATATATTTGTGTATAAAAACTAAATATTATACTGATCTAAATATTAATATATTAATATTGTCTAATATTCATATTAATATAATAAATAGGATAGTTGCAATGCCTTTCCCTCCTCCTGGCTTTTTTGCGCAGGGCACACCAATTCCTACTTCCCCTCCAAGGTTTTCAACCAAAAAACTTCATGCTTTGGCAGATTTTAAACCGCTAGATATTTGATCCATCTTGCAAAGTTGATAACTAGTACCCCATAGACTTGGACTTGTTCAAATTCTGCAAATAGACTTATGGCAGATTGAAAAGCTAATTTAAATAATTTTGCATTTTAATGATATATTTTTCTTATTTTCTTACAGACCAAAATATGCTATATTAGAGTAAATAAATAAATTGTTTTATATAAAATTTTTATGTAAATTAAATTTAATACAATAATTGAGCATGATTAATTTATATTGTTGGATGAATAAATTGATTTTATAAATTAAACACAATAGATGGGCAACTTAGCTTTGGATGAATAAATTGATTTTAGAAATTAAATGCTATCTTTCTTTTTTTAATCGATGGTGATTATTTGTTATAAAAGATGTGTTTACAAAAATATTTTAAATTGAACTTCTAACATATAGTAATGGTTAAATAATGTCATTTCACCCTCTGCCAATGTGACAACATTACCCCCAGCCCTTAAAGAGAACAATTTTTATCTATAAATGAATATATTACAGTAGTTAAGCTTTTGATATACTCGTAACCCTATATTATAGACAACTTTTGCATGACCTAAACCAACTAAAAGTTTTTCAATGCTCTTCAAGAAATTTATGTCATTAAAAATTTGAGATTAGCTAATACTTTAATATGTGTTTTTTTTGCAGTTTGAGGTTACACTGTTCTTTCTTGCCTCCACGATAGGTGATTCTTTTCTACAAACTTGTGAGTTGAAAAACAATTGCAGTCAATCTAAAATTGTTTGGGCTCTTTCGTAAGTTTTGTGAAAATCTTTCAACACTCAGTACAATATTTTAAGAATTCAATTCTTGAATTTAAAATATTAACATGATTTCATTTTAGATTTTGTTATTTATAGTTTTTGAATCTTGCTTGTTAAAAAACATGCTGTAACTTTGGTACTTGTTATTATTGTTAACTGCCTCGCCAAGTTATTCCAGTTGCCATAATTTTAGTTTAGATTGTTAACACCTCAGTGGCTTGTGTGAAGGAGAATATGGAATGCACCAAGTCTGCAGTCAAAGCACTTGAACCAGTTAACATAATGCCAAAGAAATGATGTCTCATGGATTGCTCAGTGGCAACATCTCTTTTCTAAGTGTCAAAAGATGTGAAGGGCTTCATCGGTATGACCTATCTTTCCATTGTTTTGCTATTGTATCTTTATGGCTACTGAACTAGTTTTTTCTTCAGCTAGTCCTTGTAGTTTGTTGTACATGACAGAGCTGAACTAGTTTTTTCTAGTTATGGCAGCCTTGTGCTCCTTTTTTATTATTTGTAAATTTTTTCTTGCATTGATCCAATACAAAAAAATATTTATTGCCACTTTGCTTTGTCTTGTTTCATTTTCTTATTGGTTGATTCTCAAATAGAAAGTGTTGGCTCAAATTTGTCAATCTTTACTTGGCAACATCATAAAATATATAATTTTCCAAATTTATTTGCTTTTATGTTTTAATTCAAATTTAATAATATGTTTTTTCTACATTATAAAATTTATGGTATTTAATAAATTATTCATATCATGACTAAATTTACTACCAATTAATAGAAACCAATAAATAAAAATGACTACCATGACTAAATAAATGATTAGTTAACAACAATCAATGATTAAATTATTACAATGACTAAATACATGACTAAATATACATACTACCAAATTGATGACTAAATATACTACCAAATTACCAAATATACTACCAAATTGTTGACTAAATATACTACCAAATTAATGACTAAATTAATGACTAAAATTTGTTTAGTCATAAATTTGGTTGCGAGATAAATGATCGACAATAAACTGCCAATGGTCACGTGACTAAATATACTACCAAATTGATGACTAAATATACTACCAAATTACCAAATATACTACCAAATTGATGACTAAATATACTACCAAATTACCAAATATACTACCAAATTACCAAATATACTACCAAATTGATGACTAAATATACTACCAAATTTATGATTAAATATACTATCAAATCAATGACTAAATATACTACCAAATTAATGACTAAAATTTGTTTGGTCATAAATTTGGTCACGAGATAAATGACTGGCAATAAACTACCAATGGTCACGTGACCAAACTATTGATCACATGACCAATTTTTGGTAGTTTTTTTAGTCATTTATTTCTGTTTTGCTACTAGTGAACAATCAATTCACGAACAAAGTGGTATTGAATATCGACATGCTTCGCCCATGCATGATACATAAGATTCTTGGCCAAAAATATCGCACTATGGCTATCATAGCCAATCTGAATAGTCTTACAATCAAAACCAATAACTGCATATAATCTCTATAACCAAAATATCTCCTTAGAGACATGGGTAGCTGCCATGTACTCTGCTTCAGTAGTCGACAATGCAACTGTATGCTGCCTCTTACTCATCCAACTCACTGCTCCTCCAAACAGAGTAAATACATACCCACTTGTGGACCTTTGACTATCTAAGTCACCTGCCAAATCTGCATCAACATAACCATGTATATCCAATGTCTTTTCCATACTATTAGTATAGAATAAACCAAACAATAATAAGAAGTACCAACCAAATATCTAAACACTTTCTTTGCATAATTTCAATGTTGTCTACCAGGGTTAGACATAAACCTGCACAAAACTCCCATTGCTTGGGTAATATCTGGTCTAGTGAAAACCATTGTATACATCAAACTTCTTACAACACTAGCATATGGAACCTTAGACATATCCTCTAAATCATCTTCATTCTTAGGACACATATCTAATGAAAGCTTAGTACCAATCGGTAAAGGAATTCTAACTGGATTGCAATCTTGCATACCAAATTTGTTCATAATAGTATCAACATACTTACTCTGCGATAACTAAAGCTTTATGTTTACTCAATCTCTTTTGATCTCCATCCCCAGAATATACCTGGTTGCTCCTAGATCCTTCATCTCAAATGCCCCTGAAAGTTGGGCTTTTAGCTCACTAATCATACACTTAGTGTTATTGAAAATAACATATCATCCACATACAAGGTAATAATCAGTATATGATCATCAATACATTGAATGTAACGATCCTCTTAACTTCTAACAAACCTCAATTTCAAAACAAAAGAGTCAAACTTCTGATACCACATTTGGGGAGATTGTTTTAAACCATAAAGAGATCACTTTAATCTGCATACCCAATGTTCTTTCCCTTGTACCTTAAACTATGTAGGTTATTGCATGTAAATTTCCTCTTCTAAGTCTTTGTGCAAAAAAGTTGTTTTGACATCCATTTGCTCAGTCTCAGAGTCATTAGCAGCAGCAATAGATAACATAAATCTAATCAAGGATAATTTAGGAACAGGAGAGAATATTTCACCAAAATCAATTCCCTCTCTCTGGGAGTAGCCCTTGGCCACTAGTCTCGCCTTGTACTTCTCTAATGAACCGTCTACTCCAAACTTTTTCTTGAAGACTCACTTACATCCAATGGCATTTCTACCTTTGGGCAAACACACAAGATCCCATGTGTTACACAAGTCTAATGCCATCATCTCCTCCAACATGGTCTATTGCCAAGACTCACTATCAACTGAATCTATAGCCTCCCTATAAGATCCAAGTTCATCGTCAGTACTTAATAAAGCAAATATACAATAGAAATCTGGTGGGCTATACTTATCAACTGGATTCTATTGCCTTGTGGATCTTCTAGGAATAGGAGTAAGGGGCTCTTCTTGTTCTTGAGCTTTCTCAACTTCTTCTTGTTATCTTTCCCAACCTCTTTAGTTTTCTCAATAACCTCATTTGAACCCTCTTCTTCTTCATCTTCATCCTCCTCATCCTAAATCTATCTCTTTGTTCTTCCAAAGGTGCATCTTCTTGCTTAATCTCAAAGTGTACTCTTATTTCTTTATTTTTTTCTCTTGGCTATTCAGAATCTAAAATAACTCTAAGTTCCCTGAAAATAACATCTCTAGAATAGATAATATTATGGGTTAGTGGATTCCAAAGCTTATAAGCATTAACATTATCACCATATCCAATGGAAATTCACTTTTCAGCTTTTGAGTCCAACTTAGATCATTTTTCTTTAGGTACGTGAACATAAACCTCACAACCAAATACCATTAATGTGAAACAAAAGGTTGCTTACCCGTCCACACTTCATAATGAGTTGTTTCAAGAGCCTTGCAAGGAGATTTGTTCAAAAAGTAACAAGAAGTACTCACAACTTCTGCCCAAAAGCATCTATTCAACTATGGACCACTTAGCATACTTCTGGCTCTTTCCATGATTGTCCGATTCATCCTTTTTGGCACTCCATTTTGCTGTGGAGTATATGGAGTAGTCTTCTATCTAACAATTCCTGCATGTTTGTAGAACTCATCAAAGTCCCTAGAACAGTATTCCCCTCCATTGCTAGATCTCAAAACCTTTATTTTACAATCTGATTACTTTTTAACTAAGGTTTTAAATTCTTTAAACATACTGAATACTTTAGATTTATGTTGCATAAAATAAATCCAGGTAAATCTTGAGACATCATTAATGAAGGAAACAAAATATCTAGATTCTCCAATTGATTCAACATCTACAAGACTAAATACATTTGAATGAATAAGTTCTAATTTATTCTTAGATTTATAATTGCTTGAAGGAAATAGATTTCTATTGTGTTTGCCAAACACACAATGTTCATAGAAATCAAAACTCTCATCAAAATAAGATAAATCATCTAACAATTTTTTATACAAAATAGTTTTTAAACTAGTTTCACTTATGTGGCCCAATCTGCGATGCCACAACATACAAGTATTTTTCAGACTTTTCAGTTACATTGTTAGAGTAGAGTCCCCTTCCTTGTTTCTCTCACTATCACCAAACTCCCTCTTACCAAAATGTAACCATGCTTATCAAATGTTACGTGCATTCCATTGTCATTCAACTTAGAAACTAAAATCAAATTCCTAGCTAAACCTAGAATATGCAAAACACCAGGTAGGGTTTTCATCCTCCCATCATTGAAACACAATTGTACCTTGCCCCAACCATTGATAGGATATGAACTGTTGTCACCAAGGTATACTTCACCTCCATCATATTTATCATGTGGAAAACCATTCTCTATGAGGAGTCATGTGATAGGTGCAACCCAAGCCAATCAACCATTGTTCATTAGACATAACACTGCAAGAAGAAATCAAAACATCATGACGTAAATCTGAGGACTTCTCTATGGAGGAATCAAACTGCTTCTTTTTATTCCAGCATTCCTTCTTCACATGTCCCCTCTTTCTGCATTTCCAGCACTTTACTCTATTCTTTTTCCCAAGAGTCTTAGATATACCCTTAAGAATGTACTTGGGTCCCTTCTAATCTCCCTTTTGTCCTCTTTCCCTAGACCTTCCCCTGACATGGAGTGCATCCTTTGAACTATCCATAGCCTTCTTTCTCATTTCATGTGCCAACAGAGTTGCAATAAGAACATCCAATTTTAAATCATTGAGATTAGCACTAATAGCAAGGATAAAATTTTACCATGACTTAGGCAAAGAACAAAGTAACATGATACATTTATCTTCTTCATCTATATTAACATCAATAGAAGCCACCTGACTCAAAATCAAATTAAATGCATTCAAATGCCCAGTTATCGAATCACCCTCCTTCATTTTAAGTAAAATTAACTCACTTTTCAAATAAAGTTTGTTTACTAGAGTTTTGGCATGGTAGATCTCATCCAATCATTTCCATAATGCAAATGCAATTTTTTCTTCAGAGACATTTAGTAGGACATAATATGCAAGCCACAATCAGATTGTACCTCATGCCTTTTTATCCATCTTATCCCACCCATCTTGATTGATTGCATTAGGTTTCTTTTCTTTTGTCGCAACCAACCATTGATCTCTTTCTTCAAGTAGATCCTCCATTTTCAACTTCCATAACTCATAACCTATTCCTTTGAATTTTTTGATGTCCAATCAGGATGAGGATGTAGTCATGGCTTCTACAAAAAAATTGCAAAATAAATTCAACCAGATCCCCCACTATAGCTCAAAAAACCTTCACACTTCCACCCAAGACACGAAATTGACTAGGCTGTTATACCAAATGTCAGAAATGAAGGTGAACAACTATAGAATGGAAATTTGATTTAAACTATTATAAATCCAGTGTAGAATCAAATGGAGATTATAAGAAATCAAATTAGTGATACAAAGAAATAAAGGAAAAGAAAAACTAAACACATAACATAGTGTTTACGTGGAGAAACCCTTTTGGAAAAAAAACTCCACACAAGAAGAGATGTACCAGTCTATATTAACTTCAATAGAGTTAAGAATACATCACTAACAACCTCCTCTTCAATCTTCAATTCACCGGCACCTGTTTTTAGTCTCAACTCTCTATCACACCCTAGCCGTAATACAATGCCCTCATTAAAAGAGTGTTGCCATTTAGGGCAAAAAACCCTAACATAACTTCTACCATCATATTTGCGACCTAAAGATGAACGGTCCAAATTGACTACAAAATTACAATATTTTACAAGGCAATTTTCTAAAAAAAATTCCTTCGGGACCCCTTTAGACCCCGTTAGGTACTGGATCCAAATGCAACTAAAACAGGACTGCTGCTTGGTGAATACATCTTCCCTTATGGAAATTTACAAACAACATTAGGAGTAATTAATTACATAGGATTTACAAGGTTGATGGCACCTTAATCCTAACAATATGCTATGGTATGTATTAGACTAGACATTGCCCAAGTAGTGTGAGTTCTTTCCATCTATATATCTAATTCTGATAGAGTTTATTGGGATCTAGTTAAAAGAGTCTTCAAATATTTGTGGGGTATCTTAGAGTATTCCTTGTGTTATCATGGTAATTTGATAAGAGATAAGCATTCCCTTGATATTCATGGTTATGTGGATTCGGATTGGGTAGGTGATGTTGATAGCAGAAGATCCACCAATGCTTATGTGTTTACTTTATTTGGTGGTGAAATTAGTTGGATGAGTAAGAGATAGGTTATGGTTGATTTTCAACAACTGAGGTTGAGTATATGGTATCTACTCATGTCTGTAAAGAAGCCATTTGGCTTAAGAGATTGTATTAAGATATTGGAATAAAACCCTGGTGCAGTGAGTGTGATCTACCTAGATAAGAACCCAACATTTCATGCCAAGACCAAGCATATTGATGTATAATATCAGATTGACAGAGATTTATGGTCGAGGATGGTAGGGTGAATCTGGTTAAGGTAGAGACTTTGAAGAATGTTGTGGATTCATTAACTAAGCTTGTGAGCACAAAGAAGTTCAGATGGTGTTCGGAGTCTATGGGCCTCTCAACCCCTAGCAATTAAATCATGATGTTGATACTTCCTTTTCTCTTACAAGGTTTTCAACAAGTGGGAGAATGTTAGCAAATGTGTCTCAACCTTGCAATTATAAAAAGTGCAGTTTTTTGAATATAAAAATAGAAAAACTCAATTTATGAGCTATAGTGTTAGTTTTTTGCTAAAATAAAAATTCCATGTTGTTTTCCATTGCTATCAGTGATACTTGATGAATCTCTTCGAGGTCTTCAATTAAAAAATAGGCCCAATCGACCTCCTGGATCAAAAGTTATGGCCTCTAGAAGTTGGACCTCCCATATTGTAAAACGTGTTGAACACAAAAAAGAGATGTAAGGGGGAGTTACACATGTTGATGCATGTTATGAAACAATCACAAGGCATCTTTGATTGAGATAATAAAACCCTAAGGATTTGGGTGCCACCTTTGAGTGGTTTCACTCATGGTTTTCTAATTACCATTTGATAGTTTCATGTATTATATCTCATATATATTAGGTGCTTGAGATGGAGGTTGTGTGAGAGTCTTATAGATGTTAAGTTGCTTCCAGACCTTTGTTGGTGATACTCCTGTGAAGGCTTTCTCTACAAGTATATTGTAATCATGTTGATTTTGAATAATATATTAAGTTGTTTTTGGAGTGTGGGGGTTTTCTCCCAAAAGGGTTTTCCCCATGTAAATCATCGCGTTGTGGTATGACTACTATTTATGTTTATTTATGTGTAATTTATGTAATTGTTGTAAAGATCTGAAAAGTTTTGCATAACCCTCCTCTCAAGATTAGTGTAGAAAGTTGTTCCACTACCTTAGCTTCCTTACACTATGATGATATCTTTACTTCATTTAGTTGATATTTAGTCTATTGCATATTCTATGCAATATAAATAAATCATTGGTATTTGTGTTATTGTTCCTTTACTTAAGAGTTATAAGTGATATGAAGAATTGTCTAAGTAAAACCATGATCTAAATGTTCATGTCTCAACTCTATGCTATGCTATTAGAAATAAGATCAATTTAGTTGTAATGTATATTTCAAACATAATGTATTATGGATATATTTGTATAGGTAGCTAATAAGGTTTATTATCTCGCTTGTACTTGTAGCCTGATATTGTTAACATTCTATTTAGTTGTGTAAATTCATTGATTTTTACGATTCAAATAAATTGAAATACAATGCGTGACTGAGATTTCCATTTATGTACCTAAAAGAAAGTGTTATTTTTGTAGAGATAGAAAATGATATTTCAATGGATCTAAATGTATCATATTGTTGTATCTTGATCTTATCTTTTAAAATCTAAAGTATTTTGTCTATGTTCTATTTTGTTTGACTTAGATCATTTATAAAACTATTGCATGATTAAGACAAAGAACTTTGTTGATTGTATAATGATATAAATCTATATCATTACAAAAATCTAAATTGGTATACATTAGAAAACAAAACTATAACATTTAAATACTTGAATTTTCTTTTTGTTATAATTGGAATGATGTTGATTTTAGTTGGTTTGACCTTTAAAACTTAAAATTATGGCTTTGTATTTGAAACCTAGTTTATAACTCAAGTAGATAAAGTGAATCATGGTTTAATTATGATAAATGAAAAAGTGTCTAAGTTTAATTTATGAATTTAACTTTTGTAATTAATAGAAAAAAGAACAAGTGTAAATCTTAGTAAATCTCTAGTTTGTAACTTTGGGTTGTGACATTCTCTTGCAATAATTATCTTTATTTAGTGTTGGGAGCTTGGTGGCTTTTAAAAGAATGCTTTGCTAGTGCCAATTTCTAGATGAATAAATGTTTGATGTCCATGCAATAATCTTTGATTGCAGTGCCTATAAAATCACTTGTTTTACCAATATAGGGGATGTTGGTTCCCAAAATCATGGCAACCCAAAACCCTAAAACATTTCACCATCACCAAGGATAGGGGTGTTGTCAAGGTGATTGAAAGAGGTTTATCAACAGGTCAAGGGTGATTTTGGTCAATTGACAAGAGTGGGTATGCTCCTCTACACTTCAAGCTTAGCCAGGCTCTAGAGGGATATTCTGAGGGGTATACCTTAATAGGTATTGAGTTCAGACCAGATGAACAACTAAAAACCAATGAACAACCAAACCCAACTTGTTATCTTGATCCCAAAACTATCATTGAACCAATAACAACTGGCTATCACAAAACCCCTATATAGCTGATACAAACTGTGTGAATGTACATGCACAGGAAAGATGGCTTTTCCCCTAAACCATTGGTAAATATTTGTTTAATTTAAATAGTATGAGATTGGTCTAATGGAGCCAAGACTGGTGCCAATCTAATTGGGATACAGATTCTTAGATGACAGGAAAGTAAACAATGAAAAGGAAACAAAGGAAATTTGATCTAAGCATAAGTTGTATCAGGTTACAGGTTTTGTGCTTCAAACACACTTAGTAATCTAGAAAAGAATTGCATGCATTCAAATGCAAAGAACATATGACAATTACAAGGCTTGTAATATATTTAAAATTCTATCACATTTTCAAATGTCTAATACAAACTTATCAGCAAATGTGATAAGAGGAAAATCCTAAATACATACAAACTATCATGGAGACATTCTCTGCACAATCCCTACTGCACACTATCTTTCATCTGTTTCACCACCCCATTACTTCCCTACAACTAGACATGGCGTGATTTGGAGCCCTAGAAGCATTTTGGACTTGCACAGGCTCTAGCCACCACAAAAGAACTAATCCTTGAAAAGAGTTTTGATCCCCCCAACAACCCCACCAACAACAATTAAAACATCATTTCCAGCTACCCATTTTGCATTAACGACGATCCTAAGAGTTGTTGGCATGTTTTCCCATGTTTTCTAGGTGTTTCTAGATGGTAGAGAGGGAAAGGAAGGCAAGTCAGTCATGCCTTGACAAATCAGGCTTCGGAGGTCGGGCCTCCACCATGCACCATGTATTTTGAAAAGGAAGAAAAGAATCACCTGATCCCCAAATACTTAGAAAAAACTTTGAAAATTGCTGGGGGTCGGGCCTCAGACCTTCTTCCTTCCACCTTCCAAAAGAAAGAAGGAAGAAAAGAAACTTCCATCTCAGCACCACCAGAAACACTTAGAAGAATTTGAGTTCGTTGGACTTCAATCGTCGGGCCTTCCACTTGCCCTCTTCCAAAAGAAAAGAGGAAGAGAAAAACCCCTGATGACTGATGCCTGAAACACTTAGAAAGTTTTGAAACCTCGTCAAGCTTCGGTGAACGGGCCTTCTACCTTCTTCCTTCCAAAATAAAGGAGGAAGAAAAGAAACCTCTTGCCTACCACCGCTCGCAACACTTAGACGAATAAGGCTTCGTCAAACTCTAGTCGTTGGGCCCTCTCCCTTCTACTTGCTTCAGAAGAAGACAAAAGACCACCACTCTGACCTTTGAAATCTGCAATACTTAGGAAATTTTTAAAACCCTTAGCAGACTTCAATGGTCAGGCTTTCCCGTTAACGCATGCTCTAAAGAAGACAAAAGGCCGCAAGCTTGACCTTCAATGCCCAAAAATACTTAGATGATTTTTCAAGGAACCAAGGCGGAATACGGAGCCGATAGAAATGACACGATGGAAGATAGGAACCCTAAACTTCAACACTTTGGAAAAGGTAGAAAATATAAGAAAAAGACTTAGAATTTTTTGACTTAGCCATTTTTTAGGGTTTCTTCCTTACATTTCAAAAGGCAAATAGATGTAAACCTATTAGAGGGGACCCATTCAAAATAGTCTCAGATCAGATATAAATGATGGATTCAACAACAAAGGCACAAAGTAGGGATCTTAGATGGATTTGGGGCAAAATAGAGCAAGTTGGGAATTGGATTTTTCAGGCACCAACATGGGGTACCATGAGAACAACCAATTTTGTAAACACTAGAGTTTTATCTAAGTGTCTCTCTCTAATATTTTGTAGAAAAAATCTTATTCTTGACTTTCTTATACAATTTAAAAGTTATCTTGATGCCTTTTTTCCTCAAAACTTTTGAAATGTTAATTGAGATACACTCAATGTAAGGAAGAAAAACCACAACCTGGGTGGCTATCTATTCACTATCACTTTTGTAGATCTTATATTGCCTTATGGATAAATTGAGCACTCTCAAAATATGTGTACTTATACCATTCATCATAAAAACTTGGTAGTTTGAGAGATCTCCAGGTTAATGTGTTCTTCATCACAAACTCAAAATACCCTTATAGCTAGGGTTATTCATAAAAATGGTAGCTATAGAGTTATATATTCCAATCTAGTGTCAATTATCACAAAGAAGGTCAAAAAGTCTACTAACTAGTCTTCCTTAGAAGATGGTACCAAAAAAATCCATTCCTAATAAAGAGATCACTCTGAGAATTTGTGGTGCACCTAAAATTCGTAAAGGTAAGATACCATTAAGACCCATTGTTGACACCATTGACTTTCCAACTTATAAATTAGCTTTGTTCATTGCTAATAAAATCATGCCACTTGTTGGAAGAAAAAGTTATTTTGTTAAAGTATCTTTCGACTTTTTTGAATTCATCAAGGAAACAAAGCTTGGTGATGATGACATTCTTTCTAGATTTGATGTGATTATACTATTTACTAAAGTCATAGTCAATGATGTGATTGAACTGACAAATATACACATAGATCATGAGATTATTGTGCTTGTTGAACTCTACTTTAAATCAACCTTTTCACTTTCAAAGGGACCTTTTATGGACAATTAGATGGTGTTGCTACGATGTCCCTCTTTCTTCTATTGTTAATATTTTCATGGAGTACTTTGATGGAAAAATATCCAATTCCTTTCCTTTAAAAATGAGGCGGTACAAATAGTACATGATGATACAAATATGTGTTGGCAACATGGTCAAGACAATCTAGAGTTGTTTCATTCACATTTAAATAACATAGTGGACAACATTAAGTTTACCAAGGAGCTTTCAACTATGATAGACTTACCTTCCTTGATATTCTTATTCATAGTGAACTTGATGGATCCATCTCACATCAAGTTTATAGTGAAACATCACACATTGATCTCTGTCTCATGTATCTTCCCACCATCACCTGGCCCAAAAAGCAGGTGTTTTAAAAACTTTAGCTATGAGGGGGTTTAGTGTCTAGGATGAATAACTTGTTGACAAGGAGATCTCTCACATGACCAAGGCTTTTATGATGAATGGACGTAAGAACATGCACATTTTTAGAGCATTTAAACTAGCTAGAAGTTATCACAATATCTATAAGTGATGGAGACAAGATAGACACCTTTATGGATTTTCTTCCTTACATTATAGGTATCTCAAATAAGATTTCAAAATTTGAGAAAAAGGAATCAAGACAACTTTTAAATCACATAAGAATGTCATGAATAGGATTTTTCCATGAAAGATTGGAAATAACAACTTCTTAAGCCAAGTGTTTACAAAAATGATTGTTCTTCTAGTACCCCCTTCATTATTGAAACATGTCGGTCTATAGACACTAGGATCAAAGAACATAATATGGACATCAATCACACATTTGCCCATAAATTGACATTAACAGAGAATTCTTCTAAACAAGATGTCATAGCTCCTTAAAATCCACCAAGGTCCCAATAAATAAAGATAATTATTACAAGAGAAAATAAAGGGACAAAATTAAAATCGATAAGCACTCACATAATCTCAATAGAGACAAAAGGTAGGGTTTAAGCCATGTTTGAAATCTAATCATTAATGCACTTAGACATAATTACACTCTTGTTTTTTAACTCATCTTGCATCCATCTATATGAGTGGTTGTTGTTTCTTACTATTGTATGAGTAATTTTAAATTGGTGTTGTTTCCTTTGTTAAGGTGTCTTCTTTTCACCCCCTCTGATACCTCACCTGCCTCTCTTTCTTGTTCCTCTTATCTCTTATCTCTTTCATATTTCACTTTATCGACACTTTATTATTCTTTCTCTATTTTTTATCACTGCCCCTCCTTTTTATTCCCCCATTACAAAATCATTTTTCTTCTTGTTTAGTTCACATCTTGATCCCTCTCCCTTGTACTTCAATTAAATTTTGAATATTTTTAATACTAATTTAATCTTAATGTAAATCTTCTTTGCACTATCATATTTTAGTTTTTATCCTATAAATTACATAGCTTGAACAATTTTCCTTTGTGTCACATTATATTTCTTCAAAAATTCTTTTATTTCATTTTTAGTCTTAACTTTTTTTAGATATAGGGTAAAAATGGTTTTTTTGAAAGGGCCCCAATTCTTTTACAAAAAAGAACCAACACGAGACAACAAAATGGCTATGCAACAACACAACACTTTAACAAGGATACATCAAAGAGTATACTAGAACACAAAAGGAGAGGAAAGTAGGAAAACAACCTTTAGTTGAGAAAACAAAAAAGGAACATACAAAGACCATACATATCAAAGCTTGTTAAGAGCTATAACAGCTTCCCACTCATCTTGGAGAGCTTTCAAATGTTTTTCCAAGGCATCAGTGTCCATTGATTCCACATACTTAGCTTTGCTACCCTAAGTACGAGTATTGGGACCAATCTAAGCTTGGTTATGATGGACCTTGATCTTTTCCTACAGGGCTTTGATATTTTTGACAGAGCTATTAATGGTGGCTTTGCTAAAATTGACAACCTTTTGAAGATTGGCTTTGACCTCCAAAACATATCAACTTCTAGCTTCATAATTCTTTCTTTTTCAACAAACTGTTGCTTCATACTAGCTACATCCTTCTTAGTATTTCATTCCTCCATTAGAGGTCTACAATTTATTCTTGTTGAGTTCTATAAAGAATCACTTTAAACTTTATGATGAATATCCACCTCCTTGTGGAGTTTGTTAGTTTTATCAGCTAGAAGGTTAACCACCAAAGCAATGTCTTTGAGAGAAGTAGAAGGGCAAGGGTTGCAATCCTCCCAGCCAGAGGTGTTGTGGCAGAGGCCATTGATCTTAGGAATTCCATCTTCAACATTGAGGTCTTCATCCTCGATCAACTTTCCCTTCCCTTTTGTATTGATTTTAGCTCTACCTTGGCTGTTATCAGTAATTGATGGGGTCTCCCCTGTAACTATGGTTTGAGGTGATAATCTCTTCTTGCAATCTCCACCACCCTTAGGAGTCCTTTTTGACAAATTAGAACTTGAGTTATCAGTGGAGCTATCATTGACCATAAAGTTAGGGTCTGATGAGGATGAGGTACAAAAGATAGGGGATGGGGACATGCGTATCTTCTTGGATGAGGTACAATGACGAGAATAGGGAGGGGGAGAGCATTTGAGCTTGCATGAGTGAGGTAGAGAGGAACAACCATGCCGATTTAGTGATAGAGGGTAGAGGCCTAAGGACAAGACATACTTAATGATAAAAAGATAAGCGATTGATGAAGTGGAACACTCCAACATTTCGTTTAGCCTCAAGTACCTAATACCCCAAAGAAGATAGAGGGAAGAATGGACAACTTGTGTGTTGATGTTGGAAGTGAATGTGCAAAGAAAATGGTAAGTGTAGATGGATTGAAAATGCCCTTCCAGTCTTAACTTACCTTACTATATTTATTTTAATTTATTATTTTTTAAGTTTTACTTCATTTTTAACTTATTTTTTAATTTTGTAGTTCTTGTATTAACCCCTCACTCTTGGAATCCAAGAGATTACTTGTTGATCTCATCTACAAATGCTCACATATTTTTGTCATTTGCTTCTATGTATTGTTGATGGATCATGGAGTAAGATCCAAAATGTTGATGCAAAACCTAACTATCATTTTCAAGAACCTTTTCTAAGTAATCTCATGAATTGTGAAAACTTGATGTTTACTAGTTTAAAAGTTGTAAGGCATTTTTTAGTGAAGTTCAATAGAGGAAGAAATCAATTTGAATAGCTTAGGGTGAAATAATTTTGTTAAAGTTTAAGATAGGGACACAAAGATATGACGGTAAAATGTTGTTGAATGTAGTCACAAAAAATTCCATGTAACACTCATTAACCTTAAAAATTAAAGGAATAGAGAAGATTTAGATATTAGTGAAGAGTTAGGCAGGATTAATGTCTTAACCAATCGTCAGGAAAGATGAAACACTAATACATAGAGGCCTAATAAAATGAAACAAATTGATTAGATTGACTTATAAATAGAAAATTACCATGTCACATGTTTCTTTAGGGAGTTAAGTATTATATGCCATAAGTTGCTGACTCACGTGTTTAAGGTCAAGGAGTGTTTTGTTACTTTTTTGAGTGACTCAGGTCAACAGTTGCTTCTTACCTTCATATCTTCGAATTCCTATCTTCAACTTAATTTTTTGCCCTTTCAATCTACATTGTTAAAATTGAAGATTTTCTCTTTTGAGTTTGATTTTAGATAGTCTTCACAAGTGTTAGTTAAACTATTTTTATTACTTTTTAACTCAATCCACAACCTAACTTTTCTTAAAACCTAGTTTAAAGTTTAAAACTTGAGGCCTTCTAAAGTTTGTGATCTCTTCGTGTGCATTTTATGAGATGACCTAACCTAATAGTAGGAACTTAAGTATTTTGTATATGAAACTAGAATCAACAATCCCCATTCTCTTTTTTATTATCTTGATGATAGATCACTAAGCATGTTCCAAAACCTAATATCATTTTAATATACTATGAAATGTCACCAAAACAATACAAGAAACCTAAAACTTGAAAAAATCATAAAAATAAAACAAAAGTTACAATATAAAACATGTTTTGAATTACAAAGGAATTCGTATGATATAATCTTGTAAATTTTAAAAATCACTCCCACAAAATAACTAGACATCTAATTAAGAAGGCTTCTCAATTTAACTATGTGGCAGTTTTTAACATTGACATTTCAATCACACTCCATAATCCAACATTAATACTAAAGACTATTATATTAATGATAAATCATGAAATGTTATTCAAACATTAATACTTAAAAACTACACTAATAAAATAAAATGAAAATACCATGTCTCTAAAATTAATTAGACATCTTGTTTGTTTAGTCTGTTTTACATGTTTAAAAGTTATAATTTCGAGGTCAAAGTCCATTTTTTTAAACAACGGTCATTCTGCTTACCAACCTAACCCGGCGTACCCTACCTTCAATGTCGATATCATTCACTTTATTGGAGGACCATACAACTGGGGGACATAGACCCCTAACAATAGGGCAAGTCATGTGACTGTTCACGAAACAGGAAAATAGACAGAAATGTAATGATTTCGAAGAATAAAATAAAATGAAACGATTTTATACGAGTGAAAAATTACGGATTCCGTTGTGCCTTTATTGTAGAGACGTGAATCGACGACTGAATATTGATGTCAAAGATTGTTTTGAACAATTCATGGCCAACAATGGCATACGAGATAGCAGACAAGCGGGGAAGCAGCTCATGATAATGATTTTAACAGATCTACTTATAAATGTCATTGCCATTCTATAGTTATACTTGTTGCTTTGGCCCGCCGCGAAAAACCGCCAAGAATTAAAGCCTGCCTTCGATTTTTTTGGCGTGCAAGGAGGTTGTAAGGATTCGATCGCGCGACCGTGGATTGAGTGAGAGGAGCGGTCAAGATGCGGGGCAAAGGCCGGCAAGCTCTGCCATTGGCTAATTTGGAGCTCAGCAGGTATGTATCTTTGTATGCTGAAATGTTGTACTTACTTGCTTTCATTTCAAGATCTCAAGTTAGATTGTTAAGTTTTGGTTTGTGTGCGATTAAATGATGGGAGGGAGAATAGAATTTTGTGATAATTTGTGTTTGATCTGATTATTTGCTCGGTCATGCATCGGAAAATAGTTATTAGATGACTGTTTGTTGAGACTAGATATTTAAAGTATTTTAGGGTTTGATCCGATTAAATCTCTCGAATGTTGTTAGATCAATATAATAAGGCTGTGGATGTTGGATTATGCCTTTGATTTACGTTTTGATTGATAGTTTCTTTGAGGATGAAAGGGCTATGCCGGTTGTAAGTTGAAGCGCGTAAATGTCGAGCTTTAGTATAGGAATTCTAACCTTGAGACCTTCTTTCCTGACGCAATGTCTTTGTTTATTGAGAGGCAGCCCTTATGTGGAAACTTATGACTTGGATTCTTGTTTTTTAACCTAATTTTATCAGAATGGAATCGCTTTCTTTTGCACTAATAGGATATCACTCTGCACTATGGTTCTCACTAGGCCACTTATCCTACTGCTAGTGAATGCTCTTAATTGTGGAATTGTTCTCAAAGTATATTTAACAAATTCTCGAAAATACGGATAGATTTGTAATGAACTCACCATTTTGTTCTGAAAGGAGTTGCGATAGAGGATAGTATATTGGCCAAAATAGAACCTGCAACATAAATCATGGTGCTTGTGTAAAGCAAAGGAAGAGGATGCTCGGAGAAAGAGAGAAAAAGCTGGAGGCTGCTTGCAATGGTGACGGGTGTATCTGATGTCGGAAAATATCAAGTCTCTAACATCCAATCCCGAAAGCGGGTGGCTAATAAGTGTGGATTAGTGTTTTTGCTCTCTGCCTTGGCAGATCAAACTCGAAGAGCAAGACAATACATTGCCCAGAGTAGTGTCTGCAACATGGATCATAGTATCTGTGTAGAGAAATGGCATAAAAGCATCATAACAGAAGAAAATGCAGTAGCGCACAATTCTGTTCTGATAGGAGACGTGCTATGTTAGTATATTGCCCAAAGCAGTGCCTGCAACATACACTATTGTATATCTTTACAGCAATGGGAGCTTTGCTTCGGAAAAGAAAGAAATTTAATGGCTTAAGATAGTGTCTTTACGTAGGAATCAATAGATTTTAGCATAAGTCAACTGGGAAATATAGCTGCATTATATTAATCTATCTGTTATAGTAAAATGGCTCTTAGTATTAGGAAGAAACTCATAAATGAATAAGGTGTACCTTGTCAGGAATGGAGAAACTTGTAAATATCATCAGTGGTGGCATTGTAGGCATGCTATTACAGTTAATATTTCACGTTATTGGCTATATTTTTACAGCTGTGATTTATTTCTACTGTTTAGTATGGGAACTTGCGCTTATTTAAGAAGCAGATGGTCTTGAAAGCTGAGGGAGCATACATGGACATGACTAATATGGAGAGATACATCATTGATATACTCAAGGTTGCATCTCTCTCCCTTTCAGTCCAGAAGTGGTTCAGAACTCTTCTTTGGACCCTTGATCTTGTGATCTCATTGAAGCCCTAAATTCTTTCATTGATTAAATTCATTTTAAATTTACGCACATAACACGAATCAATGCATCCATCCATGTTACGCATATTCTATACTCTCAATGACTTATAGCCTTATAGGGAGAGAAACATTTATATTATGCTCTCAGCTGCAAGGTTGTGAGGAAACATCCTACTTGACCTTGCCATTGAGTGTATCCATGTCATTCTTTCCATATATGCCTACTGCACAAATAACATTTAGGTCAGGAACAGAAATAACCTTGTATTATGTGAGTGCATAAATGATCTTTTCTTTTGGTCATGTGTCTATAAAAAGCTGTGTGAACCCCATCAATCCAGCTTTTGTGACTTTAATTCTTAAAGAGAATCTCACACACTCACACACATGCATGTGCATGCACACACATGCACGCATGTGCATGCGTGCACACTGACACACACACACACACACACACGTTTCTGTGCTATTCTAGATATGACAGATGCAAATCATTTATAGTCAAAAGAAGGAAGTTATTGACATGGATATTAAGTTTTTGTTTAAAATGACCTTGTTTTTCCTCAAATGCAAGCAGCCATGAAAGTGCATCATTAGAATCATCGATTCCTTGAGAAGCACAACAATAACATCAATGCATAAACAATTTTTGCAATATGCAAATAGAAATAGAAATTTTGTTAGTTTCCATAAATGACCAAAGTAGTTTAATTGGCACTAAAATATATAACTGGGAGTTGTGAACTAGAGGAACACTTAAATCAAAGAATTAGCTCTGCAATCAAAATAAAAAATGGCAATTACAATGCATGCCTGAACAATGGTAAAAGAAAAGGGCAAATGAATATGACTAAATAAGGAGTCAGTCATCCTTGTCTTTGGAGGTAAGAAATATGTCGAAATGCAAAGAACATGAAACGTAGGAGTCTAGGACAATACTCAGACACACATTATATATCAGACCTAAGACATTATCAAGATAAAATATGGTTAATTACAAAATTTAAACAAACACTAAAACTTATAATAACTTGTTTCAGTTTTCTGACATCATTCTAAAATGCAGAATTCAATAAGAGAATCAGACTTTTGTTTGCTAAGATAACTGGAGAATTAGGATCCAGACCTGCAAAGAAAAGGGAAACCAAATGCCACCTGAAACAGTGATGTAAGCAGAAATCAAACTGGGTTCACCAGATGTGAAGGCCACAGTTTGGAGCTAAAGTGCATAACCAAGTAAAAACATACTTGCTATCATTTTTCATCTTTTCGGTATTTTGGGGATGGTGGGGGAATAGCTATTAAAACAATTATTAAAAATTAATATTAAAAAAATTAAGTACAAAAAATGTAAAAGAAGTTGCAATTTATCATTATGCAAACAATGAGTAACATAAGCTGAAATTTATACAAAGTCTGACAATTGACAATCAGTTGATCTAATGATTAACCACAAGCATCTATAATATAATATATATATATTATTCACCAAGTTCAACACACAAAGTACAAAGTACAATAGTACAAATTAACAATGACAACCCAAATACAATGGTCGATTCAGCTCATTGTTTGATGCAAATCTCATGTTATACTCCTCATGGTTGGAATTGGACCTTGACCAACTATGTATGTGCAACCTGATCCTCATCAATTTGTGTCAGGTGCTCATGCTTTACATCCCATTGTGTTGTTGGACTTTTTTTCTACTCAATTGTCTTGTCATCCATAAGACACAAGGCACTATGTAGAATCACAACCTTCTTCTCTTTTCTAGAGGTAAGCATATTCCTTCTGATAGAGTGGATGAAGTTGTATTTAGAACAATTCCTCTCAACAGCAGAGGAACTACAAACTTGTGATAAGATCCAAATGGCCAGTGTGTATTAATGATGGAGGCCCATACAATTGCCACCAACTCATTGGGTTCTCATGCACCGAACTTTCCCAATCTATCTTTGCTGAACTCATGTAGCTCCTAAATCCAGTAAATTTGGTCCACTCGCATTGGATCAAAATGGCTTCCTCTGCGCTACAAATTTTCTTAATAGCCTTCACAAGATCCATCTTCACTCCCATATCATCTATAGGAAAAGGTTACCCGACCTATACACATACCAATTTGGGTTCAGTGCGTAGGAGGCCATGTGCAAAAGAGTGTTGCATTTCTACTGTCTCTCCTGAATTATAGGTTACATGTGCTCATTGCAGAACTGCAAGGTGAGGTCTCTTTGTTGATCAGTGGCCTTTATTTGGCTGAGCATGCTATTGCCACACTTATATATCTCCCCTAGGATGAGAGTGTTAGAGCCCTCATATCCAATCACTGTGGAAACTGGTTACATGATGGAGGTTATGTATTTGGCATTTGACCAAAAAGTGTCACTCTTCACCACTTCATCCTCAGCTCTTGCTTTGTCTTCTACTCAGCCCATCGATTCCACTTTTGTGTGATGATCATTAGTTGTAAGAGCTCTTGCAACTTAATCATCCTCTCCAATAGAATGAAGTTGGATGCATGTTTGGTTTGACGGGTTTGACAAATTCCTTCTTGGAGAAGGACAGAAATGGTGCATGTGACATGTGGTGATTGTAGACAAACATCTTCACATCTCTCACATTGGCTACAACCTGTTTGATCCATTCAATTTTTGCTGATCTCGTCGAGTGCATTGTTCATAGTATGCACACAAGGGGTGCAATAGATATGCTTGTAGATAACTTCAATCAACTTTCTGCCTGCCCTATGCCCTATGCTCATGTGCTGCATCTGTCACAACTTGCACAACATTGTCTGGGTCAGTCTTCACAATGGCATCTTTGAGGATTTGAAATTGGAACTTTGCGTCTTTGTGGTTCCCTGAACAATCAATTGGCCTAGGGAAATAAGGCACACAATGGGTGCAATAGATATGCTTGTAGGTAGCTTCAATTAACTTTCTGGCTGCCCTACACTCATATGCTTCATCTGTCACAACTTGCACAACATTGTTTGGGTCGATCTTTGCAATGGCAAATTTGAGGATTTGAAATTGGAACTTTGTGTCTTTGTTGTTCCTCGGACAATCAATTGGCCCAGGGAAGTAAGGCCCCTCCTTACATGTGACCATGAGATTGATGAGCAGACAGTGTCTAATTTCTGTCCTCCCAGCTATAATGATGCTGCACCTATGTGAGACCCATGTGGCCTTCATTTTCTCCACTAGGGCATTTATTTTCTCGAATAGTTCTGATCCAAAATTGTAGTCCTTAGTTTTGTCTCCTTGGTCCCACATATGAAGGCTCTGCTTGTGCAGCCTTGGAGATGGCCTTCTTAAAATGAGGAGAGCAAGAAACATGCAATGGAATGCCATTGGGAAAGAAGAGGTTGCCAGTGATACCATCTACCCCATCTCTGGCCTCTACATTGAGCATATCTACGACTGGGTTTGGAGTAAAACCGGTGGCCTTATGTTTCCTCTTAGGTTGTATTGCACTTGATGCAAAAATAACTTGTGAATGTTGAGTATCAGTAGTTATAGAAGAAGGTGCCAGTGCTGAGGTAACAAAAGGTGTGGTGATGTCGCCATCATATGATTTCTTTTTGTTACTGTTGTAATCAAAGGAGTGAAAATGATATTTTCATAGGTGAGTCCCCACTCGAATTAACATTTTTGTTGACATCTAATCTTTTTACAAACTGCTGTAAAGGGGCCTTCTTATTGAATTACCTCTTGAGCGTCACCTAATGTGAATTACAATCTGACTTGTGGGGCGACTGCTACTGCTACTGCTCCTAGTTGCTCTCTTGGTATGCATTGATTTTTATCCTTTGTGCTATTTCCAATGCACAATCATCACTTGAAAGTATTGGTTTGAATTGGGTCCATCATGAGAAAGCAAGGAAAGCAATCTACAATGTTTTGAAGCTATAACAATTTTCCATTCAATGTTACAAGGTATCCATATTAATAGGCAACTATTGACATTGTTCCTCTTTGTGATGTGGTGTTCAGAGCCCCTAGTTATGGGGTGCTTAAAGGGTAGTTATTAGAAGAATAAATGACTGATGTAGGAAAACTAATTCAAGACCAACACATGATTTGTCAATGAGAGGGAAGCATGATAATGCTCAATCGATGGATTGGTGTAAGGAATAGAACAATTGGGAGCTTCCTTGTCTCTTCAATGGGCATTATTGTGTTTTTGAGATCAGTTGATGCAACAACTAAAATGAAAATAGCTAAGTTGCTTTGTGATTATTTGGAAGTGGGTGTATAAAATTGTTGTCAAAACATTCACCGATGACACTGCAAATTATTCAGATGCAGGAACACATCAACTGAGAGCTTGTTTGTTTCTTTGATGTGTAGTATTGTGATTTTGATGCTAGTTGATGCTTAAATTAAAATAAAAATAGCTAAGTTGTTTTTGGTTAATTGGAGGAGGTCATCTTGGAGGTGGATGTATCTATTTTCCTTGGAGTTTATGCAGATGGAGGAAGACATATTGTGGAAAAATAGCCCAATATTTTTTGGTCTCCTTATGCAGTTCACTGCATAGATCTGGTATTGGAAGATATCAAAAACCTTTGTTGGGTTAGACCAGTAGTGGACAGGGTATAGTCCATCTACAACTATTAGTGGGTCCTCAATTTGATCAGGAAACACACTCACAAAAAGCAGGTTTCTTGACTTGCCATCCCCTGATAAATCAGGAGTTTCATTTCTTTGGTAGCTCATTA
Organism: Cunninghamia lanceolata; assembly: GCA_027924645.1. NCBI lineage: Eukaryota > Viridiplantae > Streptophyta > Pinopsida > Cupressales > Cupressaceae > Cunninghamia > Cunninghamia lanceolata. Next base: position 8,368,284 of record BSBN01001080.1, on the reverse strand, counting down.
TGACCAAAAGACAAATTTAAAATGAATGTTTCCCAGCAATGGTTGAGCAACTTTTGCCTATACTAGGAGAATATATAGAATGGCATTTGTTATGTTTCTAATGCGTTATTTTGTAGGGCAACTTATGAAGGGATACAATTGTCAAAGCCTTTGGTTAAGGTTCTTTGTTTGGTGGATTGAGATAAGCTCCCAATGGCATAAATTTATGAGGTCATGCATGAGACCAAGGAGGCCATGAGAGCTCTGCATTGGGGCAGGGAACACAAGTGCTGTTCTTTATGGGATATCATTATTAGTATGTGGAAGCTATTACTTCATAGATATTTACATTCAGTTGGGTATCATTGAGCTCTTAATAATTTAATAATTCTTCCTTTGTTGCTAGTGAGGTTTCATACTCAATAGAAGGCCTCTACTCCCACATAGAAGGCACAATCAAATGGTGAGGTCTGAAACAAAATCCATATGTAGTAGCAAATATATAACACGTAAGAGGGCCTCGTTGGATATAAAATGGTAGTCCAAGGAAGGAGGGCCATATTAATAGGTAGACAATATAATGCAGACGTTTATTTTTGATGATTTTTTTGTATATCAGGGTAGAGGGCTTCGTTGGATATAAAATGGTAGTCCAAGGAAGGAGGCTCATATTATTAGGTAGACATATATAATGCAGATTTTATTTTTGATGATTTTTTTTGTATATCAGAGTAGAGGGCCTCGTTGGTGTTTACTGCCTAAGGAGTCTAATTGTTTCCATACAGTGTAAACGAGAAATATACTTGCACTATCACAGTGTACTAAAATGCATTACATTGTACAAGAATAACAACAGAATTGGTACTCAGAATATCAACTGCATATATTAACTTAAAACAACAAGATACAATCATAATCGCAAAAACTCCCTGTCCATACAATAGCCTGACAAGTACATATATAGGTTTGTCGGACGGTTGCCAACCGTCGCCAACCAACGTACCGATCGGGAGTAACTACTCACCGAAACTAATAAACATAAACATACTTCCCGAAACCACTAACCAACCATATTTTACCAAAAGGTACTAAACTATGTAAAGTACGCCTAACATCATCCCCCCTAAAAAACTTGTCTTCCAGACGACTACAAACAAGATCCAAAAATAACTAGGAAGAACGAGGGTCAGTGGACGTCCTTGGAAGTGTGGATGCCGTCCGTGCTGAACCAGGAGCCTCTTGCTGAGGTTGAACTAATCGCCGAAGCCTATAAACCTCCTCAGTCCTTTGCTTCAGATGTGTCGTGGCAATGATATGCTTGTCTCTGGTGAGACGTACCATCTGGGCAGCCTCGACCAACTGTTGTTTTGTTTTTTCCTATGTTGCCTGAGATTCGGCCAACTCCTTTGTGGCTTCTAGTTCTACTCTGAGTGCATCGGCCTTGTTCCTTTCTAATTGTGTGAGTTCGGCTTCCTGTGCCAGCTGCCGTTGGAAGTGCACCTGTTGCTCATCAATTTTCTTCCTCAGCTGCTTACTCATAATTGCAGCCTTCAATTTTTTGTTGCATTGTGCTTTCTTCTGAAAATCCTCCTGTCTAGCATAATATAATGCTCGGAACTGCTCCTCAATGCTATGAAGGGCTGCCACTATCTCGCTGTCGGCATCTCCAAGTCTAGTCTCTCTGGTTTCCATGCCCTCTGCATCTCCTCAGTAATCACGTCCGGCCAACCCTTATTCCAAAATATTCTTACGAATTCTCTCAGCATTCTTGGCGAAATGTTCAATTCTTTGTACCTCTGCACGTACTACTGGCGAAGAGTATTGGGGATTGACTCTGGCAGCAATATCAGACACCCTTTGAAGGATGGCTCCCATAGACCCTAAATCCTGTGCATACCTGAGAATGGTGCCCAGTGGGTCACTCTCATCTGGCTCACCCATTTGTACTGTCAACTCAGCTGGCTCAGCCGAGCGAGAAGTATCCTCTGTATCATCAGCACTGCCTGTCATACTGGTATTGGTGCCTTCCTCCTTTGAGCTATCTGTGGCTGTTCCTTCCTCCTTCGCTTCAGAGTCACTAATCATTATAGCATCTTTTGGTACATCAATTGCTTTCTCCTCCTCTGGCTGTACCATCTCACCTTCAAGTGCAGGCGGCGGTAAGTGAGATCTGGTGGGGCTTAGTGGAGGAATGTTTGGCAACTCTGAAGGCATGCCCAGTAGATGAAGCCAAGTATCTACCTGTACTGAGCTGTCCACATGTGCCATGCTCTCTGGAGACCTAATCTCAAACGGAGTAATCTGCCCTGATGGAAGAGGAATTGGTACGGTGTCATCTCGCTTCATCCTCATGATCTGACCCCATGAAACGTGAGTGGTACTAGGCTGAACGGGAATCTCCGCCTAAGTGCGTGTCTAAGTGCAAGTGTGCATGCTTCTTCCCAAGTACATCATCCCATCTGTTCTCTCCTGTTGGTACTATAGGACTGGGGCTGACGAGGTTGCCAGGAGTGGCTGAGGCTGACGAGGCCTCAATGCAATCCTCCTCAGCACCTTGTGCACTATATGATGCTTCTGACGAAGACTCAAGTAACTCCTGCTGTTTTCTCTTTTTGCTGCTCCTTGACTCATCTCCCTTCCCACCTTGAGCAGGGGCCTTCAAGTTTGTCCATCTGAAGACAGTTGGCCAGGTGGGGTCGTAACGCTCATCTGGCTGAAATGGAGCTCGTGCCAATGAGGGGATGTGAGTGCAGATGGCGTCCAGGAACAACGCAATGGCCTGCTGAGTCATGTAGAATGACTTGTGAGTCATCTTCAGGAACTCATGAATCCTGTCGGAAAGAACTGCTGCCCAGTTGTACATTGCACCCTGGCTAAGACCAATCATATAATCCGACATCCAAAATGGAATATCTGATGAGCGTGAGGCTCCCGTCAGCCGCCCCCTGATCACATCCATTATGCACCGCCATTCTTCATTCGCCAAGTGATCTCGTCGAAGTCCTCTATTTCCTGCAGCCTTCAACTGGTTCTTTTTTTTCTCACTCAAGTCTGGTCTACACACTTTTGACATTATGCTGTCCTTGTGCCTTGCAGTCATTTTCTGTTTTGCCGACTGTAAATCCTAGGTGCGGTACACCCATCACTCAAAATCTTGTGGCGAAAATGTGATTTTGACCGATACATTCATGAAGCTGATAATGGTATGTTTTGCTCGGGGCTTGTAATTCACCACCATGCTTTTCAAAATTGCCTGAAACTCTCTGAAATTAAAATAGGGCATTTGTATTACCTTCTCCACCTGTGCCTTTTGTAATGCTATCTTGAGAGGATGGTCGTCAGCATGACTATTCCACCACTGTTTACACTCGTTCGCTGTGAGGCTTTCCCACTGCAAGGAATCCACTGTGATTTTTTCCTTTTCTTTTCCTTTCCCCTTCGGCTGCTTCTTCTGTACTGATGATCCCACGTCAACTTGTGGTGTCTGTGCTGGCTTTTCTTCAATAATTGTTTTCGTTGCCATCTTTCTGTCTTCAACCCGTTCCGATATCTGAATTTGCTTCCCTCTGCCTTGTGCTCTGGTGACCCTGTTTGCTGGTGAAAATGACATTTTGCCCTCTTTTATACTGCTCGGCCGGATTCTGTTATGCCTGTTGATCTGACACGTGGATTTGAACGGTTTCCGAACATTGGTACGATAGCTGGCAGGAAAACCCCGTACGATAGCTACAGAGAAATCCGTACGGCAGGCTTGTTTAGAGAGACACGTACGACAGAAATGAATATCCGTACGACAACTTGCCCAGTGAAAATCCGTACGCTAGTGCTGAAATCAGTACGACATGTACCAGCAATTCGTACGATATGAAAAATCTATACGGCAACTTGTTCAACGAAAATCCGTACGGCCAACAAGGAACTCGCCAGGGAAATCCGTACGGTCTAAATGATTGAAAATCCGTATGGTGGAATTTGCAACTCGTACAGCTTGGTCTAATGGCGTACGACTGAGAATGGATGCTTTGTACGACCAAGGAGAATTCGTACCAGGACCCCGTACAACAGAGAAGACTAGGTTCGTACGGTAGGGAGAAACGTACAGCTAGAAAACACCCAAACTCGTACGACAGATGTTATTTCTGTACGGTCGGACAAGGTCTGGCTTCCGTACAACAAAACTTCCTTCGTACGGTTTCAACTCGCACCGGATCACTTCGTATGGCCTTGACGTACGGCTTCTTGTAGGTTTTGTACGGCCTGTTCTGCCGATTCTGTACGGCCTCTTTGCATTTTCATTGCATTTTCAAATGACTGGTACGGTGGTCCTTTTATAGTTTTAGGTCGTACTTTTTTTTTTCCAAATTTTTTTTCTATTTTTCTTTTTCCCCTATCTGATCTGGCAGTTTCAAATTCCTCGAACTTTGCTATCCTCCATTCGCTCTCCCAGTTTTCTCTCTCCTTGTCATTGTCATTCTCCTCTTCCTCGTTCAGGATCTCAATTTCCGTCAGCTGGCGGAAGATGCAGTTTATATAACCCTTCTGCCTGAGGCAATCGTTTGAGCAACATTTATCAATTTCTTCCAATTCCCGTATCCGGTCGAATGTCACCGATTGATCTCTCACCCATGTCAAATTCCACCCCATTGGCTCTTGGACCCATTGGAATGTTTTCCTATCGTCATTCATCCTGACATTCCTGCATCTATACTTCGCCTTCCAAAGCCGACTCCTTGGAAGTTGTATGTGAGATACTCCGGCTGGCCAATTTTTCCTCCTTAACTCCCAAACTTCGTCACAGTAGGGTGATTTTTCCACAATGAACATTGCTTCTGCCAAGTACTTCCTTTTTGGCGGGTCTTGGACTTCCTTTGGTAGTAGGAACTCAAATCTGTCCCGTACCTGGTTGCATTCTCTTATCCAATTGTTCCAGTCTTCTTCCTCTTCTTCTGGGTGATTCTTATTAATCCATTTACCACCATAGTCTTCGTCGATTAGGCCTTCGCCGGCTTCCATCCGCATTGGTCTTGGTGCAAAGAACCCAGTTACTGGTTCAATTTGAGTGCTTGAAAACACCATCTCGTCAACTTTGTTTTCCGCCTCCTCGTTTTGTTTGCCTCTTTCCTCCTTCACGCCCTAGCTTGTTATTGCAAATCCGAGCATATTGATTTGTATGGTTTCTCCTCTTCGTTCTTTATAAATCTTCAGTTTTGACGCGTTCACTGCTTCTTTGATTGGGCTTCCATCCAAATTGTCTAATTTTATAGCCCCATTGTCCATCAATTCCCGTATTCTGAACGGTCCTAACCACCGAACTTTGAACTTCCCAGGTTTGATTTCATTACAGCCGTTATATTTGAGGACTAACTGCCCCGGCCGGAATTCCATTCTTCGTAGGTGTTTATCGTGCCAATACTTCTGGCGTTTCTCCATAATTTCCGTCGACCATTGGGCCAAAATTCGTTTCTCGTCCAACGTATTCAACTAGAATAGTCTTTCTTCCAGACTCTCCATATCTCCTAGTATGTTCTCCACTGCGATTCTCAGACTTGGAACCAAATATTCTGTTGGTACTACCGCATCTTGCCCATACATCAACTGGAAAGGAGTGTGTCCAGTTGTTACCTTATAAGTGGTTCGGTAAGCCCATAACACTGCCGGTAACCGCTCTTCCCAGTCGGATCCTTCAATACTGCACGACTTGTGGATTACCGAAATGAGCACTTTGTTTGTTGATTCTGCCTGCCCATTCGCCCTTGGATAGTACGGACTTGATAGTGTATGAAAAATCTTGAACTCCGTTGTCATCAATCTGATTACGTGGTTGACGAAGTGTCCCCCGCGATCACTCGTCAATTGTATGGGTATGCCGTACCTTGTTACTATCTATTCATAGATGAACCTCGCAGTGCTCAAGGCAGTATTGTCCTCCAGTGCTCTTGTCTTTGCCCATTTCGTCAAATACTCGGTGGCTACCACTATGTATCGACACCGATGCAGTTGGCTGACCTTCAATGGTCCCACAAAATCTAGTCCCCACCTCTCAAAAAGTTCTTGAGGCTGGGTTGGCCACAGGGGCATATAGTCCCTCCTCAGTGGTTTCCCTACTCTCTGGCATGTGTCGCACTCCAATACCCATTCTTTGGCATCTGCATACAGTGTTGGCCACCATAGTCCGGCTAGCAAAATTTTTCTAGTTGTGGCATCCGGATCCATGTGCTCGCCTGCGAGTCCTTCATGTGCTTCTTCTAGTACACCCCTTCTTCTTCTATGACACATCTCCTCAGGATATGGTCTGGTCCCATCTTATAGAGCAACCCATTAATAAGCTGAAATGTCTTGCTTTTCAGTGCAATCCTTCTCCTTTCATTTGAAGACATTCCTTGAGGGAATGTGGACGTCGACAAGTATTCACCAATCTTCTCGTACCATGATGGCAGTGCTGCGATCTGGAAGAGATGAGCGTCGGGGAAGTCTTCATTTACCCCTTCGGCCGGTTCCCCTGACCTGATGCGTGACAGCTGATCTGCTATTACATGATTCTTCCCCGGTCGCACTATGATGGTGAAAGTGAATTTCTGCAAGAGGAGTAGCCATCGACTGATTCTCCCTTGGATGATCGGTTTATTCACCAAGTACATGAGTGCTTAATGGTCGACGTAGAATGTGAATGGTGTTGCCAGCAAGTAGTGCCAAAATTTTTGCACTGAGTACACCATTCCGAGAGCCTCCCTCTCGGTTGTGCTATAATTCTTTTCTGCCTTTGAAAGTAACCTGTTGGCGAAATACACCAGGGGGTCCAAACCATGGGTTCCCACCTGTGCCAATGTGGCCCCGATTGCAAAATTTGAGGCATCAACGTGCACATGGAACTCTTTATCCCAGTTCGGGTATGCCAGTATGGGTGCACTGATCAACCTGTTCTTTAGTTCCTCGAATGCCTTCTAGTGTTCATCAGACCATACGAATTGGACTCCTTTCCTTGTCAGCATGTCGAGTGGGCAAGAGATCTTGGCAAAATTCTTGATGAACCGTCTGTAATATCCAACGTGACCAAGGAATGATTTTACTTCTGTGATATCACTCGGGGCTTCCATCTCCACAATCACCCGTATCTTATTAGGGTCTACTTTTAGTCCTGCTTTGCATACAATGTGACCCAATAACTTCCCTTGAGGCACCATGAATCGACACTTTTTCAGATTCAGTGCCAACCGTGCAGCTCTGCAACGCTCCATGCATCCAGCAAGTGCCTTCAAATGTGTTTGTTGATCGCTATAGATCGACCAATCATCCAAAAATGCCTTGAAATTCCCTATTGACATTTTGTCAAAAATGTGCAAGATAATCCTTTGAAAGGTTGCCGGTGCATTAGAGAGATCGAACGACATCCGGTTGTATGCATAGACGCCGCCCTCGACCACAAATGTCGTCTTCAGTTTATCCTCTTTCGCAATACTAATTTGGTTGTACCCCGAGAATCCATCCATGAATGAATATATCTCATGGCCGGCTACTTCCAGAATTGAGTCTGTAAACGGGATGGGAAATGGATCTTTGATAGTAACTGCATTCAGGCATCTGAAATCCACACATATTCTGATCTGCCCCCCCTCTTTTTTGAGTGATATGACGATGGGAGAGACCCATTTGCTCGTTTTTACTTTGAATATGATTCCAGCTTCCAACATCTTCTCTATCTCCTCGGCTTTGGCGGCATAATTCTTATTCATTCTGTATGGTCGTTTCGTCACAGGACGTGCTCCAGGTACCAGGGGAATCCTATGAACACATAGTTCTGGAAGGATTCCTTTCAAGTCCTTGTACGTCCAAGCAAACACCTCCTTATACTCCATAAAGATTCTGAATGCCGCTGTTTTGAGGACGGGATTCTAATCATCTCCTGCTAGTATTACTCGAGGGTTACTTTCTTCACCCAGGTTTAGCTTCTCCATGGATGGTTCCTCGTATTTGATCTTTCCCTCGGCTCCAAAGTCGTGAGTAGGTGTACTGTCTATCTCGGTGATCCCTTCTCTGTATTCCCCGAAGGTAGTCGGGAAAGTGTGTTGATCATCGTTTCCTTCTGATTTGTCATGTTCTGTGTCTTCATTCCCTCAAGGGGTCTCGCCGATTTCCTTGATGGAGATCATGTTACATTCCGGCTTGAAGAACTTATAGTCCTCCATCTGCCAATGGAAAAGCCCACTCATTGAATCAGTTTCGTCCTCAGAACATTCTTGTAGTTTTAATATTCCCTCCTCGTCAGGTTCTATTGGCCCTCTGCCAACTGACTCCTCTCCGTCTGAGTCAGAATCTGATGCTTGTTCCTCACTCACAACCTGTGTTCTCAGGTCTATGACAATCTTCTTGCCTTTATTTTCTATCGACAATGTGTTCTTTTTCCAGTTATGGTTGGCTTTGGCGGCTATTAGCCACCCTCGGCCAAGTAATGCATCGTACGACACATTTTGTGCTGTTATGACTACAAAGTTTAATCGAAAAAGTTGGGTGCCAATCCTTACTTTCTGAGCCATTAGCACTCTCAGCGCTTTAATTCCGTGCTGGTCTGCTCCCAATAACTGGAAATTTTGTGGCCATAGTGTAGGTTTCCCCAAGCGCTTCCACGTATCTTCTGTCAGCACATTCACTCCCGATCCACTGTCGATTATTGTGTTCAACAGGTGACATCCACAGATTTCCATGTGTACGACGGCTGGATTCTTGCCATTGTTAATGGCCAACAGTCTCGGATCGACGACTTGTTCTCCTTCCAGCGGTGGCTCCACTATGACATCTTCATCCTTTGTTTGCCCTCTTGATTTCCCTTCCATCGCCTTTGAGATCGCCACCCTCAGTTGCGTCATGCTCTGTAGAAGATCCGCTATCTTGATCGATACAGTGGTTTGCAGCACCTGATTCACGATACTTTTGTTCGACTCTGGTCGTACAGTAGTTGTTCTTCTGTTCTTTCCTTCCGTTTCCATTGCCATCTCTACTTCTTTCCTAGCCCCTCGAAGTCTCTCCTTCTCGGTTCGGGGATCTGGATACATCGCTTTTTTCCCTTGTGCTTGGGTGACTGCCAGGATCTCTTCATCCTCCTCCTTGAAACTGATCATGTTCACCCCTTTTTGCTTTGGGCAATCTTTTTCTTTGTGATCTCCAGGCCCACACCACTTGCATAATGCATTTATTGTGTTCTGATTGTTGTTTGGGCATTCTCTTGCAAAGTGTCCCCACTCGTTGCACTGCCGGCACTGTATCATAGGTCGCCCTTTGCTGTCGTATTGTAGTCTGTTTTTGGGGCTGTTATTATTAATCCTTCTGTTATTCAGGTATCCTCCGGGGGATGCATTCAGACTGTTCTAAGGCTTCGGGGGTGTCGTCAGCGGAGTTGACGATTCTCCCTATGTGAACAACACTTGGGTACTTCTTGCTTTTAGGTTAAATGGGCATTCCTTGATTGAATGTCCCATTACCTGACCGATATCACAAAATAACTTTCTTGGGCAGTTTGCTTTTACGTGACCTTCCCCGTTGCACTCGGTGCACCATAATTCTCGGCCTTCTTTAGTTGTCTCTTTATCAGTTTTCAGTTCTTTCATCATGCGGATCATGTCTCTTCTCAGTGCCTGAATGGTTTTTGACTCGCCTTCACTACTGTCATCCCCCGTACTGTCATCGTCTTCAGTTCTTCTCTTACTTCGGGAGGATGTTTTGTTCTCACTTTCTATATCCATCGCCCGATTGCACGCTTCAGCGTACGATGATGGGGGTATAACTTTCATCTTTTTCCTCAATGACGAGACTAACTCTTCAATGAACCGTCTCTTTTTCAGTCCATCGGCTGGCTGAGTTTCCAGTTTCCCGAGTAATTCTTTGAACCTTCTATTATATGCCCTTACATTTTCATTCTTTCCTTGTTTAGTATTGTAGATTTCCGCTACAATCTCATTGTCATCTCTTAGAAGTTTAAACTCATTTTCGAAGGCTTTTCTTAGGTCATCCCATGGGTTTTCTGTGTTGCCCCTAGGTTTGTATACCAGCCAATGGCGATACCTCTTAGCGTCGCTGGGAACGCTTTTACCCAGTAGTCTTCGTCTTCTTGTCCATTTGCAACCCATATGGTTTCACAAGTTTTGCAGTGCCAAACAGATCCTCTGACCCGTTCCCCATGAATTTCGGCAACTTCTGCCTTTCACTCGCCGGTGGGGTCACCATCTTTTTCCCGGGGTACCCTCTCTGTCTTTGACCTAATTGGACTGGTTCTACCGTGTCGTTCCGGTGTCTTCCCGACACTGCCGGCCACGTACGGTTCCTTCCCACTTCTGTTCTCGGCTTCCTCTACACTTCGAGTCACCTTTGGTTCTCCCTCTGCGTAGGGGTCTCGGGCTCAGGTCCTCTGTTCCTCGGCCTTTCGTCTAAAATGGACAATGCCACAATACGACGTATACTGCCCTCTAGTTTTTCTATCAGATTCTTCTCATTTTCTTTTCCTCTATTTGTTATTGGTGTTCTAAAATTCTCTTCATCAACCCCTTGATCTACTTCATGTCGTGCATTTTCTTTTTCAATAATCTGTTTTAATTTTTTTCTGCGTTCTTGTTCTTTTAGTCTTAATGATCTTCTCACTATTTCTTCTGGTGTTTCTTGCCCCACTGGTATTTTATTCTCATCTTTATTAAGCTGTATGGGCATTAATTATGCTTACCCTTATCAGTTGTACGGCGTGCGACGGCGGTTGGCGTCACGTTCCTCCTCTTGCTTCAGATGTTCCTCATACCTCCTGAGTATTTGTTGCCGTCGCAATTCCCTCTCTCTTTCTTCTCGAAGGTCTTGGAAGGCTATCAGGTTCCTTGCCAGAAGACGAGGAATGCGGTTCAAAAGGTTATCCACCTCGCTGTTTACACGCAAGTTTTCTGAAATAACCTCCTCTAGAACCTCTTTGCGGATAGATTTGTCTCGCACATATTGTCCAACTGATAATAGCCACACTTTGACCAATTCCTGAGTTACTTCATCTTCCCGGCTTCTTGGTTCATTTCCTTCTCTGTCGCTTCCCTCGCGTTCTTCTTGAATTTCTTGCACTATTTCCTCTACGTGCCTTCTATTTTGTACTTCCCTATTTTGTGCTTCCTCGTCGGTGTCGACCGGTTGCCCCATTATGCTGCCATTCTCTCGTCTGGATGTTCACCGGATTCGCTTAGGCAACAACGCCAAAATGTTTACTGCCTAAGGAGTCTAATTGTTTCCATACAGTGTAAATGAGAAAGATACTTGCACTATCACAATGTATTGAAATGCATTACATTGTACGAGAATAACAACAGAATTGGCACTCAGAATATCAACTGCATATATTAACTTAAACCAGCAAGATACAATCATAATCCCAAAAACTTCCTGTCCATACAATGGCCTGACAAGTACATATATAGGTTTGTCGGACGGTTGCCAACCGTTGCCAACCAACGTACCGATCGGGAATAACTACTCACCGAAACTAACAAACATAAATATACTTCTCGAAACCACTAAACAACCATATTTTACCAAAAGGTACTAAACTATGTAAAGTACGCCTAACAGTTGGATACAAAATGGTAGTCCAAGGAAGGAGGCTCATATTACTAGGTAGAGTTTTGTTTTTGATGAATCTTTATATATATCAATTTCCATTGATAAATTCTTTTATTTAATAAAAGTGATTATTTGCACATATACTCTCTATTTCTAGGTGTATGATGGGAGGATATGCTTTTAGAAGAGTTGAACTTCAAAAGATTGCCATTAGAGTTGAGTCAGCCATGCAAGGCTTCTACAAGTGAGTACAATTTGAGTATGTTCAAACACATTTCTCTAACAACTGCTATAATTTTCTCAAAAGCAAATGAATTACTTGGTTTTTTGATCACTACAATCTTTGATTCTACCCCAAACAATTTGAGAAAATTGTCGTGGAGGTGTTTCACTTCTATGAGGTTAATTTATCATCACATTGGATCATCGAGACTACAAATCCCACATTTATTACAACTACTTTAAAAGGTGGATTCAATAGAGTCATAGGCAGATATGATGGTAGTGGTGCAAGACGAGGTTGCGGCAAGAAGAGGTAGAGACAATGCTAAAGAGTCTCGTGCACCTATGACTGCTTCCAGGGCGTATTAGAAGTTGAAGATTGGCAGATCAATTGGTGTTAGGACCAGTGGCTATTATCCTACATGTAGATTCTGTGTCATTTTTGTTTTTCATGACATTGATATTATAATCCATGGATTTCAGAAATTGTACAATGTTTTTAAAACGTTAAATATGAATCAAATATTTTATGCGTAGTATGTAATTGCATAATTCAATTACATTCTATTATTTACTACAAATTTTAGCATGACTATTTATATTTGGATGTCTTTGAAGTAAAGCACTTGAGGAATACCAACAACAAATTATGATTATTCATTTTGTTGAATCTTTTTTTTGTTTGTTTTTGTTTTGGTGCTGAATTTGAATTGAGTTCGAGTCTATTTGGAGTTCTCGTCTTGTTGAAATGGAGTTGAATTTGAGTATGGCTACAATTGTTGGAACATGGAACCCAAAGTATGGCAAGAGTATAACATTTTGAAGAGATATGAAAACATGCAAAAAATGGGCCGCATACACTTCAAAGAATACATACACATAGAACAATTTAATAAAGAGAATTATGAAGGAACAGGAATTATTTAGAGTATAAATTTATGCAATCATAAAGTTGTTAATAGTTCTCCATTGTTTGTGGATGAATTGGGGCCCTCCAGATTGCCACTTAAACTTTGGCCCAAAATACTGATATGCCATATAAATATAGGACTAACCGAAACTTTCAATTATAGAAAATTAAATATTCTCTTTTTGAAAATTTTGGAGTAACTTGTGACTATTCTCTAAAGCATAATGATTCATTGGACAACAAACCTGGAAAGCACTTTCGAATCTTCATGGTCTTGTATAATGTAAAATTAATTAATATGATAATTTTGACTCCTTACATGCATTATGATATTATGGATCAATACAGGATACATTAGGATGCATTAAGATCTATGATGCATTGTTGCTCTTCATAAGCGGCCACCAGGGCATGTTAGAGCTCTTTCTTGCACCTAGCATAGTGGGTCAACTAGTCTATACTGTTGACAGTCCAGACTATGGTGGCAGATGTACATTACTGATGTTCTTTGTATGTGTGGAGGATCATCGACAATGGATTTTAGGAGATATATGAAGTTAACTCTGGTCATTTCCTGAGGATATCATCAGAAAGCATTATTGGCCCTTTCGTGGTGATCAAATAAGGCTAATGGCCTTTATTCTACTCTTGATTATGGTATATAGTATACACTATAAAGTAGAGCCCTGTTATCAATCATCTCCCTTCTCTTGAATCTAGCAATGAGTTTTCTTTGTTTGTACTGGACCTTCCTTTAACAGGATTGTTTTCTAAAACTTAGCTTTGTGTATATTGAGTTCGCTTAATAAGTTATTAGGTTCTATTTTTTTCCTAATCTCGATGAAGATTTGGTTTTAGATGTTTTATGGTTGCTGAAGTTATTTCAGCACTCCTGATTAACTTGTAATTCGTGATTCGTGGGCATAAATATAATTATATTTGTTTTTCCTCTTTCAGGGTCTGAAAACTGCCCAAGGTACAATTATTACAAACTAGAAAATGGTCTTATTATACTCCTCTTTCTAATCAGGGCAGGCTCTTTACAAGGGTTTGGCTATTTTATAGGTATAAATTATTATATTTATTATCAAATTGTGTAAAAAAGTAATTATGTTAATTTTTAAGATATTTATATGTATATATTACCATACATACCAGATGACAGTTCACAATATATTGCGACCCTTGTTAATACTACCTGTTGGGATTTCTCCACAATTAGATATGTTTTTTTTTAACTATAAACAGAGTGACTGGGGGGATCTTTTTGAATTTGACATAACTTTATAACAAAGAAATGGATTTTATAATTTGCATCTATCTTTTGTGAATTTTTTGAGTAAATAGCATCTCTCTAGTAAGAAAAAATAGGTCTGTTCTTATGCTTTCAGAGTTTGATGTCACTGGCTTAAGCAGGGATGTATATGGGTTTACTGTGCGTCCACAGCATTTGCAGCGCTATCGTGAGTATGCAAGAATTTACAAGGTATTTTTTCCTTCATGAAAGTTTATATCTGTCTCTTACCCTTGTTTGTGCCTTTTATTTGACTGTAAATTAACTACTTGTTTGTGTGTTTTGCACCATTTCTTCATTACATAGGAGGAGGAAGAGGAGAGATCAGAAAGATGGCAGCACTTCCTTAAAACATATGTTGATTCCACCCAAACATCGACCTTGGATTTGTCATCAAATGAAAGCTTGCAAACAGCAGTTGATGATACCAATCATGAGGAACCTACTGCTACCACCAAAAAAGAGGATATTGATGGTAGTCTGGACATGAGATCTTCAGACAAGTTATCTAAAGTAGAGAATGTGAAACAGGACAAGGAAAACCATAAAATCCAAACTTGGTCAGATATAAGATCATCTTTGGATGCTATAGAGAGGAATTTGAGTCTTCGTATCAGAAAGAGGAGGGTCACACCAGGTGTTAACAAGCATGCTAACAATGAAAGCAGACTCCCTTCTACAGAGGATCAGAGATCATTAAGATCGGGAAGTCCCGCTTCAGATGATGACTCAGAGGAAGAGTTCTATGATGTGGAGCGATCAGATTCAGTCCAGGATGTATCTTTAATTGAGGGTACACTAACTGATGCTGCTGCTGCAAATGCATTCAGCCCTCAAGTTTCAAATGCAGAGCCATGTTCTTGGAAAGAAGAATTAGAAAGCCTTGTTCGAGGAGGTGTACCTATGGCTCTTAGAAAAGAGGTGAGGTATTTTTCATAAAAAGCATTTCTAATGTTGGATTTGAGCCATTATAATCTGTGTGCAAATTGGTGGGTTTATTTTTTCCATAGTCAACTGTGCTTTTAAATGCAGCTTTGGCAAGCTTTCGTGGGAACAAGGGTTCGCAGGATAGAGAATTATTATAATGAGTTGCTTATGCTGAGAAGAGATGATGAGGCTGATAACATGAAAGACAGTGGTCTTCAAAGCAATTCTGTTGCTAATGGCATTTCTGAAACAAGCATTGTTGAGAAATGGAAAAGTCAGATTGAGAAGGTTAGTTGAAGTGAAAAATGTCAGTGTGTTATTATAGGAAAAAATTCTCATTATATAGATCTGTATCATGGGAGAATGTCTTAGCTGAATCAAAATATCATTTTCTATTTTGCTACAGGATTTGCCTCGTACATTTCCAGGTCATCCAGCATTAGATGAAGATGGTCGAAATGCTCTGAGACGACTGCTCACAGCATATGCACGCCATAATCCATCTGTAGGATATTGCCAGGTAATTTTTATACTGATCTTTGCATTTTTCACCAGTGGCTGATTTTTAAACTAGTAACCTTTGCTCGATTTGATAAGCTTGTTCTGTTTTTATTAGTATTAACAAATGCTTCCAGAGTGTTGGAATTCTCTAGATTTTGTGTCCAATGGGATTGTCAAAAATACCTTTTAATGAACAGACAATCTAAAAAAGTAAAGAACTCTATATTCAACAAGTGTGACAACGCGTGCTTGCAACGAAAGTTGTCATTCTGACAGCAGGTAACCATACCACTATGCATACTGGTATTAAAAGATTTAAAGGAAGCCCATTGGCTACATATTTTCAGGATAGTTTAAATTTATTACACAGTTTGTTCAATTGGCTACTGTTTTACTAGTGGTATAAAAAAATTGCAGGGATGCAAAAATGATTCAAAAAAAATTATAGTGCAGTTTGGGAAAAATGTATGGAAAACTGGGTAGAAAGGGTGCAGGATTTTTCTGTAAAAAGGATTAATGGGTCAATAAGACAAAATGACACAAGGTAAGTAGATCTATAGGGCTTAGGTTGTGGATTAATATTCTGGAGAGGAAGAGAAAAAATAATCAAATTAACTTCGATGTATATGCTAAAGAGGTCATGGATTGATGATACATTCATATATAGCTAGAGGAGGACAGTACACATCTCCATTAAAAAGTAGAAACATAGAATAAAGATGTACCATGCTCCTAGCAGAGATTTTGCAGTAAATTCTTGGGTGTTTTTAATTTTAATATTCCATTATGGTTGGCTTTGGCATAATTTTAATTTTTAGCGAGGAGGTATCTTCCATGCATGTTGTTCGAGCAAAATTTGATGTAAATAATTAAAGCTGTTTATAGTAAAGACTATTTATTTTCCATATTGTCTCTTTAACTTTTTTTCCTTCCATTCGGGAAAGACCTTGTAAGCTCTAGGTTTTTGAGGCCTTTTTCTCACTTCCCTTGAATAGTTCTTATGACTTGGAAGAATTTTTGGTGTACAATGTTTTTTCTCTTTAACTGTTAACCATGGAATATGTAAGGCTTGGCATTTGTTCAATTTATCGGGATTAAATCAGGAGAAAATTGGGTTAGGGTTAGGAAAAAATCAGAGAAAATCGCTGCAAAAATAGAAAAAAACCCTAACCCTGAATTATTTTTTGACTGAAAAATTGCAATTTAAGTGTGATTTTTTTTCTGTGATTAAATTTCTCTTTTTTGGTCAAAAAATTGGTTCCACTGACTTTATGCAGAAACTTGCAATTTTTTCAGGGAAAAACTCAGCGTGGGGTGGCAAGAAATGATAGATTGCAATTTATTGCGAGTTTTTAAAGATTTCTGCTTCTATGATTTCTATATGTTAATATTTTTCTCTTTCCAGTTATTGTACAAGGTTTGTGATTCCATATTATGTACTTGGAACTTATTTGCATAGTTGTTTAATAGGCTGCGTAAACACCAGGATTAAAGGGGATTGTTGCAGGGAAAGTCTACACAAGCAGCTGAAATTCTTGCAAAAAGTGTTGGAATTGACCAGGGGACCTTGATGAACATCCTTCCAACTAATAAGGGGAGTAGGGCACTAGTGAGAGCACTGAGAACCACAATGTCGACCTGCTGACCAGGCAACGAGAATTTAGGTCATTTAACAAATTTTGGATCAGGTATCCCACAGTTGTACAAAAGGAGAGTTGAACACCTGATCTGAACACCATTTTGCATAGAATTTCTCAACACATATAGTGCATTATTCCCCAGTTTCCTTTTCCTAGAGGTCTGAGCTACTTCAGAGCATATTGATTCAATTTCATGAGAATTTTTTCAAGGTGATATGCCGGGGCTGTTTGGCAGATCCTTTCTAGAGGCCAAAATCCCATCTTATAGAGAGAATTGGATATAGCGCAATTTTTTCACTGGGGTTTGTTGTGGATTCTGTAGTAAGCCATTGTACAGAAACATTTTATGAGGAATACTGCTATACAAGCTGGAATATTTATATTGGTGGATGGTTATTCAATAATTATAACAAAAACTATGATATGTTGTAGGGATCTAAGAATAGTGTCGTCTGTGTGCATTTCAATTAAACTGGGACTATATGGCACACTATTCCATAAACAAGGTGGATATTTCACTCTGTCTTATCAATACAAATCTCTAATGTCCCAATCAATGCTAGATTGATCTACTTGCTGTTCTTGGAAGAAAACTGCATAAAAACAGTCCTAAGTGTCCAAAAGTGAAGTTAAGTGCAAAACAGCATTAAGGAAGGTTTTAACAGCAATAAGAAAGTACACAGCATGAAAATGAATAGATAACACAAGAATTGGCTTGGAGAAACCCATTGTGGGTGAAAAATCCAGAAGAGTGAGATTGTACCTCCTCTAGCCACCATCTCCTTTGTTGGCTACAAGATTTATTGCCTACTTGAGGCCTTCATGGACACTTTACAAGATTAGTTTGATGTCCAAACACCTAAACAGTAATTGCCTTTATTTCTTAGCCTTCCTAATTACACTCAAAAGTCTTACAAGACTACTAGACTATTCCAAAAATGGAGAAATACAGCCCATACAGCTGAAAGGAATCCCTTCTACAAGTTTTAAAGGGTTAATTTAGACGAATCAGTTCCAAGCATTTCCAAATGAAGTTTCCACAATCCTAGAAGCCCGATAGTTGAAATGAGAAATGCCTAACTTTGTCTATGTCGCAGCTCTGTCTTATTGTCAATTTTGCGACGCGTTCAACTGCAGTTGAATATATTGCTTGCATACATTTTTGATTCTCACAGGTTGGACCGTGGTTGAACTTGTCAGAGATGCTTCTTTTAAAGTAAACTGATAAGAAGTCCCCCTAGGTATCCAGATTACCTAGGTGGTTTTTATCTGTCTTACACCTTTGCATCTCTTATAAACTAAGGTACCAGATTGCTTGGGAACCGATTGGATCCGTGTCCATTTCGAATTGGGTTCGTGATCTGGTCTGATTCGCCTGTGGGTCTGTGCAGGGTGCGGGTAGACTGGGACAGGTTTGTCCATGAACCCGGAACAAAAAGTGTGAACCCGTTGCGAACTTGCTGTTTTGGACGCTTTTTTAATTGTTTTTTTCTTTTTTTTTTTAATGTTTTTTGACCCTTGACTTTGACTAATTCGCCCTAAAATGAATTCCTAACCCTAGAAAGACATTTCAAACACCAAAACAAAGTCATCTTACCTCATTTTGTTTGCAAAAGGCAAATAGCATTTCAAAAGGCTGAACTTTCATTGTTGCTTGTGATTCAACAAAGGGAGTTGAAGATTGATTGTTGAAGGTTCTAAATCGACTGCACAACTATTCCTAGTCCTACACATTTGCAAGTGTTTATGGGCTGCCAAGAAGTTCATAGGAGATTTTTGAAAAGAAGTAAGTTTTATTTATTTAGTTTTTTGCATTTTTGTTTTCCAAACACTTTTGCTTTGCTTTCAACTTCTTGTTTTCTTTTCATTTTTCTTAGTTTCTACGAATGTATCGCTATGCTTAACATATTAAACAAGTTAGGTTTTTGTTTTGTTTTGTTTTGTTTTAAATGTCTTGTTTACAAAAATTCTTGCCATAGGAATTACAATGGCAACTAGTTCTCTATGTAACCCGGAGATGTGTCCTTGGCCAAATCAGTGCTGTCCCCAGTAGGGGATGTTTCAGGGACGCGGGGCCGGGTCAAAAACGACCCCACACCGTTGCCTTTTTTATTTTTTCTTGGAAACGTTTCTGGGACATTTGTGAAAAGTCTGGAAATGTCAGGGGTTCGCTAGCCGTCCCCTACGACCCAACACTTACAGCCCAAAACTTGCAATTTTCATTTAAAAAAACACAAAATTGATTAAAAAAATAAAGGGATGTGTGGTCTCAAAGGCTTTAATTTGGGCTTGGTGGCAGTGACTCTGCCCCTCGAACCCGCCTTGTATTGCGACAGGGAGTGCGCTAGGGGCACTGCCCCCAGACCCTGCAAGGGGGGGTTGCTTCGAGACAGGGGTGCTGGCCCTTGACCCTATTGGGGGCGTTGCCCCCAAACCCATACAAGTTGTGTTGCCCCCAAACCCATACAAGGTGTATTGCCCTTCGACCCCACTAGGGGTGCTACCCCCAAACCCCACAAGGGGCATTGCCCCTTGACCCTGCTTACAACTTCATATAGTCAATCAAGAGGAATAGGCTTACCTCTCGATAATTGGAGAAGTTGTGCATAGTGCCTTATGACTTCAGGACCGACAGAGTCTTGCGTAATGTTCGACTCCAACCACATGTTGGGATGTTAATCCCAAAGATGCTACACAAGGTGATTCATGTAGAAAGGCAAATTCAAAGAAAAACCATGACTTTCAACATTGATTACTGAATATATCTTCATGTAGAAAGGCAAATTCAGTTTGAAAACATTTTCCCAACTTGCTCAACAATCTTGAATGGGCCATATTGTAATGGCTTTAGAGTTTTGGCTTCTCCTTGGAGTCTTTTTTCCTTAAGTACAACCATACTTTGCCCCCAAGATGGAACTTGCACTCGACATAGTGCTGCTCATGCCTTGCCTTGTACTTAGCTTGAGCTTTTTTCAACCTCCCTTGTAATTGGAGGTGTATTTGTTGAATCTTCTCAATGAACTTTTCTGCTTTGTGGACTTCTAAATCCACTTTATTTTGAACCTTGTATGGCTGTCCCATCACAACATCAAAGGGAATTGCCGAATTGGTGGTAGGCAACTAAAACATGTTTCGAAATGAGATTTATTGTAGATGAACGCAAAGCCCTATTGTAGAATGTTGAATGTACAAATTCTCATCTGAATTCTTTGGATGTTTACAATTGTACCCTTGTAAGAGCTGAATCAAGGTCCTATTCACCACTTCGGTTTGGTCATCCATTTGAGGGTGGAAACAAGTAGACTTCTTCAATTTCATATGCATCTTCTCACATGATGTGTTCTAAAAACTACCCTAAAACGAGTCTCTTTTTGAAACAATGGAACTTGAAAAATGAATAAACCCAAACCTTAGCAAGAAATAATTCAGCCGCTTCATTTGCTTAAGGGTTTTTTTACAAGGAATGAGAACACACATTCTGCTAAACCAACTCACAATAACAAACAAATGGTCATGCCCTCTTTTGGACATAGGCAATCCTCCTATAAAATCCGTGGACATGTGTTGCAGAGAACAGGGCACCAAGTAGAACCTACCGTAGGTTACCACAAAGGGCATGCAGAGGATAGAGCCGACTCATAAAGAGGTATTTTGGGAAAGGACACACCTCTATGTAGATATATAGGAGATACATGTAAACAATGTAAAGTAAGGGTGTAAGAGAGAGTGAGAAAGTATGAAATAGATATGTATAAGGCAGAGACTTAGACTTGCCGGTATGAATGTAAGTACCATTGAAGGAGAAATATATATAAAGGAAATATAAGGGTTATGATATAATTGTATGTGTGTTATGAATACTTTACACTACTTAGATTGTACTGCATAACAGATTTCCTTAATGTTTATTCATGTTTCTCTTATTGTCTAACCGGGGTATAAACTAGACTTTAGAGACTTAACTGAGGACCAGATCTCTGGACTGGTTTCCCTCATTTCTTGCCAACATTTGGTTCCGTTGCTGGGACCCTAGAAAAAGACAATGAAAAGAGAGAATAAACAAAGAAAGGAGAAGTGCGGAGTAGTGCAAAGTAAGGAAACTTGAGTGATAGGATTTTTTTTAATGATTTACGGAAATTCTCTTAAGTTCCTACCCTTGTGAGAGGGGTGCATACACTTAAGGGGATGGCAAATGGAATAGGGGGAGGATTTGAAAAGATCCTTGAGAAGATGTAACCCTTCAAGATAAGCCAACCATGGGATACGTAAGGATTAATACGAGTCCAAATGAAAAACACCCATGGCAAAAAGGGATAACAAAAGATTAAGGGAAATCAGTGAAATTGTACTAACTGGTATGGAGATAAGTAGAGAGGAGAGACAAAAACAAACCCATGAACGACAGGATAGGTACTGCAGAAGGATGGAGAAGGCAAGAGAAACAAGTAGAAAACAGGACGTGTGCCATTGAGGGTGCTGTTGAGCGGTTGAGCACGCCAAGGTGGGTGTTGCTGGAGAGGAAAAATATAAAGGGAAAAGAAAGGATTGATGAAACAACCATAAAGGCTACCGCAAACTTAATACAAAGAGATATAGAGAATCCTGAGCCTGTTGCAATGCATATTGACAGGGCAACATAACTTTTAAAAAGTATAGGAGGAAGAATTGATGCATATGATCAGTTAAGAAGTATGTGGAGGGAAGAACATAACCAAACCCTAACCCTACCGCAAATATACAAAACCCCAGAATACCAACCTAATTTTGCTAATATTCAAATTAGAGTTGACAAACAATGGGAAGAATTACTAAATCCTATATGGAATCTTCAACCCCTAAATTTGGACGCGGATTACCTAGATCACCTGGTAAATCTGAGTATAATGAAGATTAGAGAAGATGCGGTATATAAAAAGATTAGTTCCGGAAATATAACAAAATAGTGAAAAGTCACCTACTGAAAACATAATGTCATTTACAAACGAAAGAGTATCCCTGAGAATGAAAAGGCAATTTGAAGAGACACACCCCCTCGACCAGGAGTCACCCCGGGTGCCTTATAAAGCAAGAAGAATTTTAAGAAAAGATCAAATTGACAGTGAAAGAGAAAGAGAAGAAGAGATTAAGAAAGATTTTGAAGAAATTTTGGGAAAAGAATATTTGGACATCCAATTGCGGAGAGATAAAGGAAGAGAACATAAAACCCTAACATAGAGGCCAAAGTCTAAGAGAAGAAAAATAAAAAAGAAAACCACTGCAAAACACTAGAGGGTCCGAAAAAACAAAAGAAAGGAAAGATGGATGCTATAATTAAATTACTGGTATTTGAAAATGATACAACTGAAGACCCAAAGCACATTTTTGTACTAGAATCAATTTGGAGCCGGAATGAGATAACCAAGGACAACACTAAACTATTTGACTTTATTGGGACATTGCGGAATGATGCGTTAAAATGGTACAAAAAGGCTTGTCCTAGACATGAAAAAGTATGGGATGAGGTGAAAAAGGAATTCTTGGAGAACTTTGAAACTCTGGAAATACCTATTGAAGGAGTGAGTAAAATGAGAGAATTAATACAAAGGGATGGAGAAACCATAAATGAATTTGACAAAAGATTTAAGGAAACAATCCATAAGCTAGAAGAACCATTGACTGAGAAGCAAAAGATCGAATGGTTTACATTCGGAATAAGCCCAGATGTGAGAGCATCTCTGGATGGTAGAATATTTGAAACATATGCAGAAGTGGTCACATTAGCATGCCGGATTGAGGCACAAACATGGCGCAAACAAGACAAAAACAAGGAAAACATGGAATTAGAAAGACTAAGATTAAAATTGGAGCAATTGAAACTTAAACAGGAGATCTTGGCAAAACATGAAGATAAAAGGCTGAATATATGGTGTTTGTATTGCACAAAGGAAGGACACATCAGGAATGAATGCCCAAAACTAAAAGGAGAAAGACAGGCTGCCGCAATGAAGGTGGATATAAAAGAACTCTCTACAAAAAATGATACATTCTAAAGGAACCGGTAGACGCTGATACACACCCAAATTCCGATTATTAGGATTACTTGTACTACACAACACAACCTATTATGAATTTTGAACATCAACTTGCATGTTGGGCCAATGAACACACCTCTGAATATTTGCAAATATTTTGGTTAGTCTAAAATGACTCTCATTCATTTCCCTAGTTTGTAGAGCAACTTGTCTTGGAGATAGAAGTCATCTTGAGGATCACAACTTGCTGTTTTGACTTTTTAGCATGCTGAAATGCATCTTTAAAATCTGCATCATGCTCATAAGCTTCCACATAAGCCTCTTTCACGAACAGCTAAATCTGAGTTATTGTACCCAACGCTGAAAATCAAAGGAGGTCTAGACAATATATCAGCTAGTTTGTTAGTTATACCCTTATACATAATTGCCAAATGAAAAGATTGCAAGAAACCTATTTATCTATAGTGCCTGGTTGCTTGTAATTTAGATTGAGCTTGCAAATATTGGAAAGGTGGTTGATCTGTGTGCACAATGGATCTTTTCCCATCAAATAATGCTTCTATTTCTTTTCTGCTTGTAATGTCCCCTTTTGGCACCATTCCAACAATCTTTGAAAGCTCCAAGATTCTTGGAGAATTCCACCATCCTTGGAGAGTGCCAACTTTCTTTGGACAAAGTTGTGTACTGCAAACTGTTAGTTGCGAAGTTATGTACTGCAGACCGTTGGTTGCGAAGTTATGCACTGCAAACCGTTAGCTGCGAAGTTATGTATTGGAGATTGTAAGTTGGAAAGCGATAGTCTGCAATACATACCGTAAGTTAAATAATTATTTTAAGTTGTCAAAAGGTAACTTTATTTTATATTTCTATTTGACAGCTTAATTAATTATTTAAAAAAGTACTTTATGTTGTGCAGTTAAGTGGCGTTAGGATCAAGGGGACATAAGGGGACTTTGCACAATAAAATGTTTTATTTATTATTTTGAGGAGAATATGGAGGAATAAGGAAATTAATATTTTATTCTCTCTAAGAGTTGCTCTAAAAGTGCCTTTATAAGGAGGAGTTGAGCACAGAGAAAAGGTTAGACCGTTATTTTGCATTTGCTAATTGCTCTGAGTGAGAACTTGAGTTCTCATATTTCTTGAGGACGAAAACCCTCTTGGAATACCAGTTTTAGGGATGAAAACCCTCCTAGCTAGATAGAGCGATTTCACTTTGAAATCACCTTTGTGTTGCAAGTGGAGATTTTCCAGTTTTTATTTCAGTTTGCTTTGAAATGGAGATTTTGATGACTTTTAGTGTGGGGTGAATTTCAGATATTATATCTATATTTTTTAATGCTGAAAAAAGTATCCAGAATTGATTTTGTGAAATTACAGGGGGAAAAAATCTTTGGTGCAGACTGTACAATCTATATTGTCCCAGCTGTACCTTTGACCAGCATATTTAAAAATTTAAAGAGTCCTAGATTTGCTTTTGCTGGCCGTACCAATCAAGTATTGGAAGGGCCGTACCCCTTTTTTCTTCCAAAAAGGCTGTCCTAATAAATAAAGGAGGGATGTGAGTTTCATGAAGGAAATCGTGGCTATTTTGAAGACTTAATGGAATATACAAAGTCATGTGTATGGTTTTGGGAAGATATGTGAGGCTTCAGAAAGGAATAGATTCCTTTTACTTCAGTTTTGATGAAGTTTTGTGGGGCTGCCAACCTTTATGAAGTGGGGTGCTTCATCTTTGGAGTTTATTTTGGTCTTTGGAAATCTTTAAGGGTGCCATTCTATGCTGTAGGCAGGTCGTACCTACTGGTACAGGGACATGTGAGGTTTGATTTTGATCTGCAACTTCTTATTATGTTTGTTTGGGGTGATTTGGGCTGTCATACTTATGCTACAACAGTCTAAGTATTTTTGAGTGTGTATACAACAGCATAAAGGATTCATTTACAGACCATATAGCTTCATCTTCAATGTTCACTAGTTGTTGCAGAGTGGACCAGTTTGACTGGAAGTGTTTATGGACAGTATACTATGTTATTTCAGTCTTTTCAGTGAGTTTTAGACTTATTTCAGTTCAGATTGGACAGTGTTATTTGCTGTGTGAGTGAAAATCAGTCTTGCAACATCCTCTTGCTTCATCATACAGTGGTATACTTTAGTAGGCTTGCCTTCTTAGCCTTATTAATATGATTTCTGGTGTCTTTATGGACTAATGTTATTGTTGCAGTAGTGAGAAGTAATCTGATCATAATATATATTTCAGTTGTTGCAGTTATTTACTTATTAATTTGTCATTTTATGATGCATTCATGCTTGTCTTGTAACCCTGGAAGGTAGTGCCGTTGGAGGCATCATATTGTATGCATTTTTCATATTGTAAAACTGGATGTTCTACCGCCAGTTCGTATAGCATGTCATTCCAGCCTGTTTTGGCATTGATCGGATTCCGTTGTAATCTGCTAGTGGCTCTGCATTCAATCAACACACTTGTCCGCCGAAGAGGGGTGGATTTGGGTCGGCTTTGCCGCCTGTGTGCTTTTGGTTGGCTTACCACCTCTTCATCTTAGCAGTGCATTCATTCAGATAGCTGTGCATAGTCCAAAATACCGTATGCTCTCACCTTGCCCACATCGGGAACTAGGTGATCAGAAAGTGTCAGGACATTGCATTTGCATTTTTTATATTGCAAAAAATCAAAAAAATTGATGTGGGTTGTTACACTGCTTGAAGAAGGGCAAGTAATTCATTATGATATGTGCAATAGCCCAAATGTGATCTACAAAAGGTTTGTGAATGACAACAAACAGGCTTAGCTCCTTGGAGTATGGCAGCCCCCATGGTATGCTGACTTGCATCGGTTTCCACCTCAAAAGCTGCTGCAGATTAAGCAAAACTAAAATTTGTTGAAAGGCTAATCGTCCTCTTAAACTCATTTTGGTTAAGAAAGATTAAATGAATTTCCTCAAGTATTGCAGTGCACCCATGGAACTCCTTGTTTTGGTAAAACTAGAAGATTTGGGCCGCTTTAAATTGGTCTCAACTTTTTCAGATCAATACAAAGCTCTTCATCTCCAAGCACATGCCCCAAGTAGATGAGGATTGTTGTGCAAATTCACATTTCTTTTCATTGAAAAGCAACTTGTTCTCCTTCAAAAGTTGCAAAACTTCCTTCACATGGGTAAGATGTTCATAAAAAATCTTTACTGATTGAGGTACAAACCAGTCTCTCCTCTACTTCAAGATCATTTTTTTTTGTCCTTGAAAAGAAGTCATAGCTTTCTTACTCTTCTGTTTTTCAAGGATGCATCTCGTTGCAATTTCCAACAAGATTCATTTGTTTGGTCATCAACATCACAATGCCCACAATGTTTCTTAGTTTCCTTCTGTGCAAAAGTAGTAGTGGCGTTATGCTTATCTTTCCATCATTCAAGATAGTGGGCTCGGGAACAAGCCTCATCAATGTCCTTAGGTTTGGTCATTAAGATTGACTTCCTTATGTGACTATGTAGTCCATCTATCATAATCCATGACATTTCTTTCCATTTGGACCCGCTTTTTGTGAAACTTGCTTGTGTAGGCTTGCATATTTTGACTTTGTTTTTGTCTTAGATATTGCCAATCAATATACCTATCCTATTCATAGTACATAGGATAAAATTAAATATGGTTTTAAATTAAGTCCATATACTTATTGGTGACAACTTTCTCACATCTAAAGCATAACTCTCAATCCATGTTAAAACATGCCCTTGTAGCTTTAATCTTGCAAGAGAAACTTGCATAGTTATTAAGAGGATACAAACTGAAATATACCCTCAAATAAGCAAGCCAATTATAGTCTCTAGGGAGGTTTTCTTGAGAAAATAATTGTCAATACAATGATCAATAAGATTTTGAGAAGAAGAGATAATGAAATCAAGGAGCAACCTTATGAAATACCTTTTGGGAAAAGGAGGATTTTGTGTCCCATGGCACTCTTGCTTGGTCTTGTAACACACAAATATGATTTGTGGCTTCATTTGTGGCCATAAGTAGGTAGTTAAACCAACTCCCCAAAATGAGGGGTTAGATATATCTTGAGAAATGATGTAGGGGCATCCGGGTCCATGAGCAATCTTGTATCACCAAAAACAAAATACAGGTGGTTGAAAAGATTTTGGTTTTGGTGTGCAGTTTCTGGATAAATGGCATGTTCGGATGAGTCAAAAGTGTTGCAAGTATGGGCCTAACCGGTGTTGTCATTGATGTCAACATACTCTTGTTGCATTGATGATAAGGATTGGATGAGCCGTATGCTAAGGATATTTAGAAAATTAGTCCTATGAGGAACAGAGAAGAATAGTGAAGACAGTGAGGTAAAGATCCCAACTAAGATGAAGATCAGAGGATGCACATCAAAGGGTTTGTAGATATGTGTCTTAAGATGATCCAGTAAAGATCTCAGAGGTTCGCATGAAGATCTAAAGAAGTTATGGCCACTCAAGTAAAACCGGTTCTGGCAAATGTTTAGAGGTGACAGAGTGATACAGATAGGTCCGGTGAGATCCGAAAATGCAATATTCTATTCTGCAGGCTTGGTGGAATGTTTAGGAAGTCAATGAGAAGTGACAACTCAATTGGTTCGTGGTCTGGAGGTCTGCAAGCATCTATTCCAATATGACAGTGATGACAGATTGTGTTCTTGAGGTTCCGGATGAAGGAGAGAATGATTTCAGGAGGTAGAAGTAGTGTGGATGTTCTTGGTGATTTAGGCAAGCTTGTGGAGGTCTTTGGATTGTGTCCAGTTTGTGTTGGTGGTCCGCATTGAAGATTGAGCTCGTAATTGAAGAATTACTTCCGGATGATAATGTTCTTCCTAAGTCTGGCCGACCGGATGAGTTACACATCCTGCGGATGATCTTGGAGATGTTCTGTGGAGAATGGCGTGTTCCTAAAGGAAGATTGAAGTCTCAGATCTTTGTGGCCGACAGTGTGTTGATCCGCGTGAAGTCTTTTTTGTAATTAGTTATGTTGTATTTATGTATTTGCTCTGTAATGTATGCCGACTTGGATGGTTATTCCTAAGTCGATGTCTTGTATAAATAAGGAGTTGTAAAGTTATTTCAAAAGTATCTTGTAGAGATGAGAGTGGTAGAGAGGAGCAGAGCAGAAGCATTGAGCTTAAATGGAACTGACTCAAGCATGGTGAAGATACTATTCTTCAGTTCAAGTATGTAATACTCATTATTT